>LR812543.1:37615567-37853093 GCA_903798195.1 Danio kyathit
GACTGAAAAAGAACGCATCCAACGTGACGCCTGGGAGGAAGAGCCAAAAATTGCTTCACTCAGAAGTGATCCTGACAGATCCTGCAATGAAGTAGCATCAACTGGAGACGAAGAGAGCTCCGGACATCCAATTCAGCAAACCCACAAGACAAATCAGGCAGAATATCTCAGTAGTTCTCTTGGCTTGTGTGGCTTTGGGTCCGGAAATGATGCCGTTTGGACTTATTGCTGCTCCATATGTCTATAAAAAGCTTCTGCAGAGTTGCCAGGCTTTTCCCACTGTGCCCCCGTAGCGTGCAGCATACCTCCTACCCCATGTGAGCCCGCACAGATAGCACTAGAGACGGATGCATGAACAACACCTCTCTTGCAATGTTGTCCTCTATCAGTCACTGATGCTCAAGTACTTAAGAAACCTCCCCCTTTCCTCTCTCTCTCTCTCTCCCTCGTTCACTCACCCTCAAACACTCGCATTCATTTTCTATGATCTCTCTTCCATAACTCCTCTTTCACACTCGCTATACGGTACACACACTACCCTTCAGTCCCACTCGCGCTCATCCCGTCACTACTTCCGACAAACATCAATTCACGCACTCTTCCAAGCTCAGATCTTTTCAACCACTTGCCACCTCAGTTGGGGAAGCAAATTAATTCAATTCAATGTTGCAGCGCAGGCTCGTGAACGGCGAATGCGTCGGCTCTGCAGCAATACACGCCGACCAGATTATCCCATTTAGATCAGTAATGAATAGGAGACACTCGCAAGTACATCAGGAAGCCGCTCGCCCTGCCGTGATTATGTGGAGGAGATGCTTCAGCCGCCTGCATTCATATTCCTGTTGCGCTCCTCAAACCGCGCGGCGGCTGGGGGACTGTGTCAGCAAGTTTGAAATTCTAATTTACCTTTCTATAATGATTCCTCAAAACATCCTGAGAGGCTTGTCCCAAACAAAGGCCCTCATTATTTCTTGGGTACCTCTGGTGGGAGCTCTGATGAAAACTATCTGGATTTGCACAAAACAAGCAATTGTTGGAACGGTGCATTCAGGCATGTGTGCCGAACAGAATAGCAGAAACCATCTGAGAGGAGATGTATTAAACAAAACAACCATTTGTGCTTCCAACTGTAATGACACCTCAAATCGCAAGACATGTTGGGGAAAGGTGTGCTATTACTTTTTGGAGTGGTTGACCAATTTTTTCCCTCGCAGATGAAAAAACATCCGAGGCCTGAGGGAGAATTTTGTTTTTTCGATTTAGGTTAATAAGCAACCTCCGAGCATCCAGTCCTGAATACCCTAGCAATGCATGGCAACCACCCAGAACAATCTAGAAACCGCAAATCAACACCACTCTGAACACCTTAGCAACCACAGAGCGATACCCTCGCAACCACTGCGGCGCACAGAATTAGCACGCTCAAGAACGTTTTCTTCAAGCGAATACCCTCCCTGGCCACTTTATTAGGTACACCTGTCCAACTGCTCGTTAACGCAAATTTCTAATCAGCCAATCACGACAGCAACTCAATGCATTTAGGCATGTAGACATGATCAAGACGATCTGCTGCGGTTCAAACCGAGCATCAGAATGGGGAAGAAAGGTGATTTAAGTGACTTTGAACGTGGCATGGTTGCTGGTGCCAGACGGGCTGGTCTGAGTATTTCAGAAACTGCTGATCTACTGGAATTTTCTCGCACAACCATCTGTAGGGTTTACAGAAAATGGTCCGAAAAAGAGAAAGCATCCAGTGAGTGGCAGTTCTGTGGGAGCAAATGGTTGTTGATGCCAGAGGTCAGAGGAGAATGGCCAGACTGGTTCCAGCTGATAGAAAGGCAACAGTAACTCAAATAACCACTCGTTACAACACGTCCAACCTTGAAGCAGATGGGCTACAGCATCCTACTTTGGGCCCATTAGTACCAATTGAGCATCGTGTCAACGCCACAGCCTACCTGAGTATTGTTGCTGACCATGTCCATCCCTTTATGACCACAGCGTACCCATTTTCCTTCCAGCAGGATAACATGCCATGTCATAAAGCGCGAATCATCTCAGACTGGTTGAGTACATGACAATGAGTTCACTTTACTCAAATGGCCTCCACAGTCACCAGATGTCGATCCAATTGAGCACCTTTGGGATGTGGTGGAACGGGAGATTCGCATGGATGTGCAGCCGACAAATCTGCAGCAACTGCGTGATGCTATCAAGTCAATATGGAGCAAAAATCTCTGAGGAATATTTCTAGTACCTTGTTGAATCCGTGCCATGATGGATTAAGGAAGTTTTGAAGGCAAAAGTGGGTCCAACCTGGTACTAGTAAGGTGTACCTAATAAAGTGGCCGGTGAGTGTAGTCGCTGCTGTTTAGATTCTTGACACTTTGAACGACAGCATGTTCACAGGCACTAAAATGCACTGGAGTGCTCCCTTTTTTATTAGACGCTGGAATTGAGGACTAAACGCTGAGCTTTTTTGCAGAAATGGAAAGCTAATGCAATCCTAATGCATGTGCGCCAATTTATGCATGCATTTAAGGGCTAAGGACTATCTGTTGATTGGAGGAAACTTACTTCAATGCCCTGAAATGGTGTTGAAAATGCTTTTGTTTTCATTCACCAGAGACTGAATTCTTGTCCTTGAGCAGAAAGCTAGCTAGAAAGATTTTTGAAATCTGTTCAGCGTGAAGTTAAATGCAGCTTATTTCTTCATGAAAGACTGAAACAAAACCCATACAGTCTTTCACTGAATGCAGCTTCAGTCTTTCAAACAAAACGCTATAACAAGGTCTTTCATTCAGAAATGCTGGATGTATTTTTAAAAAAGGAGGAAATCATTTCAGATGGTGATAGTTGTCACTGTTTCAGAATTAAATATGGCTATTTTGCATTTTTTAATACGTTTATGTGCAGATGTAAAAAAAAAAACAATGACAGACTTTCTCCACGGTGCACATTTTATCAAATCTATTACATGATCTGAAACAAAAAATAAATAAACGACTGCTTTATACTAAACAGAAAAAGACTATGATGCTCTTTCTTTAGAGTAAGATCAGATGCAATTTATCCAGCCGTTTACTGCCATCTACTGGTGGATGTGCAATTCAAAATATTTCATCACTGGGGCCAGGGAATGTGATGTTAATGGTGCTGTATGTAAGTTTTTGACTCTTCTAAAGCATAAAAATACCATAATATACGTGCAGATATTTACGAAACATCCCAAGCGAACATACTTGTTTAACTGAAAAACAATTGAAAGGGAAGAAAGTAACATTTTTCATAAAAACCTATTTTTTAAAAGATAGAAATATATTTGAGCTCTGGTCACTTACAACAGTGGTCTCTCAAAAGCAGGTGTTCTTTGTATGAATGTAGAATATGTCCAATATAACTTTAAACAAAAGTTGCACATTTTGACCCCATTTTGACCCCCATTTTGTTACACTTTTGACCCCGTTAGAGGGGGAAAAGTAACACACGATCGGGTCAGAAGTAACACAACAATATTTTTATATTTTATATCTTGTTTAGTTTAAACATATCTGACTATGACCTTGTTAATGTTAATTGCAAACATATTTAGTCCTTTAGTTTTGGCATTTTCGTTTTAAATTTCAGCTCCGTCAAATGTTTCAAAAGCAACCCAACAATGCGAAATGTTAAAATTTTTGAATATTTTTTATTATTATCGTCAATACGTATTCATTCATTCATTTTCTTGTCGGCTTTGTCCCTTGCGGGGTCGCCACAGCGGAATGAACCGCCAACTTATCCAGCGCGATTTTACACAGCGGATGCCCTTCCAGCCGCAACCCATCTCTGGGAACTTCCACACACACACATTCACACTCATACACTATGGACAATTTAGCCTACCCAATTCACCTGTACCGCATGTCTTTGGACTGTGGGGGAAACCGGAGCACCCGGAGGAAACCCGCGCGAACGCAGGGAGAACATGCAAACTCCACACAGAAATGCCAACTGACCCAGCCCAGCTAAGGTTCGAACCTGCGACCCAGCGACGTTCTTGCTGTGAGGCAACAGCACTACCTACTGCGCCACTGCGTTGCCCAATATGTATTAATCTTATAAAACATCTGAATCAAAACACTGAAAACTAAAGTGGAAGTGAAAAATAAGGTATGGCTATTAGCCATGGGACATAAATAACAGCATTACTTTCGTCCCTAAGAACTGTTGCCATTTAAACCTGATTTACTTTTGAACTGAAAAACTCAAACTTAAGCACGTGTTATTGCACTAAATAACCTGTGGACTGATCATTAGTTTGATGCATGAAAAGAGAAACACGACTTGTGATCAGGAAAAATGAACCACTACGATAATTTACTTTTTGCACTTAAAAACTGACATTTAGCGCTAACTGCAGGACACGGTCCTAAAATCAGCTGATATTTGGCTGCTCCATCAAGGGCTGCATGCTGAATGTGCTGTTATAGCCTGGAAATCAAATGTTGTCAGGGCTAGGCATGGGCCGGTATAGGATTCTGACGGTATGATAACCTTGGATAAAAATATCACGGTTTCACTGTGTTAAGGTATTGTGATTACTTCTTTAAAATAAGTTCTTTTTAAATGTCTGGGTAAAAAATAAAAACTTTCCCCCCCTTTTTTTAACACAGTATATTTTATTTTGTGAAATATTTAAAATATTTTGAAGCAGTAAATATGTCAGGCTAAATAATTCAAATGAATCATTGACTTCTGCTGTCTTCATTTGTTTCAAAAACACTGATTTAAATTTCCATATTTGGATATCATCTGCTGGAGACACTGTTGTCCTAAAAAACTTTTTAAAAAAATGTAAATAAAAAATCTTACACATACAGTTGCAATCAGAATTATTCGCCCCCCTTTGAATTTTTTTTTCTTTTTTAAATATTTCCCAAATGATGTTTAACAGAACAAAGAAAATTTTCACAGTATGTCTGATAATATTTTTCTTCTGGAGAAAGTCTTATTTGTTTTATTTCAGCTAGAATAAAAGCAGTTTTAAATTTTTTAAAACCCATTTTAAGGTCAATATTATTAGCCCCTTAAAGCTATATTTTTTTCGCTAGTCTACAGAACAAACCATCATTATACAATAACTTGCCTAATTACCCTAACCTGCCTAGTTAACCTAATTAACCTAGTTAAGCCTTTAAATGTCACTTTAAGCTGTATAGAAGTGTCTTGAATATTATCTAGTAAATATTATTTACTGTCATCATGGCAAAGATAAAATAAATCAGTTATTAGAGATGAGTTATTAAAACTATTATGTTTAGAAATGTGTTAAAAAAAATTCTCTCCGTTAAACAAAAAACGGGGAAAAAATAAACAGGGGGGCTAATAAATCAGGGGGTTGAATAATTCTGATTGCAACTGTACCTTAGGAACGGTATTACAGAAAATTTGGGCGGTTTTAAAACCTTAATTTTCCAAATCGCGGTATACCTTGAAAAAGGTTATTGTATAGTCAGGGCTTCAAGAAAATCGCTTTTTTATCCCACGTTACTTTCGTCCCCGCTCTCTCCTACTTATTTATTTATTGACGTTTGATTTTCCGGTTTTATGATCGTGCCATTTGTTGTGTCCTGCTGTTAAGGTGTCTTGTATATAAATTTTCAATTCACTCTTCATTTTAGGGTCCAGTGTTACTTTAGTATTATTTAGATATCATTTATTTCCTTTATTCTTAAAGTTGGTTATTAATATATTAAATCTCAAGTTTGACTTCGTTTTTTAAATATTTCTATGTTAAGCTTTTTTGGTTTTAGCAATTTTCTTTTTCTTTTTTCTTCTTCTTCAAGATATTAGATATTGAGATGAGAAACTCTGGTTTTATAGTGAGTTAGGAATCATCTGATTGGAGAATCAATCATGAGCTGATGCGGGAACAGCTAAGAACAATCATAAGCATGCGATCCTCTCGAAATTAGTTTTAAATAAACTTCACTTAAATTCATGCATGCCTATAGACCATTTCAATGTGGTCATGTCATTGGCCCATGATCATTTCCTGCTTAAACTATTTCATAACTGTAACAAGAGGCAATTCAATTATAACATAATGTTAAAACAGCTGTCATAACATTATTTATCAATATGTGGCTCTTTTTGGATTCTCTGAAGCTATAAAAATGTAAAACAGGACATACGTTGGGACCATTGTTTTTGTCATTCAATCAGTGGCGGTTCTAGATTAAATGGCACCCTGGGCGAAACCACCCCAAATATCCCCCATCCCCCAAGAAATAAAGACACTATGTTTTTGACTTTATACATATATTCTACTGTGTGTCTGTATATATATATATACAGTTGCAATCAGAATTATTGAACCCCCGTTGAATTTTTTTTTCTTTTTTAAATATTTCCCAAATTATGTTAAACAGAGCAAGGAAATTTTCACAGTATGTCTGATAATATTTTTTCTTCTGGAGAAAGTCTTATTTGTTTTATTTTGGCTAGAATAAAAGCAGTTTTTAATTTTTTAAAACCCATTTTAAGGTCAAAATTATTAGCCCCTTTAAGCTATATATTTTTCAATAGTCTACAGAACAAACCATCGTTATACAATAACTTGCCTAATTACCCTAACCTGCCTAGTTAACCTAGTTAAGCCTTTAAATGTCACTTTAAGCTGTATAAAAGTGTCTTGAAAAATATCTAGTCAAATATTATTTACTGTCATCACGGCAAAGATAAAATAAATCAGTTATTAGAGATGAGTTATTAAAACTATTATGTTTAGAAATGTGTTGATAAAATCTTCTCTCCGTTAAACAGAAATTGGGGGAAAAAATTAACAGGGGGGCTAATAATTCGGAGTTCAACTGTATGTGTATATATATATATATATATATATATATATATATATATATATATATATATATATATATATATATATATATATATATACACATTTAAAATAATTATTATAAATACATTTAAATGTATTTATTTATTTTCAATAAATATAACAATTTTGTTAATATTATTATTATACAACTATTATTCTGACAAATAACATAAATCAATCCTAAATGTAACTGAAAAACAATGTAAAGACACAACTGGAGTAATATTTTAAGAGTTTTGCATGAATATTAATTATGACAGCTCAATAGAATACAAAAAATATATGTTTTATAGAATTAGCTGCAGTCTTAGACCAGACTCATGGCCGAGAATTAGCATTATGATGTCTTAGTTACCTCCCTGACTATTCCTCCTTTCTGCTTCATAGCCATGCTTAGTAAAAGTATCTTTCGTTTTGTCGACTTGCATGTCGACGCATATCTGCGCACACGCGTCAAATTGTTTTCACCAGCTTTGTTTTGGTTGCACATAAAAAATAACAAACTTGCGCTTGCAAAATATGCCAAATGTGAATGGTCCCTAACGTCTTTATTCCTGGATAACCGCTCTATATACTGTACTTGCATAAAGTAAATTTCAATTATATCTCAAAGCTTTTACTGGGGCACATTTTTTTGACTCCCCGTGTCAGCCCCAGCAAGATGCCGCACAGGGTGATCGCCCATATTGCCCATGCCTACATCCGCCACTGCATCCAATTTGAAACTCCTTTTCAAACATTTGCATTTTCACGTCCCAAAAACTTTGTGTATTAATGAATGACCAAAACACATTAAATGTATGTAATGTATTATGTCTAATACTGTATTGTGTATTATGTCTTATTTTTAATTATGTCTAATTAAAAATAAGAAATCCTGGATTTACATTTTTTATGACTTTATTCATGTAATTTTTATTGTTACTATACTTTGTGTTTTTAGTTTTGGTTGCCTATAAGAATTTCCACACTCTAAATGGACTAAATGACACAGAATGCAACATTATCTGTTTATTATCCATCTGGGAGAGACAAAATAATATAAAAGTAATACAAAATAAACCGAAACAAATGCTTCTCAACAACCACCTTCAGAAATCACAACTACTGAGCTTCATGTTTGCATGACTGAATAATTTGTAAGTATAGCTTTTCTCGGGAAACCTAACGTGTCAAAGTGTTTACATTGCATTAAATACAGATCAAGTACACTAAACATGATAGCTGAGGGAACGAAAAATGGCTAAATCCATATTAGTATAAAACAATTGAAATGTTTGACCCATAAAATTCAAGAAAAACAATACAAAAAAATCAAATGAAACCTGTACAATGTACTGTCTCCAAGTGAACAATACATTCCACTTAAGACTGGACGAAATAATTTACATCTACACACACACACACATACACACACACCCACACACATACATACAGAGTGCCTTTGTACACGCGGCACAAGGTTTGGTTCAATTCACAAATATACCAAGCACCACACACAACTCACTATACAAAGACAACTATCTGTTTTGTGTTACTCTACTGGCATCTTTCCACTCACTTCACTTTACTTTACAGAATGAACAAGGCTTTATCTAATTTAGGGATACACAAGCATGAAGAAGATCAGGGCACAAAGGAACATGGCGGGTCTCGGAAAGGACAGTGACCTTAGCTTTTGCTGGTGCGGCTGAAATATAACATTCACACTTGCTATTGTAATCAGATCATGCGTGACAGATATCGATATTGCTTCTGTCAGTGTTTTCTTAAGATGACGAGCAGAAAACAAACGTTTAATACATCCAGTCCACCAGAGGGCGCAATAAGACTGTGGATGTCAATGAAACCTCAGCCAAAGCTTTGCGCAGGAAGTCCTGTCTCACCAAAAGCCCCACAATAGTGTACTAATCATCACACCGTGCAACGGTTATGTCCAAAATACCCAAGTACGCATATTTTTGAAATGTTAACAAAAAGATCTTTACATAAACAAAGAAAAGTACATAGAAAACTCCCCAAACATACATGAATAATATCACACATGGGCATATTCAGTGTTTCACAGTTGTTGAAATGATTGAAAGTATTATACAAGCCTTGATAGAGACATTGAGATGACATTACATAGACTGTACACTATTATTTTAATCTATTTCCTTCTTTCTGTTTATTACACTCCAGAAGCTATGAGCCGTCTAAGAGTGTGTTCACACATTGCAGGGTTTTTCTTTAGATTAAAATGACCTTTATTAGTGTGGTTCATTAAAATAAAAATGAACACTGGCATCTGAACCAAGTTAAACTAATTTCGAGAGGATCACGTGCTTATGATTGCTTGCGGCCGGTCCCGCATTATTCAATTTATGATTCACCAATCAGACGATTCCTATAAATACCCTAAGTTCAATATAACAGCCATCTTCGTTTGGTAGAATCCCCCCTTCCACCCCTACTCCTCCTCCTTTCCTAGATAGGTGGCATGGTGACCCAGTGGTTAGCACTGTTGCTTTACAGTGAGAACGTCACTGGTTGTCGTCCTTACCAAGCCAGCTGACGTTTCTGTGTGGAGTTTACACGTTCTCCCCGTGTTCACATGGGTTTACCTCGGGTTCCCCGATTTCCTCCCTCCGTCCAAAAACATGCAACTTAAGTTAATTGACTAATCCATAGACATGCTCCTAGTGAGTAGTTATCTCTTAAGAGCAATCACTATCTGTTCATCAGCTACTACAGCAGGGGAGTTCTCGAGATCTGCCTGAGCTTAAACTCCCCTTGCAAACGGAAGGGAGCCCCATGCTCGAGGATCTTATAAGCTCAGGGCTCTCTCCCGGGACAGCATGCCAAACAAGCTTTATAATCAATCATCAGCTAAGTGTGAACTCTTGAAATAAGATTTCTAAAATCAAGTTTTGGTTCCACTAAATTATGCAACAGGGGGATTTGTGCTGCTTTTTTGACACATTTTACATCAAAAACATCAAAATAGCTTTTTTTTTTGAGCATTTTTAGTTTTGTTCTTAAAAACTGCAGTGTGAACACTTAGCTAATCAATACTAAATGCGTCAAATGAACCAAACTACAAGTGTGAACACACCCTAAATTCAGTTGATCTGGATCAACAAATCTAAATAAATGCTCTACTATATATTACAAACCCACAATTTTCAGATCCGAAAGACTTTAAATATGCTTTCAATTTCTGCAGTTGTGGAATTTCTCACAGAAACTGCACGTCGATGCATAATAGAACAAATATTTTGTTGATAAAATTGTCACACATGGATGAAACGTTGAGGAGATGGACAGAGAGCACTACTGTACATCACTTCACCTATCAATAGTTAATACGATAGCATATATATTGTACTTGTGACAGTATTACTTCATAATGTGCTTTAGTTGTAGGTTTCATCCTAGAAATTGCTGATAGTCTTGGATTATTTGCAAAACATCAACCAGAACAATGTTAAAACATCGGCCTTCATAGTGGATCTGGATCAGAAATATATAACAAGCGCATGTGGCTAAAATGAGATTAAATATTTACTCTATTTGTGAGCGTTTAAACTGAGCTAATGTACAACATGTACAAATATTCTGTCAAATCTGTTTCGCTAGCCGAACCTCGGCTACAGTACGTCAGCAGTAAAATGAGACGATTAAATCCTGAGGTAAAGAAAACAATGCTAACAACAACAACAACACACATAATCGCACAAATGTCAACAACCTTTGACACGAACAAAAATACGTAACAATTAAAACAACGTAAGCATATGGCTTTCCTTGTAACTTCACAGAAAAGGAAAAACAACTTTTTGTTTGTACTTACACTTAATGTGAAAGTGCTTAACGGAAACAAATGCGATGTTTATAGTTTTTAAACTCTTTCAACTGCAAGATCAAGAAAATACCAGTCAATTTATGCCTGGAGGCCAATCTTTTCTTCTCTCTGTGCATAAAATGTATGTTTATTCGTAAGATGTTAGAGTAAAGATCCTTTCACACTGAGTGTGACGTGATTAAAGGAAACGTCAGACAGCAAATTAATTCCTGCACAATAGGTGACGCTCTTAGTTCTACACATTAAGTGAAATCGTAAACATGCTCATGACTTTAATAAAATATTAAGCCTATATTCCCATTTTTTCTGCAATTCCTTGCCATGAACTTCAGTTTTTGTAGTCAAGTGCGACTTTAAAAACAAAAAGTAAACAAACACACATCTATTATTTTCTGGAAGATTCTCTTCAGCTTTCTCTTCTTACACACCACATACAGTTGCAATCAGAATTATTCAACCCCCTGATTTATTAGCCCCCCTGTTTATTTTTTTCCCCAATTTTTGTTTAACGGAGAGAAAAAAATTTCAACACATTTCTAAACATAATAGTTTTAATAACTCATCTCTAATAACTGATTTATTTTATCTGTGCCATGATGACAGTAAATAATATTTTACTAGATATTTTTCAAGACACTTCTATACAGCTTAAAGTGACATTTAAAGGCTTAACTAGGTTAATTAGGTTAACTAGGCAGTTTAGGGTAATTAGGCAAGTTATTATATAATGATGGTTTGTTCTGTAGACTATTATTAATAAAAATTTATAGCTTAAAGGGGCTAATAATTTTGACCTTAAAATGGGTTTTAAAAAATTAAAAACTGCTTTTTTTTCTAGCCGAAATAAAACAAATAAGACTTTCTCCAGAAGAAAAAATATTATCAGACATACTGTGAAAATTTCCTTGTTCTGTTAAACATCATTTGGGAAATATTTAAAAAAGAAAAAAAAATTCAAAGGGGGTTCAATAATTCTGATTGCAACTGTATTTAGCCTTTTTGCACACATGATCTAAATCTCAAATTTAATCAGATGGTACATTTCATCATGGGAGAAGACGGAGCATTACTTTTATATACCGCTCCATTGGGATCTATTGTTCAAATTCAAAAGTGTCTTCATGTTGTGCAGATTAACTGCACTAAGTGTGAAAGGGCCGTAAAGAGAGAGTTTACCCAAAAATAAAAATGAATTCACCATGTACTCGCTCTCAAGTGGTTCCAAACCTTCAAGAGTTACTTCATAAGACTATATAAGAATATATTTTGTAGAATGTTGGTAACTGGTAGCCAGAGTTAGGTGTAACGTGTTCCACAGTATCGCTTTACTGTATTCTAATTACATTTTTGGGGAACTAAGTAATGTAACGAATTACATTTTAAAATTGTGTAATTTGATTACAGTCGCTAAAGTCAATGTAATTGCGTTACTTATGTTACAAATATAGTTTTTAGAAGAAAAAAATGCTTCTTTTAAATCACATTTTCTGCTGAGACGTCAATTAATAAGCATGCACTTTTAAATTGCTGTAGAATGCGAGCTGAAATGGCTGCTGATGAGAGTGGCTGCTTCTTCAAGTGGAAATACAGACAGTCCTTTGATTTCATTGAGCGTAAAAACAAATATTGCTGTGAAATGCAGTCAATGTCCAGTCTCTAAAGAACTTTCCACTGCTTTTAACTCGACCAGCACTTTGTTCAAGCGATTGAACAGAAAGCATTCTATGACAACACTCGTCCCCAAGGAGGACACCGGCGCCCAAAAAACACAGCGATCCAACTCAGCCTAAACAGGCTAAATTGAATTTTTGTGCAGGATTGGGAGTGAAGGTATCTTCTGAATGTGAAGAGAAGCGTAGCTGCTTATGGGGCCGTTCCCATATCGCATCTTTTGCGTGCACATGTTCGTTATTTCCAATGGAGGAAATATTCATTCAGTTGAAAACACATGACAAGTCACATGACAAGAACTGACCGATTAGCTACTTTTGTATGGAATATACACATTTCGGTAGACTAATTACCTCAGACAAACACAGAATACCTAAACACTGCAGTGCTTTTTCCTACTATGGATGTCAATGGTTACAGGTACAGGTCTTTTGTGCTCAAAAAAAAAATAAGACAAACAGGTTTGGAACGTGAATATTAAATTACTGAAAGAGCTGCAGTTTATTTTGTATTTTCATAGATATATTTTACATGTTTTAAAAGTAACTTCAAAGTAATTAGTAATCTGATTACTTTTTACATGAAGTAATTAGTAATGTAAGCAGATTACAATTTTCCAGTAATAGTCAGTAATTTGTAATCTATTGCTTTTCAAAAGTAACTTACCCAACACTGCTGGTAGCCATTGACTTCCAGAATTAGAAAAAATACTACGGTGTTCCAACATTCTACAAACTATATTCTGGAACCACATTACGATGACTGAATTTTAATTTTTAGGCTGAACTGTCCTGATGCATTTGCTAAACGTTCTTGAATATGTAAGCCAACCAAAAGAAATAACTGGCCTGCAAACACCACACAGATGATTCTGACAGATCTAGTTATACTATAGTAAGCTTTGGAATGTTTCCTTATTGGTGCTCTAGTTTAGCCATGTTTACAATACGACAAGTGGAGAAACACTACATACCGTTAATTAACTGTAATACCACATGGCAAGAGTGACTTTCCTATTGAGGGGCTCTAAAAAAGCAACTCCTTAAACTATCAACACATTTAGCTTCTGTATCGTTGTAGTCGCGAAAATTCAAATTTGGCCGTATCTTTGCTTTCCCCTCCCTTGTTTTTAACCAGTCTCCGGCGTTCCCCCTCAGAAATTCCCTCCCAAATACCCTGTTTCTGTTCCCTCCCCTGTTGTGAATGGAGAGGGTCTACATTGGATCGTCGTAGTTGTAGGTCGGTGCGGCTGAGTACTGCTGGCCCTGCACGGCCCCCTGTGCTGCCCCCATTGCCGCCTGCTGTGCTGCCTGCTGGACGTGAGGGTTCTTCCAGGCGCCGGTGGTCCATTCCTCCTGAGCCTTGCTCATGCTGCCCCCACTGCCACGGTAGAAATTGTGGACCTGAGATAGAAAAAAACAAGTTATGTTTCACCGCCCAGCAGTTAAACATTGGTGAAATAAACATACAGTTGAAGTCAGAATTATTAGCCCCCCTGTTAATTTTTTCCCCCAATTTCTGTTTAACAGAGAGAAGATTTTTTTCAACACATTTCTAAACATAATAGTTTTAATAACTCATTTCTAATAACTGATTTATTTTGTCTTAGTCATGATGACAGTAAATAATATTTGACTAGATATTTTTTAAGACACTTCTATACAGCTTAAAGTGACATTTAAAGGGTTAATTAGGTTAACTAGGCAGGGGTGGGTTTCCCAAACAATGACGTAACTCGCGGCTGAACTATCATAGTGCGATGCATCGTTTGGCAAAAAAACAATGTAGTGACGAGTGTTTCCCAAAACCCATAGTTTCTCTGTCGCAGATCTATTGCTTGAACCACGTTAGTTATAACGTAAAACGCCCATAATGATGCTCTAAACGGGGTGGAGTAACTTCTTTAGAGAACAACCCCATAATTTATTTGAGCAAATTATATTGTTTTACACAAACACGCATTTAAAATAAAATCCAATATTAGTTTTGGTAAAAACATGCACTCATCTTCCATATTATTTAAAATATAAGTAAATGGCAGATATAGGGCCTGTGTTTGCTTTACTAATATTATTGAGAAGTTGAACATTATTCTATTCTAAAACATAAAATCACTTACAAAAGCTAACACTATTCTAATATCAAATATAAATCATATAAATAAATAAATAAATAAATAAATAATGAGGCGATTTATTATAAATATATTTACTTTAATAATAATATTAATAATGATTATTATTATGATTATTATTATTATTATTATTATTATTATTATTATTATTTAGGATATTGTTTATTTTTTAAAAAAATTACAATTTGACACATGCAAACCACAGCAGAAAGTTCTAACCAACAGACCCATGTCATATACAGCAGAGATACTTAATAAATAGCCCACTATAAAATAAAAGAATTAACGTATGCTATGTTTTTTTATTTTCACAAGCTTTGGAGACGTAACATAATTTCCGTTTTTAAATATACCTATAGCTTTCGCCATGTGGCTGTGTTCAAAATGATATTAATGTTTTCAAAGTGCACTGCGAAGGGAGCACAATTGTAAACATGAAGATCGCTAAAACTGAACTGTAAAAATACTTTGAAAGCAAATTACACCCAAGAGAGATGACCTTAATGCTTTTTTATTTTTAATAATTCCAACTTTGAATGTTAGAATGTTCTAAATGAATAGGGCATAGGGGGGATAAGTGGGAATAGAACACAGCCAGGAACTATGCTTTTAACTACAGCTTCAAAGGTGTCGTTTCAAGTGCTCAAGTTTGCGATGCAGTTTGCGAATGTTCGTTGGAGCGATGGATTTGGGAAACAGCAAATCAACGAACTATGTTTGTAACGACGGAACTTGCGACCTTAGTTGGCTAACGATGGTTTTGGGAAACGCACCCCAGGTTAGGGTAATTAGGCAAGTCATCGTATAATAGATATATTACATTATTATATATTCTATTATATATTAGTACACCCGAAAGTATCGCCTGGAATCACACAGGAACATTGTGTACCTGTCTGTATATCTTATTAGCGAAGAAAAAGTGACACAAATTAATCTTTTCACCACCTTCCTAGTGGTCCGTTCTGAATGGATAGTGAAATCAAAAAGGGACGTCAGACCTAATTTCAGCTAAGTTAAGGGAAATGGCACTAGTTAGCCAACGTTTTCTTTCCCAAACACAAGTTTAGATGCCATTTATCAAATTCAAGTTAATGAACTAATTCTTTTACTGTATTTGACTTGTCATGATACTGAATTTTGGTACTGAAATAAAAAAAAAACGTAAATTTTTCGCCAACGTTTAACCGCTGTTGAGCGCGTTCTTAAACACAGCTGATTTGTCATAGTATTCAATAGTGCTCAACAGAAATGACGGATTGGCCATGAAGGTCAATAATGTTTCTCTCACTCTCGTGACTGTGCGTGCGCAGTCAGCTGCAAAGCCAAGCGAAAGTAGGCTTAAGTAAAAAGGTAATGCAAAAATGCAAATGAGCAATTCCAGCGTTATGGATGTGACATTGGCAGTAAAAACTCAAAATATAAATTCACATAGAAGGTAGATGTTAACATTATATTGAAACATCTGTTTATATTTTCCAGAACAATTGACTACAGAGTTATGGGATCAGAAATATATCAATCTGTAAACATGTTTTGTACTTTAAATGAGGAAAATAAGCATGTGTTATGGATGTGACCAAAAAAGTCTGCGTGTTTACAGTATACGACACACTTTGTAGAAATTCTGTGAATTAAACTGCACAACCCAAAATAAATAATGATAATCAAAAGGATAATAGTTGGCTTTCTATAGAACAAAAAATATTGATTTTATTTATTTTAATATTTTTGCATTTATGAGGAAAAAGTGTCGTTATGGATGTGACGTCTCTGCGTTACGGATGTGACGGATGTGAAATTGCCACTTGTGTGACTTTGATAAATCAAATATAATAGTTTGAAAACATTGACAGAGACATTTTTGAGTATTTCTAAAGTACTGTAAAATACTTGCTTACACAAAACACTTAGAAACAGTTTCCGTATTTTGGTGAAAACCTATTTTTTTTTCATGACAAGGTTGACATTTGCATGGAATTGCTCATAAACAAGCTTTAGAAAGCGAAAGCAAAAGTTGAATCCCAGGCATTTTACAAGATTTTGAATTTATGACCCAAAAAGGCATGTCTCTGTGGGTCTGCAGAGCACGTGAGACTGTCTGTGGGAGTGTTGACAGATCTCGCACACACAGAATGAATCGGGTCAAGTAGAGCGGTCCGCCCAAGTAAAGTCTATGAGTGGGAAGCACTGTATGATTATATTCATTGAACCAATAATCAATAAATGGCAGATATTACAATATAAATATATATATCAGTGTTTCCTCTAGGATTTTTTTCCAGCAGTGGCGGCAGGACTTTTTTTACAAAGATCAGCATTCATGTAATACGAGCATGCGAATCTCTTTGCTTGCGCGCCGATTTCCTGTTCGAGCACAGAACTTCTTGCACGAACTCAAATTTACACGTTCAAGTGCAGATCTTCTTGTGCGCTCTCCAGTAAGCGCTGCTGAAGCGCGATTTAGTGTGTTTTTGTGTGTTTTCCGACATTAACACGTCCTGAAGTAAAGTGAAACCGCTCTAAACTTTAGCAAGATAAAGTCATTGTATGCAGAGCCATTGACCTTTATCAATATATATACTTATGGAAACTGTATACTTATGGAAGTATACTTATAAGTATACTTATGGAAACTGCGTTCATCTTAACTGAAAGCTACGCGGTGTTTGCTAGACTCACCCACCTGTCAGTCAGTCTGTCAGAGAGTCAGTCAGCATGTCACCTTAAAGGGTTGAACAAATAGCGCACAGCACTACGGTTACAGAAAAGTTTGCGCTGTTTACCTCTAATATGTTTTGGTGCGATTATAATCCACTATAAAAAACACGACTAAATGTTGTATTTTGTAATGTAGCCGTGGCGGGATGAATTTTGGCGTGGCGGCCCGCCACGGATGAATGAATGTAGCGGAAACCTTGTATATATATTATTTTACAATTGTTTGTATAAAATCTAAACAAAAACTTTGTGTTGTAATGTTTTAAAGTGTTTTCAATGTTTTAATGCTGTTTAATTTATAATTTTATGAAATTCAATATTTTAAACCACAAACAAATCTGAACATCAGAACAAAAAATGGATATTCATCTCAAGAGATCTAAAATCTTTCTGTTCCTAATTTATTAGTCATTCATTCATTTATTTTCCTTCGGCTTAGTCCCTTTATTAATCAGGGGTCGCCACAGTGGAATGAACCACCAGCATTTGTTTTACACAGCTGCAACTCAGTACTGGGAAACACCCATAAACACTCATTCACACACATACACTACACTCTCAAAATAAAGGTACGCGAGCTGTCACTGAGGTGGTACCTTTTGAAAAGGTAAAAGGTACATATTAATACCGCAATGGTACATATTAGTATCTAAAAAGTACAAAAATATTCCTCTTAAAATTTTAGGGTACTAATATATACTTTTGAGGTACCAATCTGAACCCTTCAAGTACAAATGTGTACCTGTTCAAAAGATACCACCCCAGTGACAGCTCGTGTACCCTTATTTCTGAGAGTGTACGGCCAATTTAGTTTATTCAATTCACCTATAGCGCATGTTTTTGGACTTGTGGGGGAAACCGGAGCACCCGGAGGAAACCCACGGCAACATGTGGAGAACATGCAAACTCCACACAGAAATGCCAGCTGCCCCAGCTGGGACTCGAACCAGCGACCTTCCTGATGTAAGGTGACAGCGCTAACCACTGCGCCACAGTGTCATCTAAATTATGAGTGTTTTTAAATATTACTTTTCAAGGCATCTCTTAACTTTAGAGAAACTTTGCGGAGATTAATAGAACACTGTGTATTTTCTGTGTACAGTAAACCTTAATAAAAAAAAGTTATTACACCGTATATTTTTAGGGAATCTCATGAGATGTGTGTATATTCAGAAAAGTAATAATGAAGGAACACCAACTGGTACCTTAGTGAGGGCGATGAAGGAGAGCACGGCCACGGCAGTGAACATTATAGTTGGAATCAGCATAACAACAGCAGAGCCAATATTAGTGCTGAAAAAAGTGATGGTGGCCAACCAGCCACTGTAGGAGAAACAGAAACAAGACATATTCTCCTCATTAGAGAGTGCGCTACAGGAAAACACTGTACACATGCAGAATATTACACAATCTCATATCCTCCAGACATACATGTGCGCTTGTAAGGCTTAATATTAGGCCTGTCACAGTAATCAATATATCGACTTGGACATGACCTTAATCATTTTTGGAGTTGCTATATATATTTACAAAATCACAAATAACATTGAAGCCATTTTTCAAGGACATTTATATTCTACCCCACAGCTGTCATAGTTTATTATTGAACGTTTACTTAAAGGAAACCTATTATGCCCCTTTTTACAATATGTCAAATAAGTCTCTGATGTCCCTAGAGCAGGGGTGCTCAACCCTGTTCCTGGCGATCGACCTTCCAGCTGATTTCAGCTCCAACCCTGATCAAACACACCTGAACCAATTATTTAGAACGTGAGAAGCACTTGATAATTACAGGCAGGTGTGTTTGATAAGGGCTGCAACTGAAAACTGCAGGAAAGTCGATCGCCAGGAATAGGGTTGAGCACCCCTGCCCAAGAGTGTTTATGTGAAGTTTCAGCTTAAAATGGCACACAAATAATGTTTTATAACTCTTTGAAACTGACCCTTTTAGGCTTTGATACTAACTGTGCCAGTTTGGTGACTGTCGCTTTTAATTCAGATGAGATTGTGCTCTTTTTAAAAGAGGGCGGAACTACAAATGCCTGTGTGTCAGGACCAAGCGGCAACCTCCCGCTCTCCCTCGTGAGGCAAATACGGAAGTAACTGAAACTGCAATTAATCGAAATTCTGCTAGTCCTGGCTCCATAATAGAGCAAATTTCTATTGACCCCACTTTTAAAATGGCCAACTTTACAGCAGAAAAAAGGGTGTTTACAGCCTGGTACAAAGAACGATTTTGGTTCGTATAGCTAATATTACCTTTCATGACAACTGTGAGGGAGGTGACTTTTTTTATAACTCATCCGTTTCCTTTATATTAGGTTAAATTAAGTCTGCATAATTAAGGGCGTGGCCACTTGAGTGACAGGTCTCGCTGGTCGCCGTCTCGTCACCTCAGCTGATTCCGGCTGATTAGCCGCTGAACTCGGCATATACATTATATTTTTGTTTTGTTTTATGTGGCTTTACGCGGGTCAATTGCCGTCTGTAGCTCCGCCTCTTTGCCCTTGTTTGGTATCCCCCGGTTGGTGCGATGACGTGCGAACAAAATGTCGACGGTTGGCTACGCCTACTGGTAGCTTCTTTTGCGTTCTTCAGAAACCTATGAGTGACGTCACGGATACTACATTCATATCTTTTACAGTCTATGGTCAGGACTAACATCCTATGCTAATAAGGAAGACATTGTCACTGGTGGGTGGGGCTTTCCCCCTCTAATGACATGTACAAATGTAGAATGCCAATCAAAGTGTTTCTGCAGACTGTTTTTATCAAGCGTGTTTATAAAAAATAAAATGAATGCATTTTTACCATTAAAGACTGGCTATATTTACACCCTGTTGCCGTTTAAATTATAGGTGGGCATAGATATTTTTTTTATCTAGATTAATCTCACTGTAATCTTGGAATTAATCTAGATTAAAATGGCTCATTTGAATTCTGCCGAAGGCATTCAGAATATGTGTGCTACCCAAATAACGACTAAAAGTAAGTCTTTGTGAACGGGTTCCTCAAGCCAGGTGGCGCATTAGACCAGGGGCTCATCTCCAGTGGCTGCATCACAAACTGCTTGAGAAACTGTTCTACTATGATAATTGGTCATGAAAATAAATGATGTTCAATAAGATGTACTTGTGTTTACTGTTTATTCAGTTAAACATGAATGTTGAACTGTAGGCCTACATAAGCTCCAAACAGTGATTTTTGATGGCCTTAATCCGACTAAAGTCATAACTGAACTAAACAGAAATTGAACTAAGACGTGGAGTTTGCAGATATTAGTGGCATTATTGAAGTAAACACCGCAATCGAATTATTGCCGTCATGTAGGACTTTTCGCCATATTTTTCGACAAGATCCACACACACGGCTGTCAGTAAAGGACTGCACACACACACACACACACATTGCGAAATGCGGAAGCTTTTTTCTTTCCATTTGGTGTGCGTATTAAATTCCATAACACTCTCACCAGTCCTTACTCCCTATTTGCGTCTAATACGAAAAACTGAATGTTCATGATTGAATGTGAAACTGCTGAACTGCAGTTAAAGTCACCCAAAATTACAGGAAGCTCTTACATGAAAGCACTTCACATAAACACCTTCATTATATTATTGTCTATTAAGGCAAATAACTAGACTACAGATGTCCATGTAAGCGTAGTCAGTGGTGTCTTCGAAGTAAGTGAAAGATCCAGAAGGGCATCCTGCTGATTTGATTCAGTCGGGCACTTTTTTTGTCAGACGGCTCACCGGTCAGGTATACATCCGTGCTAAAATATCAAGGTGAAAGTCATCATAGCTTGTGTGGAATAGACCCAGCTCCCAACCCAACTTTGAGAATAGATTAACGGCGATATTTTTTTATTGCCCGATAAGAGTCTCGTGTTAATGCAGCACGTTAACGCCAATAACGGCCCGCCATTTAAAGTTTAAACACTTTATAAAAGTGACTTTTGCTTTATAGGTACCCTTTATAAAGGTTATATAATAGGATTTTAATCTATTTAACATCAGATAACAGAATCTAAATAACCTTAAGAATGAAAAGTATTTGTCACTTGAAAGTGTTTATGGCTATCTGCACTATTATGCTGTTGTATAATCATTATATAAACAGTGGCATAAAATGATCTCAAAATGACATACAACAGCTTTAAGTTACGTTTCACTGCTTAGCAGGTTTTGACAAAATCATATGCATGAATGTGTCCTCATTTTCCTTAAGAGTTTTTTGATTTTTTTAAATGGCAGACAATTGCACAAAATGACAATCACTTATTGCTATGATTTCTCATACTTAATAGTTCTCGTATCTTGCTCAAGATACTTTGTTTCCCCAAATATGGGGAAAACAAACAAAATCTATAAAGACAAAGACATTTGCCTTCACACCCCATGGAGAGAAAGTGTGAGAAAGCTTGTCTTGTTTACATTTGTTCCTTCTCCTGCATTTCTTTCCCATCACCCAACCCCATCTGCACTCTACTAACACAGAAAAATCATATCAAAGTATTAATGTTTGACACTGTATGAATGCAAGTGACTTCATACATCTGCTTTAATATCATTCGAAATGTCTCGGTGGGACTGAAAAATGGTCTCGTCCCCACAGAAATAGGCATAATCAAAGTAAATACTTGTAACTTTAGGGATCTTTCACCCACTACCTCTACTACCCAAAGGACCGCCTGTTCCCCACAGGAGGTGGGCTTTCAAATGTTGTTTCAAACACCTCTGGGGTCTGTTCACACCTGGTATTCAGATGCAGTTTTGTTGATCTGATCACAAGTGGACAAGAGACACTTTACCGTTCACACCTTGCGTTTAAATATCTTTCTGTTGTTGACTTTCAACCACGTCTCTTTTATGACGAGGGTCTGTGGCTGAGTGTTGGATATCTCTCTTTAAAGAGGACCTATTATGCAAAAATCACTTTTACAAGGGGCATAAAGCTGGATTTATACTTTCGCCTGGCGCCACATCGAGTACCTCCGCTGACTGCGTGCATCTCGTGAAACGGACGAGGCTTTTTATCTATCTATCTATCTATCTATCTATCTATCTATCTTTCCGTCCGTCAGTCCGTCCGTTCTTCCGTCCGTCTGTCTGTCAGTCTATCTATCTATCTGCCTGTCTGTCTGTCTGTCTGTCCGTCCGATGTGATGTCATCCTTAATCTTACCAAACTCCCCATCCTGGGATTCCAACCGTCTGGATGATACTGATCACCACTTGCGCCATGAAGACGAAAAAGAACGCCATGAAGTTGAAAGAACTGTCTGTCCTGCAGAAGACAAAATGAATACGAGTCAAGCACAATGAGATGATCCTGATTTAAATACTATGTACAGTTTTTCTCAGTGGCTTTGATGCATTTCTCACAACACTATTTACATTTGCACAACAGTTAATGCATTTCTCAAACCATTTAGTACAAACTGCAAAACCTAGTGGATAACCTGCAAAAGCGTGTCACTTGCTCAAAATGGAGAGCTCATTTTTTCAAGTATTGATGTCAATGAATGTGTCAGTGTCATCAAGATGAAAAGTCCTGACACCATTGTTCATGAACAAGATAGTCAGATGGCTTTGTCATGTTTTCATTAGGACACTTTACTCTGTACATTTTTTCCAATACAAAAAAAGTCCGATTTTGGTGACACTTTCTGAAAATGCTCAAGGCAGCACTATATACTATTTGCACAGCCATTTGAAAACTACAGTAAAGCTAGACATCACTGCATTTAGTGAGGTATCTGAGTACAAGACACTGAATATGAATGTTTCACATGTTTACTGCATTTGCTCTTTGCAATTCTAACTTATTCACAGCATTGTGCAAAAGAATAAATACACTCTTATTTACAACAAACATAAACTCCCATTGGGTAGAGCTGTGCACAACTGTAAACAATACCGCAGTACATATTGGAACTGAACATACAACATACACAGATAAATCATTCATGAAATTGTTCAATTTAGAAGACATTTTCAGGAAAAAAAATATTAAAAATGTTTATAAAATTTACAGATTTTGACAACCAGTTCAACATTTTTGTATGTAATGACTCAAGTAATGAAATGAGGACTATTAGTTTATTATTAGATGAATATTCAGCATTTACAAGTTTAGTTAATTTTGACTGACATAAGCAAATGATAATGTTACAAACAGCAGAGAGTTGTATGAAAGCAAAAGATGCATGTCCAAAAGCATTTGCAATTTGTTGGAAGGAATGAGAAACTGCTACTATGATGTGCTACTGCTACTAATACTTCTCGAGGTTTTTTTTTAAATCTTCACTTTCGCCAATTGGTGAAGTTTTTTCCTCGCCGCTGTTGCCACTGGCTTGCATGGTTCGGGATCTGTAGAGCTGCGCATCGATGGAATTGCTCTTCAGTGTTAGTCTCAGTAGTGATTATTAAACCACACTGAACTGAGCTGAACTGAACTGAACTTAAACACTGAAAACTGAACTGACACTGTTTCAATTCACTATAATCTTCTATGTGAAGCTGCTTTGACACAATCTACATTGTATAAGCGCTTTACAAATAAAGATGAATTGAATGTGCACAAATGACTAATTGTTTTGAGAAATGCATTAACTGTTGTGCCAATGTAAATAGTGTTGTGAGAAATGCACCAAAGCCACTGAGGAAACCTGTAATTACCATTATTAAATATTAACTTACTTGAAGGCCTTGTAGATGGGCCTAAACCAGCACACGTATGAACAAGGGGTGAACAGGATCAGCCACAGAATAGCCATCCCGAAATTGGTTGCTCCGCCTCCTCCGCACATCCATGCTAGACAGCCAATCAGGTTCACCGCTAGAGTGGCACTGTTCACTATTAGTGTGAAAAACATAAACAGTGTCACTTAACATTTAGTAAATTAATGAACTAATCAAATAATAATGAATATAAGTAATTTCATACATTGATCAATTGAGTTAAGACATCATAAATTAAAATATTATAACATCACATGATCATAAATATTATAGGGAAGAGGTTGATTACATTACAAGGAAAAGGGAAATGATCAAATCTGTTGGAGCAAGGGAGATTTCAGAAAACGGCACACGAAATGACTAAAATCTAACAGCTAAGTCATCTATCTAAGCTCAAAACTAACAGACACTTACTTTCTCAACTCTCATTTCAAAACAGTTCCCATTCAGTGCGCTAATAAAAGAGGAATGTTGTGAACATGGCTGAAGCAAATGTAGCGCTTGTTAAATTTGTACAATAGCAAAAGTAATATGACACTATATTTTCAGCCTGACAGATCAAAATATAAAACCTGTCTCTACAAGTTTTGTGTGTGTGTGTGTGTGTTTTCTCAGTGTTTACAGTAAAAACAACATTGACACTGTAATGGCAGAAAAGCAACATGATTACAATCTACTCAGAGCACACATCATAATAAGCTCTGACATGCGCTGAAAATCCTTAAGAAATCTGCTGTAGAATTAATGAACATACATATCCACAGGTAATACAGTCGTTTGCACATTGTACGCCGCTGGTCTGGGATTTCGTTGAAGTCTTGGTAAAAACATGGTTTCAGTGGAATGAACCGTGGTAGAGGAGGGAAATTGTTTTCTGTGGGGAAAAAAATAATTAAAGAAAGTGTTAACATCGTTTATTATTATTATTAAAAAGCAAAGAACAGTTAGTGTTTTACTGATCATAACAACGACTTTATGAAACAGGTTTAAGAGTGCACGTTTTTGAATGCAATACATTTATTCTCCCTAAAAAAACTACGAAGAATGTTCATTTGTCAATGCACATGCATATTATGCATTCAGTCTACATGCATGAGCAAGAGTACAATCATGGACTACACGATCATAGTGTTTCTTAAATATGTGATGCTGCCAACTTCTGGCCAGGCATGCATCATACAGCATTTTTAGTCATTCTTGAGATCCAAGAGAATGGGAATCATACCGTAGTTGTCTGTTTGCGAAATCAGAAACACAAAACCTTTTGTTCTTAATACATTTGTGTGTGTAAATGTACCATAAAGTTTACCACATCATTAACTTTTTGGACATTTACCATGGAAAAGCCATGCTATAACCTGAAATACTATTTAAATATCAAGCTACTAGAGCACAGGTGCCCAAACTTGGCTCTGAAGGGCCGATGTCCAGCATTGTTTGCCCCATTCACATGGGGCTTCAGCGTCAAGGCTTCCCACTCACTTTGAATGGGTGAGAATGAGATCAACCATTGCTAAATTGAATTGTGGATCCGTCTGCGCCGCTTTATTGCTGTTACCCCCTGCAGAAGTAGGACATTTCTCACCTTTTCAAGGAAACCTCAGCCAATCAGATCGCTTTTTGCAAATACCCCAACTCAGACAGTAGCCGGACTAATTTCATTGGCTGACGCGATCATCTTAGCACCCAACTTCAGACACACCCTTGGTCAAGCGTTAACGCTGATGGCCGTGTGAATTGGGTGTTAAGCTCAAACTTCCTTCAACACACCTGCCTGGAAGTGTCTAGTATACCTAGAAAGAGCTTGAATAGCTGGTTCAAGTGTGTCTAATTGGAGTTGGAAGGAAACTCTGCAGGACATCGGCCCTCCGGAACTGAGTTCGGGCACCCCTGTACTAGAGCATGGTAACAATTGAGTTTGGTCTAAGAGAGTTATAATCTCTCACCTGCCATGGAGATTCTTTTCAGATCACCGTCAAACTTTAATATTTAATAACCTGTTAAAAAAAACATACACATTAAAGACACTTAAAATCATTATTAAATATATTCCAGCTTATCTGCAAAGTTTAAAACACAAACAAACAGGCAACAATGGGATAACTTGAATAAGCATAAGTATGTACTGCACTGAAAGAAATGATTCGTTTGATTGACCACATTTTTTAAGGTAACCGGTTGCGAACAATTTACATGGGCTGAATTTAAAGAAACAAGTTATATTTAGTAATGTTTTAACTCAATTTGTTTGTTTAAATTCAGCCCATATAAATTGTTTGCAACCATTTATCTTAAAATATTTAGTAAATCCAGTGAATCAATTTTTCAGTGTAACTGCTTCCCAAATAATGCAGTTCCTCGTTTAGAAATACATGATGTCCATGACCCTTTAGAACCTGCAACACTGAATAATAATACAAAATCTGTCATTTAAGTTTTAACCTTTTTTTCTCATTTTTATTCTCATTTAACAGTTTTATATCAATTTAAATTTAATAGTCAATTATTAAAATGATCAATAGCTACAGCCCTACATTTGATATATATATATATATATATATATATATATATATATATATATATATATATATATATATATATTGTGCAGTCCTATTTCATAGTAGATGTTGTTCAAGAAATTAAAGCTAAAATTGATGATAAATTTGTTTTGTCAGTTCAGAATCAATTGTTTCTTTGAGATAAATAATGTGCATTTATTTATTTATTTATTTATTTATTTATTTTTTTTTTTTTTTGTTGCAGGCACTAATAAACATTTAATTTACACTTGGCATATAATATAATATTTTAAAAAGCATGATGGGGCACAAATTTCCTTTTGACACATGATTTTGTCTTTGTAAATTTACAAAAAAAAATCTTCAAATATATTCATATTCAAAACTAACAAAAATGTAATTAATTTCCTGAAGGAGGGAAAGTTTGTCCCACAAACTGACATTATGATGACTAAATAGCTTGATTGTTTTCAACCCAAAAATACATTTAAGAATATGTTCATTTTCTTGAGTTTCCAACAGAAAATACATATATAACTTACATAATCTCTCATACAAAAAGAGACTTACAGGTCTTGCATATGATTTGTATTTTCTTCCCTTTAACAAAAACTATAAACAGTAAAACATGGGGAGTAGTCATGGGACGATAACTGTTTTCAAAGTATATCGCGGTTTGGAAAAGTCAAGGTTTTAAAACCACCAAAATGTTCTGCTATACGTTCCTAAGGTAAGTGTAAGATTTTTTTATTTACGTTTTGTTTTTTATGACAACACTATCTCCAGCAGAAATTATAATCAAAGATGTCGTTTTAAATTGTAAAGAAAGCTGTGTTTTTGAAACAAATGAAGTCAGCAGAAGTAAAATATAGAAAGAAATAAAATATATTGTGTTCAAAGGGAAAAAGTTGTTGTTTTTTACCCAGACATTAAAAAAAAGAATATATTTTAGATTAGTAATCACAATACAAAGAAGAAAGAATAAAATATATATATATATATATATATATATATATATATATATATATATATATATATATATATATATATATATATATATATATAAAGTTGAAGTCAGAATTATTACCCCCCTGTATATTTTTTCCCCAATTTCTGTTTAACGGAGAGCAGATTTTTTCAGCACATTTCTAATCATAATAGTTTTAATAACTCATTTCTTATAATTGATTTATTTGATCTTTGCCATGATGACAGTAAACAATATTTGACTAGATATTTTTCAAGACACTTCTATACAGCTTAAAGTGTCATTTAAAGGCTTAACTTTAACTAGGCAGGTTAGTGTAATTAGGCAAGTTATTGTATAATGATGGTTTGTTCTGTAGACAATCGAAAAATCTTAAAGGGGCTAATAATATTGACCTTAAAATGGTTTAAAAAAAATTAAAACTGCTTTTATTCTAGCCGGAATAAAACAAATAAGACTTTCTCCAGAAGAAAAAATATTATCAGACATACTGTTAAAATTTTCTTGCTCTGTTAAACATCATTTGGGAAATATTTAAAAAAGAAAACAAAATCAAAGGGGGGCTAATAATTCTGACTTCAACTTTATATATATATTTAGACACATGATATTAAATGTAAAAGTTACAATTAAATGAGAATATATTCATTTTCAATGACTATTCCCCATATGATTAATAAGCCATTTTGATTAATACTGGAATATTTAAAAAATAAATTGTCAATCAGGTTAATGCATGCACATGATACTAAATAAAGCTAATATTGCTAAATTCTGAGTAATAATATGAGATATATTCTGGTTGGGGGGAAATAGTAATTATTACACTGTAACTGTTGACTATTATTACATTAACATTGATCTGAAAGCAAAACCAAAAACAGGTTTATGAGGCCTGGTAACTGAATTATCCTTGTTTTACAACATACAGCTATCAAATGGACATTATTAGAGGTCCTTAAGATTGACTGCAAAGATTCAAGCATTTAGAGAGATATTATTAGCAATATTTCGTTTTATTAGCGAATATTAGCAAACCGAGCGAACATAATGTAACCAGTTATTCTTCGGGGTTACCGTGTACTGATTATCCTTAGCAATTATTATTAAAAAATCTATTTGTATTTCAATGGTAGATTTTCTACCTCTTATATCGTCAAACCCTGTTGAAATGTGAAGGGCATGTCGCCGGGGTGGTGTATAGCCTAGATATCCGATGATAACTAGCTGCTCTAAAGCTTATATTCAGCGCAGAATTCTTTAAACGTAGATTAAGAAGGATAAAGAGGAAACAGCAGCGAAATAACGTTTTCCAGCGCATTTTCATTCATTTCGGAGCGGTATCGAGGTCGAGACCGAGCGCCTTCAAGAGAAAAAGATGGTGTGCAACGGGGAGGTGTTTTATTCAACAGTGCAGGCTAAAGATTGCAGGCATTTCAGTTTAGTTCAATCGCCCAAAACGTAATAAATCCGTTCAGAGTGCACATATTTGGTAAAACACCAGCAGGACAGTGAAAAGCATCGCTGGAGACCGTTCCCTTACCTTCTAGCGCGTTCACCCAAAATGTGTTCCCGCTTCTCGCGCCCTCTCGCATCAAATAAAGCACTTTTACTTTCGGTGATCGATGCGATTGTGATGGTGATGTTTTACAAATTCCTTATATTATATTATGAGGTGATGGGAGTGAAAACAATCACGTCACGGTACTCCTACACACGCACGCGCGTCGCCGAGCATCTAGGATGAGCTTGTGATGATGATGATGATGAGTCCAGCAGATCGTGAGGCCTCAAACCTCGCGATACTTCATTCCTTCACTCGACCCAGACCTCTCCGTGGTACTGAAGGAGAAGACGCTGCTGTGGAAGAAATAAAAGATCACTTGACAATTCTCAGCTCATCCGGATTTTCATTCATTCATTCATTTTCTTTTCGTCTTAGTCCCTTTATTAATCTGGGGTCGCCACAGCGGAATGAACCGCCAACTTATCCAGCATATGTTTTTTCAGCTGCCTGCTGCAACCCATTACTGGGAAACACCCATACACACTCATTCACACACATACACTACGGACAATTTAGCTACACCAATTCACCTATACCGCATGTGGGGACTTGTGGGGGAAACCCGGAGGAAACCCACGCGAACCCAGGGAGAACATGCACAGAAATGCCAACTGAGGCTCAAACCAGTGACCTTCTTGCTGTGAGGTGACAGCACTTCCTACTGCGCCACCGTGTCGCCTCCTCTGGATTTACTATTTATAATTATGTATTTGAGGAAAATGTAGTTTTTGTTTTATTTTGTAAACTGCTTGTTGCATTTCTTCCAAATGTAAAATAAAGTGTAATTTAGAGCATTTCATTTGCATAAAATAATAAACAAAAAAGGTGTCGTGTCTTCACACATGTTGATAGTACGTTTTCAGACAACACAATACTAATGTTTTAACTTCAGAAGAATATTTGGTGAAATAAAGTTGATTTTTAATAACAATACATTTGTAGTTCTTTCTAAATAACGAAAATAGTAATTAATAATAATTCAGACCTTATAAGTCAACAGATTTCAATTTTTCAAAGCTATATGATTTGCCATCTTTTTATTATGTTTAATATGTGAAGAGCTGTTATTCTTTGCACCATTCTTGCAATAAAGGAGTAAAGGTTTTTTGTCAAATAGTCATATATGAGTCAAATATTGTCCTTACAAACCATACAGCCATGTGAAAACGTATTGATCAAGCTTTCAGATGATGCAGAAATCCCATGACTGGTTTTGTGGTCCAGGGTCACACACATACACGTTTGTTTTTGTGAAAAGTGGGTACATTACATAGGTTTCCATTCATTTTACACTGTTCAAAACGTATATTGTATTGCCCCTCACCCCACCCTACCCCTAAACCCAACCATCACAGGAGACAGTGTACAGCTTTACTCCCTGAATAAACTCATCCTGTGTGATTTATACGCTTTTTGAGAAGTGAGGACGTCACCAATGTCCTCATATTTCACCTCCTTTTTGTAATACCTGTGTCATACCCATGTCATTATACAGATTTGTGTCCTAATATGTCACAAAAACACGTACACACACACACACACACACAATATTTATATGACAATTTAAGTCATGTCTATAGGGCCAGACGGAATCTGCGGACGTTTTTTGCAATTTCTGCGGAGAATTTTGGTAAAAATCTGCAGATTTCTGCAGAATTATTTTGGGAGTCTCATAACTAAAACTTTAATATGTGTAATTTAAAAACTGAATAAATTCAGATTTACACACATTTACTCAAGTAAATAAACAGAATTAATGATGGGCTAAAAATCTGCGGAATTCTGCGCGTGCAGATTCCGTGTGGGCCTAGTCATGTCATATCCTGATAATGATATATATCAAGCTAGTACAATTTCTATGTGTGTGAATGAGTGTGTGTGGATGTTCCCCAGTGATGGGTTGCAGCTGGAAGGGCATCCGCTGTGTAAAACATATGCTGGATAAATTGGCGGTTCATTCCACTGTGGCGACCTCTGATTAATAAAGGGACTAAGTGAATGAATGAATTTATATATAGACTACACGTAAAGGACAATTTCTTTTATATTTTTAAGTATATACTCAGAAATTTACTCATTCATATGTGATCATATTTCTCACTTCATTTCAGTGAATCATAACTTCAGGGCAAATTTTAGATAAAAGTGTAGAAACCTAAAATAAACATTAATAAAATATAGACCACTATTTTAAAAAAACTAACTAACTGTTGTGCAAATCACATCGTTTGTTATTTTCAGGGCAGATTCTAGGCCAGCTGGCCTTTTTGCTGGGCTTTTTTCAGAATCTATCCCTCAGCAAAATGCTGACCTGATTTTATCATACATAATTGATCTCCAAGATTCTTCTGGCAATAATATTAAGTGCTCTGTAACATTACAACGAAACGACAACTCAGCCTTAAGTCCTAAAGTGCTTCTCACATCTATATAAGTGTCATAGATACTCCATGTTGTACCCAGTGGTGGAAAGAGTACTGAAAAATCACACTCAAGTAAAAGTACCATTACTTGCCTAAAATGTAGTGCAAGTAGAGTAAAAGTATCTGTTGTAAATATTACTCAAAGTATGAGTAAAAAAAGACCTTTTAAAAGTACACACGAGTAGTGAGTATTACGCTGTAAAAAGCTGATGTGTTTACATGTAAATTGTGCATGTGTGTGTAAACGTAACATTCTGTTGTGCACATAGTTATTGCCCAGCAGACACACAACGTCATAAGACATTAATATTAGTTTAGTTTTAGGTTGTGATGTCAGGTGACCAAAATTCAAGGTCAAGCCAGCGTCTAAGTACAACGTTATTTTGATGTCCAATAATGACGTCAAATGACGTTGATATTTGGTTGATTTTAGGTTGTTAGAAAGTGACCAAAATCACAACATCGAGCCAACATCTTAAACCAACACCATATTGACGTCAAATATCAAAAATCGTCAGGCATGGCAACCAAAATCCAACGTCTTATAGACGTCATAGTGGTAACATCCACACAACGTCAAGCTGTAACATCATAAGACATTGATATTTGGTTAGACGTTGGACATTAACATTGCACTGATGTTGAGTTCTGACGTCAACCCGATTTTCATTTCCAAACAAAAACATACATGGCGTTAGGGTACAATGTCAATCTGACGTTTTGCGCCTGCTGGGTGTTTAAGGCCATTTCGATCATCATACAGTAAACATCTGTCATTTTCTCATCAGTGACATGCATCTAAACAGTCTCTGGGTCAATGCGTGTAAAGATTTTGGATATCTTCTTGGACACTTTTAATACTTCCAAACAGTTTTCTGCATTTATAAATCACCCATGTCTTGAGGTAGACAATTATGAGATGATTTACCTTCTTTGTGCAATTTGATTGGACAGGAATTACAGGACTGAATTTTCTAAGGTCACACTTTATTTTGATGGTCCGTTTGTTGAATTTAAGTTACATTGCATCTACATGCCGACTAATTCTCAATAGATTATAAGTAGACTGTCAGGTTGGGGTTGGGGTTAGGGTTAGTGTAAGTTGACATGTACCCTATAGTCAGTTAAATGTCTGTTGAAGGAGCAGTATCAATGCCTGTTATGCAGACAGTCTACTAATACTCAAATGGACCATCAAAATAAAGTGTTACCTTTTCTAATCCCCATAGACAAGAAAAAATGAAGTAGTGACTGCAGGTTGAAGGAAAGTAGTGAAGTAAAAGTACAGATACAGGACTAAAAATGTACTCAAGGGAGAGTAAAAGTACACATTTTAAAACAGTAAATTACAATTCCTGAGAAAAACTCAATTACAGTAATTTGAGTATTTGTAATTAGTTACTTTACACCACTGGTTGTACCTAGAGTTTCTTGATGGCATGAAAAAAAGACAGAAAATAAATACTTGCTTCACACAGATTTTAAATCATTATGCAGTGCTTGGTGCACATACTCTGTTTCTATTTAAATTGAATAGAAATAGAGTGTGTGCACCATTAATCACTGCGTAATGTTCACTTTATTTTTAAAATTCATGTTAAAATAAAGTTGCTATAACATACTGTAAGACGAGTAATAATAATAATAGTACATTTTAAACATGATTACAGATTGTACAACAGTCTCTTCTAGATCACAAAAGTGCATATATTAAATATTGTAAATATACATAAGTAAATTACAGTGGTGTAAAGTAACTAATTACAAATACTCAAATTACTGTAATTGAGTAGTTTTTCTCAGGAATTGTAATTTACTTAGTAGTTTTAAAATGTGTACTTTTCCTTTTCCTTGAGTACATTTCTAGTGCAGTATCTGTACTTTTACTCCACTTTCCTTCAACCTGCAGTCACTACTTTAATTTTTCTTGTCTATGGGGATTAGAAAAACCAGTCCTGTGATTCCTGTCCAATCAATTCGCACATACCGTAGAAGGTAAATCGCATCATAATGAACTACCTCAAGATATGGGCGATTTATAATTGCAGCAAACTGTTTGGAAGTATTAAAAGTGTCCATGAAGATGTTCAAAATCTTTACACACATTGACCCAGAGACTGTTTAGATGCATGTCACTGATGAAAAGATGACGGATGTTTACTGTATGATGACCAAAATGGCCTTAAAAACCCAGCAGGCGCAAGACGTCAACATGGCGTCAGATTGACGTTGTACCCCAATGTCATGTAGACGCTGCATTTTGTTTGGAAATGAAAATCAGGCAGAACTCAATGTCAGGACAACTTCAATGTCCAACGTCCAACCGTGAACTAACCAAATATAAACGCCTAATGATGTTACAGCTTGACGTTGTGTGGACGTTACCACTATGATGTCTATCAGGCGTTGGATTTTGGTTGCCATACTTGACGAATAAATGTCAGTATTTGACGTTGATATGCTGTTGGTTTAAGATGTTGGCTCGATGTTGGATTTTGGTCACTTTCCAACACAACCTAAAATCAGTCAAATATCAACGTCATTTGACGTCATTATTGGACATCAAAATAACGTTGTCCTTAGAAGCTGGCTAGACATTGAATTTTAGTCACCTGACATCACAACCTAAATCTAACCTAATATTAACGTCTCATGATGTTGTGTGCCTGCTTCGCAATAACTAGATGCACTACAGAATGTTACGTTTACACAAACATGCACAAATTACGTGTAAACATATCAGCTTTTTACAGCGTAATACTCACTACTCACTACTCTTGAGTACTTTTGAAAGGGCTACTTTTTACTCATACTTTGAGTAATATTTACAACAGATACTTTTACTCTACTCGCACTACATTTTTAGGCAAGTAATGGTACTTTTACTTGAGTGTGTTTTTTCAGTACTCTTTCCACCGCTGGTAAATTATTACTAGCTTCTATGCCTTATATTTTTGTGCCTTCTGGTTGGTTTATATGTGTGAGGAAAAGTTCAAACCAAATTCCAATTAATATGGTTAAACTTTGTTTATTTAATAGAAGATTATGGAATAGACAAACTTCAACTAAAACAGTAGTCTAGAAAATTACATAGAAATAAGATTAGGTGTCTGTTACTTTCAGAAGGTCTTTTATATTGTTAGGTATCGCACTGACGCTCTTTAGTGAAGCCCCAAAACCATTTTTTCTATAGAATAGTGAATAAGAATAAAACTGATCGTCATCTATCAACTGATTAACTAAACATATATTATTTAAGTACCAGCCCTCATAAAATATATAGTTTTATTTACCTGGGTAGAGTTGCACTGTTCGTGACTTCTTTCTTAAACTGGAACATAAAGTCCTCTCTAAAGCCTTTAACAACTAGCTAGATTGTATCTAAATTTGTACTTCAGTTGCAGCCACTGATCTATAATTATTCTATATAGATCAGGTTGCACCACGTGTTACTTGAAGAAGGCGTAGCAACCGGGAGGGTGGGGGGGGGGGGTAACAGGGGGGAGGGATGTGTCTCTCTCACTTTTAGAGACAGACCGTTTAGATGATTAATAATTATATGAACGCAAACTTTTGGATCTCATTCAGCTGCCAACAACCCCCCCCCCCCCCCCCCCCCCCCCCCCACACACACACACACACACATGTTTGTTTTTGTGAAAAGTGGGTACATTACATAGGCTTCCATTAATTTTATACAAAACAAACCGTATATTATATTGACCTCACCCCACCCTACCCCTAAACCCAACCATCACAGGAGACAGTGTACAGCTTTACTCCCTGAAACTCATCCTGTGTGATTTAGAAGCTTTTCGAGAAGTGAGGACGTCACCAATGTCCTCATATTTCACCTGCTTTTCACCTGTTTGTGTCATACCTATGTCATTATACAGATTTGTGTCCTGATATGTCACAAAAACACATACACACATACACACCCACACACACACACACACACACACACTTTAAAAATGTCCGCTACACACCTGCGTAGTTGCACCAAAGAGCATAGAATCACCAAGAGGCGACACTCTGTTGTTGTTTGAGAAACAGCCACTAGATGTCGCTAGTGTCACGCGGTGGCCATTTTAGAATGAAAATTCCAATAGAACAACAGCATAGTATAAGTCTGTAAAATAAACTATTAAAAGTGCTGATGATTGTGATGGTAAGTGTTGTATTGTTGTCTTTCAGGTTGTATCTCAGCTTTAATGCCCTTTTAAATAAATAAATAAAAAACAAAGCAGCTGCTTGCCATTGTGACAGCAATGAGAATCAATGGACGGCCGATCGCTTTCACTCCAGAATGGCGGAATCACAGGGCTGCTGCTGGCCGCTGCTGTTGCAATGGAACGTTCCATTGAGTGTCGCCTCTTGGTCATTCTAAGCTCTTTGGTTGCACAGAATGAGAATACCCAAACAGAATCCTTCAAATTGAAAATAAATAGCCTGAAATGTACACTGGCTACGAAGCTGGAGCTGGCCAGTTAAATTTCAGTTAATTTGCCCCAGTCTTGAATTTTAGGTAACATGAAGGCAGCTCAACTTTAATCACTCTCTTTGTTGCAGTGCTATTAGGGAGCCGCAGAGCTGAGTCAAAGAGCTTAGAATCACCAAGAGGCGACACTCTAGTGCGATTTGGGAAACAGCCACTAGATGCCACGGCGGCCATTTTAGAATGAAAACTCCAATAGAACAACAGCATATTATAAGTGTGTAAAATAAACTATTAAAAGTGCTGATGATTGTCATAGTAAGTGTTGTATTGTCAGGTTGTATCTTAGCTTTAATGCACTTTTTAAATAAATGAATAAAAACAAAGCAGCTGCTTGCCATCGTGACAGCAATAAGATCCAACGGACAGCCGATCGCTTTCACTCCAAAATGGCGGAATCCGGGGCTGTTGCTGGGCGCTGCTGTTGCAATGGAACGTTCCATAGACGAATTACCAACCTAAGTCACACATGACATCACGGTTGCAAAAAGAGACCGGTTGCAATAGCAAACATGTCGTGTTGTGCGGTAGGATGCCAAATTCGAAAAAATAGAAACTTTTACCATACACCACACTGCTTTTAATGTGTGTGACATTGATAACTTTTACATTGTAACACAAAACATAAAATAGCAGTCAAAATGCATAAATGGTTTTGGGTTAATAAAAAATAAAAAATGTTTTTTTAGCACCAAATCATTAGAATGATTTCATGTAGGACGCAAATGCAGCTTTAACATCACTGGAATAAATTATATTTTAACATATTGAAATGGAAAAGTTAACATATTAAAAAGGAATAATTATTTACAAGGTTACTTTTACATCTGCATTTTTTCTTGTCCCAAATCTTTGAATAAAAGTTTTGTCTTTAAATGTTGTCTTTATATTTTTAGATGGCTTCATTTATTATTGACTTTATGCTTTCAAAATATGTAATTATGCAATTGAAGTAATATTGTGCTATTTTGCTACATAGTGGAAGTGAACTAGTTTTGTTTTGTGTTAAAGCCACAATGGCCCTGCATGTTCATAACCACACTTCTTTGTATGAGTGCTTTACTGGGACTTTAAAGGCACATTTTGCTCATAGGGCATGCTTCTGACCCAGATACTGTGCCCCAGTATACCTATACTTTGCCCAGTGTGGCCAGATACACTCCACTTTGTGTGGACTTGCTATGGGCATAAAAGGTTTTGCTGCTTCAGTAGTCAAGTAAGGTCGTATATGCCTGAAGTTGGCTAGATTAACTTTAACAATTTTAGCGACCTTCTTGGCATGCTTTCGGAATGTTAATTGTGAATCTAAAATTAGACCTAAATATTTCAAATCAGAGACAACCCTGAGCTTTTCTCCTTTAACAAATACATCAGGATGATGGGTAACTATCAATGATTGTGGAAAAAAAAAACATACAAACCGTTTTACTTATATTCAAATTAAGATATGAGTCACACAGTTTGCTGAAGCTCACCTTCATGTACTTGAGTGTACAGTTTTAGTGTACAAATTTCCAAACAAACATGCCTAGACCAAAAATATATACAATACCGCCAGACCAAACTGTGGGCTGGCCCACACAAAACAGAAGTCCACCGTGCGCCCATAGCAAGTCCACACAAAGTGGAGTGTATATGGCCACACTGGGCAAAGTATAGGTATACTGGGGCACAGTATCTGGGTCAGAAGCATGCCCTATGAGCAAAATGTGCCTATAAAGTCTCAGTAAAGCACTCATACAAAGAAGTGTGGTTATGAACATGCAGGGCCATTGTGGCTTTAACTCAAAACAAAACTAGTTCACTTCCACTATGTAGCAAAATAGCACAATATTACTTCAATTGCATAATTACATATTTTGAAAGCATAAAGTCAATAATAAATGAAGCCATCTAAAAATATAAAGACAACATTTAAAGACAAAACTTTTATTCAAAGGTTTGGGACAAGAAGAAAATGCAGATGTAAAAGTAACCTTGTAAATAATTATTCCTTTTTAATATGTTAACTTTTCCATTTCAATATGTTAAAATATAATTTATTCCAATGATGTTAAAGCTGCATTTGCGTCCTACATGAAATCATTCTAATGATTTGGTGCTAAAAAAACATTTTTATTTTTTATTAACCCAAAACTATTCATGCATTTTGACTGCTATTTTATGTTTTGTGTTACAATGTAAAAGTTATCAATGTCACACACACACACACACACACACACACATAAAATATTAAAATTATATATAGCCTTTATCAGGTCCAAGCAACATTTCCAGGTTTTTATGAATAGGCTAAACATTAATACTTTACAAGTACGGCAGTTTTCTTTTTACTTTGTAAGAACAGTGCCATTTTTAAAAGCACATTCTAATTTAAATAGTGAAATTTTTTGTTTTGTTTTTGTCTGCAAGCAGTTCATGTTCAAACTATTTATAATGTTTTAAGTTGCTGACAATAATACATATTCTTAATAATAGGAATTAATCTGCCTCGTTTTTGAGCTGCGCAGTGCTGCAGCTGCTTAATTAGGCCTACTACGCTACTGTATTTCAATACTGCTCATTATGGTGGTACTTGGAAAGACAATTTTTGTCTGAGGTGGTAGTTGGTGAAAAAAGTTTGAGACCCACTGGACTAGAGCATATTACGTCAGATCTGGTGCTCGCTGCACGCGCATCCTGAATGTTTACAAACATAGTAATTCATCTATTGACTGTCGCCTCTTGGTGATTCTAAGCTCTTTGGCTGACTTGAGCTGCTCTCATGGTACCTAAAAGCCAGAATTGCTCCAAGCTAAATTTAAACGTAACTGGCTAGCCAGCTAAAACAGCTTCATTGCCCATGAACATGAAGAAGTTATGAAAATTTAAACTTGAAAATATCGTACACATTAAAGAGAAATGAACAGGAAGCCAAATTAAGTTATGAAGAAATTCTAATTTAATCCATAGGGGAAAAAAGGTTTGGCAGGACATCTAAATTTAAATAAAGCAAAAGTCAGAGAGCAGAGGAAGATGACGGAAGCAAGAGCTTGCGGTTCTTTCATTGTCAATCACAATATCAGTGGAAGCAAATCGTGTCATCGCTTTTCTATTGTCATTCGTGAGTAGAGGCTGAAGTTCAAAGGTGCAACACAATACTATTTATTAGTGAATAAACTGGAACTTTTTAGTCTCTTTACGTTGAAACTATTGATGTGCAGGCCCCTGTGTAAAATATATTCTAATTGTTTGTGTTTGGGGCGACGCGGTGGCGCAGTAGATAGTGCTGTCGCCTCACAGCAAGAACGTCGCTGGGTTGAGCCTTGGCTGGGCCACTTGGCGTTTCTGTGTGGAGTTTGCATGTTCTCCCCGTGTGAGAACACAGTCCAAAAACATTTGATGAATTGGGTAGGCTAAATTGTCCGTAGTGTATGAGTGTAAATGAGTGTGTATGGGTGTTTCCCAGAGATGGGTTGCAGCTGGAAGGGCATCCGCTGCGTAAAATATGCTGGCGGTTCATTCCGCTGTGGTGACCCCAGATTAATAAAGGGTCTAAGCCAGGCATGGGCAAACTATGGCCCGGGGGCCACATGCGGCCCGTTAAACTTTTTGATTCGGCCGGCCAAACTTGAAAAAATTGAATAAATTAACCTTGTTAATATTTTTTTCCCCTGCAATTCTGATGTTTCCTCAATAGATGGCGCACTCTAGATATATTGGCTTTGTTGAGGTGAAGCGTAGGCCGTTTGCACTTTAACCTTTGACCCACCACCCCTTTATGAAGATGAGCGGACCCAAAAAAAGGAAAGTGGACAGAGAATGTCGAGTGTTCCATAAGGAGTGGACAACTAAATATTTTTTAATTGAACACCGATCATCTGCTGTTTGCCTGATATGCCAAGAAACTGTGGCTGTTTTTAAAAAGTATAATATTAGCCGTTACTTTGCCACAAAGCACGCTAACTATGCTAGCAAGCTCTCAACAAAAGAACGGGAAGCTTCTGCTAAGAAGTTGGCAGCTAATTTGAAGGCTCAGCAAAGTTGTTTTCACTGTCAAACTGATACCTTCAAAATGGTCATTTATTTGATTTTCAGTGTTTAAAGACTCATTTCGAAGTCAAGAGATTTTATTGTAATGCTTTTCTTCATTTTCATTAGAAATTAAAGCACATGCTTTCTCCATATCCCAAGATGTGTATTTTTACCCCAATGAGGTGATGTTACCAAAGCATGCCATCTATCTGCTCCTGTTCCGGCCCCTTTGTCAAATGTTAGAACTCAATGTGGCCCACGAATCAAAAAGTTTGCCCACCCCTGGTCTAAGCCGAAAAGAAAACGAAAGAATGAATGTTTGTGTTTGGCGGCCTCTGCTGGTAGAATCAGCGCATGCGCAGCAGCAGTTGGACACCTTTAGCTTCCGGTGGCTGTCAGATGCCTGAGCTTCAGGCACATAAGGTAAGGTGCATGCCATGAAAATATAATAAACGTTGAACAAATGTTCATGTATTTGAAAGTAGAGTGATGAGCATTTTGACTTTAGATCGCCGGTGTCCTTAAGCTCCTGAATGACTTCAATAATGATTATTGATGAGCTACCCAGCTAACATGCTTAGTAAACAAACAACAGAGCTAAATAAACCAATTATTAAACGAGCCACTGGATTAAACAGGCTCGCTTTCGAGGAGTAGATGTTCATCTGCTAATAATGGGTAACTTTATATTGTGGTTTGGCCTGTTAGATGACACTAACTTTGTTAGCAGCTAATGTGCTAGCTTAGCTATCAGTCCCACTATATGTTTACATTAGTTTGCATAGTTATTTTAGTTTAAATTAGTTATAGTTTCCGTTGTAGTTTTTCGACTTTTTTTCCCTTTTGTGATTGTTTTTTTATATATGTAGTTTTGTATTTGTGTTAATTTTATTCATTTATTGTTTAAATTTAAGTTAGTTCTGTTAATCAAGTTAAACTAAATTACCTTGCAACTACGTTAACTGCAGAGATGTATAAAGGACTAGAGGCCCAGACTTAAGTAAAAGTACAAGTGCTCTATCAAAAAAGTGACTTGAGTAGAAGTTGAAGTGCTCTTTAAGCACAATACTTAAGTGGAAGTACTAAAGTATTCAACATTTTTTGTACTTAAGTATTGCAAGTAGTTTATTTAAACATTTACTACTCAAGTACTGAAAGTAAAAGTACAAGTATTGCGTTATGTAGTTATTTAAAAAAAAAAAAAAAAAAAAAAATATATATATATATATATATATATATATATATATATATATATATATATATATATATATATATATGATGGGTCAAAAACACCATTCAGCGTGACAGCCTTTATGATAGACAGTTAACTTTATGTGAACATTGCAGCATGATATGAACCGCGGGTAGATAACGGTAGTTAACTTATCTAGCTCTTCTGGATAGCTCAAACTGCTGTTTTGTGTATTATATTATCTTTAACTAGACATGTTTCTTCAAATCCGACGGTAGAGTATGCACTTCACTCTATATAAACTGTCTTTCACTCCGACAAATGCAAACATTGGCTCTAAATAGGGTCACGGGTGGTCTTTTTCCTCATCGCCACGAACAGTTGAAAGTGAAGGAGTTGAAGGTGGAATTTCTGGGTTTTCCATGTCTAAAACAAACTAAAGTGCTCTCAATGCAGGCAGGGAGCACTGTCTTCTTTGATCATCTGATCAATGAATGATTGATTCATAACATTTTAATAAATGTAACGAGTAACTATGCAACACATAAAAAATCTACTGGAGTATTAAGCTTGTCGAAAATATGTACTAAAGTAAAAGTAGGAGAAAAAAACAATACTCCAGTAGAGTACAGATACAAACTTTTAGTACTTAAGTACAGTAGTGAAGTAGTTCTACTTCGTTACTATACATCTCTGGTTAACTGACATAAAATATTATGCATGTATATATTTTTATCATATATGAGCAATTCCAGCGTTATGGATGTGTCATTTGCAGCAAAAAGTCAAAACATAAATTCACATAGAAAGTAAATGTTAACATTATATTGAAACATCTGTTTATATTTTCCAGAACAACTGACCACAGAGTTATGGGAGCAGAAATATATCAATCTGTAAACTTGTACTTTAAATGAAGAAAATAAACATGTGTTATGGATGTGACAAAAAAAAATCTGCGAGTTTACAATAAACGACACACTTTGTAAAAATTCTGTGAATTAAACTGCATAACCAAATATAAATAATGATAATCAAAAGGATAAGAGTCGGCTCTCTATAGAACAAAAGATATTAATTTCATTCTATTTGACATTTTTGCATTTCTGAGGAAAAAGTGTCGTTATGGATGTGACGTCTCTCCATTATGGATGTGACCGATGTGAAATTGCCACTTGTGTGACTTTGGTAAATCAAATATAATAGTTTGAAAACATTGACAGAGACATTTTTGAGTATTTCTAAAGTACTGTAAAATACTTGCTTACACAAAAAAACATAGAAACAGTTTCTGTATTTTGGTGAAAACTACATTTTTTTTTTCATGGCAAGGTTAACATTTGAATGGAATTGCTCATATACAAAAATACACATGCAAACAATTAATATGTAACCTGTGTAGCCATGCATCTCTTTATGATTTAATCGCACAGTATAGTATTATACTATTATTATTATTATTATACATTATTGTGAATTTATAAATATAATGGTTTGAATCTGGTTTTATATATGTAACAGCAGTAACTTTATTTACCTAGAAGTAAATGAAATGGAAGTGTCTGCACAACAGTGTCAAAATGTGAAAAAAGATTAAATGGTTGTACCAGTGGTTTGAAGGATAGGAGCAGCATTACAAGTTAAAAAGACAATTAAATGTTATTTTAGTATATCACAGTAACGTTACTGTGTTGTAGTGGTGTAACAAATCTGCAGTTCGGATCACACTACGGTTTTTTAGTCACGGATCAGATCATTTTTCAGATCAGCAAAAAAGTGAGAAGACAAATGTCATTTGCTTTCCATTTATATTAAAACATTGCTGCAAAAAACATTGCTTTTAACAAACAGAACTTAGAACCTGTAATGTTAATAAAAATAACAATCTGAAAAAAGAAAAGTATTCAATATGAAATATGATCCTTTCAACAATTCACACATAAAACTTTATGTTTTATTATACTGTAGGTCAGGGCTATTCAATTAGTTTGTCATGGGGGCCGGTTCATGAAAAGCATCCCAAACGGGGGGCCGGAGATATGACTTGCAATATAAGTGATGACACAACAGCAATATAAGAGCTCATATGCTGTATTTTTGCTCCTTAAGACACCCACGTTGACTTTTTCTACATTAAAACGTTAATATGTTGTATTTTGAAACTACATAATATCACTGCATTGTACAATGTGGCTTTTTTACAAGCATATCCAAATGTATTTGGAGGCACAAAATCAGTGTATTGCTCCAGTAGGCTTCTTCTACATTCAGACACATTCATATGTTCTGTTTTAAACTGGGTAACAATTATGGATGCATTGATTATAGATTTTGGTTGTACGATTATAGTCTGAAGAATAATCATGGTTTCACAGTTATCACCATTATTTTGCATTTATTAAATTTAAAACACGACTAGTTTAGAAAATCGCAAGAAAACTTCTTCTATTTTAAAGTGTTGTTTATTGCTGCTCAGTAACCAAATACAGCACAAAATATTAATAAAAAAACAAACAATAGTCCATTTCTCTCTTTGGACTTAAAAATAAATGTAAAAGTTTTTGATTTTAACATGAGTGATCATTTTACAATGAAAATAAATGACAGAACAATGAATAAATAAATAAATAAGAGTAAATAAAAATCGTATTTGTCTAATGTTAATTTAAGCTATATATAAGATAAGAGATTAAATGAACTGTTGTTGTTATCTGCGTTCATACATAATCATTTTAATCATTTTTAATAATTCATCTAACATATCTTTTGTTTACATTGCACTGAAAGCCACGCACAACTCTCACCACTACAGCCTGAGATCATTTTTACTGTGTGCCGCGCCTGGAAGGCGCGTGTGTGACGGTCCGCTTGTGAGCAGTGCGCGGACCACTTTCAATATGTGCACGTCTCAATTGGAAATACGGCTTGCTGTTATAGTTAATCCAATGTGCGTGCGTATTGGCATAACTTTAGTTGCAGCAGCTTTTTTCCGTGCAACGGAAATGCGGCGTTGAGAAGCCTTAATGAATAAAAGCAGGGTTAATAGTGAAATCGGCTAATCATTGCATTCCTATTAACGATATCAGTGCATTGTACAAAAGGCCTTTGCTACAAACATCTGCTCGCGCCACTCACTTAATGTCAGGTGACTCTCTGCGCAGCCTTTAACTGCAGCTCATGCTGTATTGAACAGACGCACGTCACTTAATAACGATAGCGACCTTTTTTCGACTGAACTAAATTTATTTTTGATGTCTTGGTCACACTATTTGGGGGGCCGGAACAAATTGCCTCGGGGGCCGGGTTCGGCCCGCGGGCCGCCAATTGAATAGCCCTGCTGTAGGTGTATTATTTTTGAAAACCTATTCAGTGACATAATTTTGATGGTTGTTTGTCGCCATCTGTTGGTTACACAATGTACACAATTCACCAGCGTCATGTTTCATTAATCTGTGATTTTAATCTTGACCATAAACATCAGTGTTCATATCTGAACTATAAACTGTTCTCCCAGCACTTATGTGTTATTTAATTGTTTGTAACTCACTGTAAAAGTGTACAAACTGAATCTTGATGCAGATTTGAATGCAGCGCTTTGAAGGATTAATAAACATATGCAAATCATTATCGTTTATCGTTCATGTTGCGCAGGTTTGAACTGAGATCACGATCTTTTAATGTTTAATTGTGCAGCTTTACACTGAATGCATTAATGCAGGCTAAACAAGCAGTGACAGAAAACACATTAAATTAATAGCCTAAGAAAGCATTTAGGAAGGTCCCACCACAACTTTTCCCGTCATCATTATATCTTACAGGGAAGCCTAAATGCTTTCATGCACGCAATTTGAACGACGCGGGAGGCGATCTTTCTGCAGTGGTTATAAATGTTGAATTAACCGACAAGTTCAAAATAAATTATTATTTTTTTATGAATTATTATTACAGCAGGTCACGTGTGTTCCGAACCATGAGTTGTGATCCGTACGGATCAACAGTGATCCGTTTCACCCCTACTGTGTTGTGTTTATTGTTGCCTTTGACCTATTTATCAGTATAACGTTCTGATTGGACTGGGCATGGGCTGGTGTAAGATTCTGACGGTATAATAACCTTGTATAAAGATATCATGGTTTAACGGTATCACGGATTCACGGTATTGCGATTACTACTCTAAAATATATTCATTTTAAATGTCTGTAAAAAATAAAAACTTTTTTCCTCCTTTGAACACAGTATATTTTACTTTGTGAAAGATTTAAAATATTTTGCAGCAGTAAACATGTCAGGCTAAATAATTCAAATGAATCACTGACTTCTGCTGTCTTCATTGTTTTATTTCTTTACAATTTAAAATGGCATCTTTGGATATTTTTTCTGCTGGATTGTCCTAAAAAAAAAAAAAAAAAGTAAATAAAATTTTTTTTCACATACCGTAGGAACGGTTTTACAGAAAATCTTGGCAGTTTTAAAATCTTGACTTTTTCAAACCGCGGTATACCTTGAAAACGGCTATCTGCCTAGATAGGACATTACAGTTGGTTATTCTGCTGTAATATCTGTTGTGTGTTTCAGTGCTGGGTATGCAGCCGCCTCTCCCGACAGCAGCAGTCAGAGAGCTGGTTTGCTCCTGTCTGCATCGAGACCCAGTAGCGGCAGATCTGCGCTGCAGTCTCTTTGTGGCCGCCGTCCAGAGCTACAAACATGATTCGGTGCTCAGACCTTTCCCTCCTCGCTACCTGAGAGGAGAGATCAAGGACTTTGAAGAGCTGGTAAAATTATTTTAAAAAATTGAGCTCTCCTTGTTGTTTACGTATAGTTTATATAGTTTTAATCCTTCCATGTTTCTCACAGCAAAAAGATGTGGACAGTTTGCCAAACGTGAGAGATTTGGTTCGCCTTGGTCATGGTGATGGAGATCATCATATGGCTCTAGTGCACTGGGTTCTGTCCTCCAAGGGTTTTGCTGTGAAGACTCTGCAGAAAGAGGAGGTATTGAAAAAATGTTTTTCAAGTTTTCAAAATGCATCGCTTTTTTCTCTGAATAGATTCTGAGCTTAGTTTTTAACAGCAGGTGGCGCTCTAGGTTAGTTTTTACTCCATGTGGCACTCTAGGCTAGGCTAGTTTTTAACTGCAGATCGTGCTCTAGGCTAATTAATAGCAGCTGGTGGGGCTCTAGACTATTTTTTAAAAGCAGATGGCACTCTAGACTAGTTTTTAACAGCAGGTGCCATTCTAGGCTAGTTTTAACAGCAGGTGGTGCTCTAGGCTAGTTTTAACTCTAGGTGGGTTGTAGGCTAGTTTTTAACAGCATGTGGTGCTTCAGGCTAGTTTTTAACAGCTGGTGGTACTCTAGGCTAATTATTAACACCATTTGGCACTCTAGGCTAGTTTTTACCAGCAGGTGGTGCTCTAGGCTAGTTTTAACTCTGGGTGGGTTCTAGGCTAGTTTTAACAGCATGTGGCGCTCTTGGCTAAATTTAGCAGCAGATGGCACTCTAGACTAGTTTTTCACAGCAGGTAGTGCTCTAGGCTAGTTTTCACAGCAGGTGGCATTTTAGGTTAATTTTAACTCCAGGTGGCACTCTAGGCTAGTTTTAACAGCATGTCACAGTCTAGGCTAGTTTTTAACAGCAGGTGGTGCTCTAGGCTAGTTTTAACAACAGGTGGCGTTTTAGGTTAGTTTTAACTCCAGGTGGCACTCTAGGCTAGGCTAGTTTTTTTACAGCATGTGGTGCTTTAGGCTAGTTTTTAACAGCAGATGGGGCTTTAGGTTAACTATTAGCAGCAGGTGGCGCTCTAGACTAGTTTTTAAAAGGAGGTGGCACTCGACTAGTTTTAACAGCAGGTGCCATTCTTGGCTAGTTTTAACAGCATGTAGTGCTCTAGGCTAGTTTTAACATCATATGGTGCTCTAGGCTAGTTTTTAACAGCAGATGACGCTCTAGGCTGGTTTTAACAGAAGATGGTGCTCTAGGCTAGTTTTTAACAGCAGATGACGCTCTAGGCTAGTGTTTAACAGCAGGTGGCGCTCTAGACTAGTTTTTAAAAGGAGGTGGCACTCGACTAGTTTTAACAGCAGGTGCCATTCTAGGCTAGTTTTAACATCATATGGTGCTCTAGGCTAGTTTTAACAGCAGATGACGCTCTAGGCTAATTTTAACAGCAGATGGTGCTCTAGGCTAGTTTTAACAGCAGATGGTGCTCTAGGCTAGTTTTAACAGCAGATGACGCTCTAGGCTAGTGTTTAACAGCAGGTGGTGCTCTAGGCTAGTTTTAACAGCAGGTAGCGCTCTAGGCTAGTTTTAACAGCAGGTGGCGTTTTAGGTTAGTTTTAACAGCAGATGGCGCTCTAGGCTAGTTTTTAACACCAGATGGCGCTCTAGGCTAGTTTTAACAGCACATGGCGCTCTAGGCTAGTTTTAACAGCAGGTGGTGCTCTAGGCTAGTTTTAACAGCAGATGGCGCTCTAGGCTAGTTTTAACAGCAGATGACGCTCTAGGCTAGTTTTTAACAGCAGATGACGCTCTAGGCTAGTTTTTAACAGCAGGTAGTGCTCTTGGCTAGTTTTAACAGCAGGTGGCGTTTTAGGTTAGTTTTAACTCCAGGTTGCACTCTAGGCTGGGCTAGTTTTTAACAGCAGATGGTGCTTTAGGCTAATATTAGCAGCAGGTGGCGCTCTAGAGTAGTTTTTAACAGCAGGTAGTGCTCTAGACTAGTTTTAACAGCAGGTGGTGCTCTAGGCTAGTTTTAACAGCAGATGACGCTCTAGGCTAGTGTTTAACAGCAGGTGGTGCTCTAGGCTAGTTTTAACAGCAGATGACGCTCTAGGCTAGTGTTTAACAGCAGGTAGTGCTCTAGGCTAGTTTTAACAGCAGATGGCGCTCTAGGCTAGTATTAACTGCAGATGACGCTCTAGGCTAGTTTTTAACAGCAGGTAGTGCTCTTGGCTAGTTTTAACAGCAGGTGGCGTTTTAGGTTAGTTTTAACTCCAGGTTGCACTCTAGGCTGGGCTAGTTTTTAACAGCAGATGGTGCTTTAGGCTAATATTAGCAGCAGGTGGCGCTCTAGAGTAGTTTTTAACAGCAGGTAGTGCTCTAGACTAGTTTTAACAGCAGGTGGTGCTCTAGGCTAGTTTTAACAGCAGATGACGCTCTAGGCTAGTGTTTAACAGCAGGTAGTGCTCTAGGCTAGTTTTAACAGCAGATGGCGCTCTAGGCTAGTATTAACTGCAGATGACGCTCTAGGCTAGTTTTTAACAGCAGATGACGCTCTAGGCTAGTGTTTAACAGCAGGTGGCCCTCTAGACTAGTTTTTAAAAGGAGGTGGCACTCGACTAGTTTTAACAGCAGGTGCCATTCTAGGCTAGTTTTAACATCATATGGTGCTCTAGGCTAGTTTTAACAGCAGATGACGCTCTAGGCTAATTTTAACAGCAGATGGTGCTCTAGGCTAGTTTTAACAGCAGATGGTGCTCTAGGCTAGTTTTAACAGCAGATGACGCTCTAGGCTAGTGTTTAACAGCAGGTGGTGCTCTAGGCTAGTTTTAACAGCAGGTGGCGCTCTAGGCTAGTTTTAACAGCAGGTGGCGTTTTAGGTTAGTTTTAACAGCAGATGGCGCTCTAGGCTAGTTTTTAACACCAGATGGCGCTCTAGGCTAGTTTTAACAGCACATGGCGCTCTAGGCTAGTTTTAACAGCAGGTGGTGCTCTAGGCTAGTTTTAACAGCAGATGGGGCTCTAGGCTAGTTTTAACAGCAGGTGGTGCTCTAGGCTAGTTTTAACAGCAGATGACGCTCTAGGCTAGTTTTTAACAGCAGGTAGTGCTCTTGGCTAGTTTTAACAGCAGGTGGCGTTTTAGGTTAGTTTTAACTCCAGGTTGCACTCTAGGCTGGGCTAGTTTTTAACAGCAGATGGTGCTTTAGGCTAATATTAGCAGCAGGTGGCGCTCTAGAGTAGTTTTTAACAGCAGGTAGTGCTCTAGACTAGTTTTAACAGCAGGTGGTGCTCTAGGCTAGTTTTAACAGCAGATGACGCTCTAGGCTAGTGTTTAACAGCAGGTGGTGCTCTAGGCTAGTTTTAACAGCAGATGACGCTCTAGGCTAGTGTTTAACAGCAGGTAGTGCTCTAGGCTAGTTTTAACAGCAGATGGCGCTCTAGGCTAGTATTAACTGCAGATGACGCTCTAGGCTAGTTTTTAACAGCAGGTAGTGCTCTTGGCTAGTTTTAACAGCAGGTGGCGTTTTAGGTTAGTTTTAACTCCAGGTTGCACTCTAGGCTGGGCTAGTTTTTAACAGCAGATGGTGCTTTAGGCTAATATTAGCAGCAGGTGGCGCTCTAGAGTAGTTTTTAACAGCAGGTAGTGCTCTAGACTAGTTTTAACAGCAGGTGGTGCTCTAGGCTAGTTTTAACAGCAGATGACGCTCTAGGCTAGTGTTTAACAGCAGGTAGTGCTCTAGGCTAGTTTTAACAGCAGATGGCGCTCTAGGCTAGTATTAACTGCAGATGACGCTCTAGGCTAGTTTTTAACAGCAGGTAGTGCTCTTGGCTAGTTTTAACAGCAGGTGGTGTTTTAGGTTAGTTTTAACTCCAGGTTGCACTCTAGGCTGGGCTAGTTTTTAACAGCAGATGGTGCTTTAGGCTAATATTAGCAGCAGGTGGCGCTCTAGAGTAGTTTTTAACAGCAGGTAGTGCTCTAGACTAGTTTTAACAGCAGGGGGCGTTTTAGGTTAGTTTTAACTCCAGGTTGCACTCTAGGCTAGGCTAGTTTTTAACAGCAGATGGTGCTTTAGGCTAGTTTTAACATCATATGGTGCTTTCGGCTAGTTTTAACAGCAGATGATGCTCTAGGCTAGTTTTAACAGCAGATGATGCTCTAGGCTAGTGTTTAACAGCAGGTAGTGCTCTAGGCTAGTTTTAACAGCAGGTAGTGCTCTAGGCTAGTTTTAACAGCAGGTGGTGCTCTAGGCTAGTTTTAACAGCAGATGGCGCTCTAGGCTAGTTTTAACAGCAGGTAGTGCTCTAGGCTAGTTTTAACAGCAGATGATGCTCTAGGCTAGTTTTAACAGCAGATGATGCTCTAGGCTAGTTTTAACAGCAGATGGCGCTCTAGGCTAGTTTTAACAGCAGGTAGTGCTCTAGGCTAGTTTTAACAGCAGGTGGTGCTCTAGGCTAGTTTCACCGCAGATGGCGCTCTAGGCTAGTTTTAACAGCATATGGCGCTCTAGGCTAGTTCTTTATGCTAGTTTTAAACATACACATAAATACTCACTATAAAGAGTGCTTGTGCTTTAGGCTTAAGAGTCTTAGGAGTTAGCTTTTATGCTACAAGATAAATGTACACACAGCTCACTATGAACACTCTTGTAAACTTATTAAACCTTTCCTAACTTTATTTAATGGCATGGGGTATTTGTAAGGAATTGGATGCAAGCAGAGTAAGGCTGTTTGTAAAGCAATTAAAAACTAAGCTCAGAATCGATTTAATAGAAAATAGGGTTGCATTGAAATCTCAGAATAGATGCAGAATCGATGATCAGTTTTTCACCGCCACTGCAATGAGCTCTAATTTAGACAGCCCCTTTAGTGTTGATAAACTCATTGACTTGTGTTCAATCTCGCTCCATCAGTTTGCCAGACTCAGCCAGCTGACTCAGAGAGAGGGGGTTTCAGCTCCAGCCCCAGACTTCCTCTTTGAGCTGCAGTACTGTGATTTGCTCAACTCCAAGTTTGAGCGGACGCGGGCCGGTCGAGACCTCATCTATGCATTCCACGGCAGCAGACTGGAGAACTTCCACTCCATCGTACACAACGGATTACACTGCCATCTCAATAAGGTCAGTATGAGAACGATGTGTGTTCATGGATGACAATCTTTTATCCTACTTTTTTCACACCTGACTATTGTGTTTTAAATTATGGGTTGCATTTCCTGTTTGTGGAAGTTATCTTAAAATAGTATGCCTCTGCTACACATAATCCTTATTCATAGTGAAAGCCGGTACATTTTGCTTAGTGATTTATTTTAGTCCATAAATATTAAGTGTCCAGGCTCACTTTTCGAGCTGTTTTTTGGCATTCATTCCCAAGTGATTTTTACTGGCCATGTGCCGAGTGAACGTAAAAAAAACACTCCCTGATCTTAAAAACAGGAATATAGTGCTACAATATATAATACACACAAGCTGCGCTGCACAACTTTATGCTATTGACACTCACATGTTGCGCAGAAGAAGAACTCCCCTAGAGTTAAAAAGTTGAGAGAGAATCCATTTATCCAATCTCTGGTGGGAGCATGTTTAGCTTAGCTTAGCATAAATAATTGAAACGGATTAGACCATTAGCATCTGCCTCAAAAAATCTGTCCGACCATGGCTGCAGTAGTGATATTACACAGACTCTTACTGGTGCTGTAAGTCTAGACTCACATAAGTAGAGTCATCCGGGTACTTCTCGCATACTGATTTTCGAATTCTATGAATTCGGACATACTACTCGGCTCGTACTATAGCGTACTATATAGTATAGAAGTATGCGGTTTCGGACGCAGCCTATAGAATACACAAGACATGTCACTCGTATCTTTTTGAATGGGGAAAAGTGTAACAGTCAATATGGTAAATAAAGCCCCGCCTACTAGTAGAGGAGCCAATCATAGATCACTATATGGCAAATAAAGCCCGCCTTCTAGTACAGGAGCCAATCATAAATCACTATATGGCAAATAAAGCCCGCCTTCTAGTACAGGAGCCAATCATAAATCACTATATGGCAAATAAAGCCCGCCTTCTAGTACAGGAGCCAATCATAATCACTATATGGCAAATAAAGCCCGACTTCTAGTACAGGAGCCAATCATAATCACTATATGGCAAATAAAGCCCGCCTTCTAGTACAGGAGCCAATCATAAATCACTATATGGCAAATAAAGCCCGCCTTCTAGTACAGGAGCCAATCATAAATCACTATATGGCAAATAAAGCCCGCCTTCTAGTACAACAGCCAATCATAAATCACTATATGGCAAATAAAGCCCGTCTTCTAGTACAGGAGCTAATCATAGATCACTATATGGCAAATAAAGCCCGCCTTCTAGTACAGGAGCCAATCATAAATCACTATATGGCAAATAAAGCCCGTCTTCTAGTACAGGAGCCAATCATAAATCACTATATGGCAAATAAAGCCCGCCTTCTAGTACAGGAGCTAATCATAGATCACTATATGGCAAATAAAGCCCGTCTTCTAGTACAGGAGCTAATCATAGATCACTATATGGCAAATAAAGCCCGTCTTCTAGTACAGGAGCTAATCATAAATCACTATATGGCAAATAAAGCCCGTCTTCTAGTACAGGAGCCAATCATAAATCACTATATGGCAAATAAAGCCCGTCTTCTAGTACAGGAGCCAATCAAAATCACTATATGGCAAATAAAGCCCGCCTTCTAGTACAAGAGCCAATCATCGATCGCTATAGACTGACAATACTCAGAGGAAGGGGCTCAGACCAGACGTGAGTTTTTGCAGATTTTGTGTGATTTGGATGTTTAGAAATTAAACTAAAAGGGACGATTGTTGTTTAATTATATTGATGAATCCTAATATGAAATTCTATTGTAAGCTTGGCAGTTTTGGAGAATTTGATGTTTCCCCATTCAAACAGAATGCCCGAGCATACTGCCCGAGAGGTGTTTGAAAGATGGCCGCCGAATTAAATGACTTGCCTTAAAGGGACTTTGTTCCTAGCCTTTGGTATAGTTCCTAGCTATATCAGCCTAGAAAATAGTAACTTTTCATCTTCCGTCTACCTTAGCTCACAATGTGAGTACAGAATAGTCAAACTTTAAATAGGAAAATTAGCAAAGCACTTTTTGATTTTGAGCTAAATGTTACTGGTCTAATCTGATTTAATGATCTGTGCTAAGCTAAAAGTTCAGCAGCTAAAGGCATGTGAACAAAAACACCAATCTCAGTGGTCGATCCGTTTTTATCGCGGCGCATCAAACCAAAAAAACAAACCCAAAGCATTTTAGTTTAGTTTTTTCGTAAAGGAACACTTCACTTTTTTGGAAAATAAACTCAGGTTTACAACTCCTCTAGAGTTAATAAGTTGAGTTTTAACATTTTTGAATCCATTCATCCAATCTCTAGGTCTGGCGGGAGCATGTTAAGCTTAGCTTAGCATAAATAATTGAAATGGATTAGACCATTAGCATCTCGCTCAAAAAATCTGTCCGACCATGGCTGCAGCAAGTGCAGTGATATTACACAGACTCTTACTGGTGCTGTAAGTCTAGTCCTTGGTTCTGGGGACTGTTTTCAGATGCTGCTTATTCATCATTGCTCCTGCTGTGGCCATGGTAGGGCAGCAAAGTTTCTTGACTATTACACCGGAATGAGAGTATAGTTCCTAGCCATATAGGCCTAGAAAATAGCAACTTTTCATTTTTTGTCGACCTTAACACACTATGTGAGTACAGAAGAGTTCAACATTAAATAGGAGCTAAATTAAAATTTTAAATTAAATTTTGAGCTAAATGCTAATGGTCTAATTTGATTCAATGATCTATGCAAAACTAAGCTAAAAGTTCAGCAGCTGAGGGCATGTGAACAAAAACGCCAATCTCAGTGGTCGGACCGTTTTTACCGCGGCACATCAAACCAAAAAAACAAGCCCAAAGCATTTTTGTTTAGTTTTTTCGTAAAGGAACACTAAACTTTTTTGGGAAATAGACTCATTTTACAACTCCTCTAGAGTTAATAAGTTGAGTTTTAACATTTTTGAATCCATTCATTCAACAGTAGCATGTTAAGCTTAGCATAGCATAAATAATTGAATTGGATTAGACCATTAGCATCTCGCTCAAAAAGTCTGTCCGGCGATGGCTGCAGCAGGTGCAGTCATATTACACAGATTCTTACCAGTGCTGTAAGTCTAGTCCTTGGTGCTGGGGACTGTTTTCATGTGCTGCGTGATATCATTGTGCCTGCTGCAGATATAGACCGACAGCAAAGTTCCTTGATTATTACAGCAGAATGAGCCATAACAGCCTAGAAAATAGTAACTTTTCATTTTTTGTCGGCCTCAGCACACTATGTACATATAGAAGAGTCAAATTTTAAATAGGAAAATGATCAAAACTCTTTTGGATTTTTTTGAGCTAATGGTCTAATCTGATTTAATAATCTATGCTAAACTAAGCTGAACTAAAATTGCTCCTGCCAGACCAAGAGACCAGCTGAAAGGCTTAAGAAAATGGTCAAACTTTAAATGTGACATTAGTATCACAAACATATTTGATGGCCAGAGATTTTATGGCCTTACTTTTTTTAGTTTTTTCCAATGTTATATCCCTACAGTTAGGGCTGGGCGATATGGCAAAAAAAAAAATCTAGATTTTTTCATAAAGTTTGACCGATTCACGATTTCGATTTTTTTTTTATTAATTTTTTAATTAATTTTTTTTTTTACTGTGTAACTACCTTACCAGCTTACCTTGTTCATTTAAATTTAAATAAATGCTGAAACTAGTTTTTTTTCATGCTCACTTGTAAAAGAAAAGCAATAGTGTGACTAAACGCGGTTATGGCACTCTCTCATATAGGGATGCTAAACAGCTACAATAGAAGTCACAGCAGGTCATATGTTGTGCAGCTTTGGGCAAATTTTATTTGGAGAAAAAATGACCAAAATGTAACGTGAAGATTGAAAAGGATTGGAGGGGAAATAAATATTTCAAATCTCTGTACATAACAGAAAAATAAACAATGATAATGCAACACTAGTTTATCTGTATTAGTGGCATGGCAGAAATATATATTTAGACAGGCCCTGTAAAAGTGAGCGGGCACTTTCACTAATAAAAAATATAGCACTTAAATTATTTCATAACAATCAATAAAATAACAGCGGTTTTATATCAAAAGTTGGTAATGATATAAAATATACTACATTTTGATGGTAAAATATAACCATTTAAACGATTTCAGTATTTAAACATTAAATAACAAATGCATCAAGTTAAATATAAAAAAACGAATGAAACAACACAGCATATCAGGATATAAAGGACTATATTTAGCAGAATGCTGCTCTTTTTATCTTTGTAATTTTATAGTTTTATTTTTGTTATTTTAATTATTTTTTGTCTTCATAAATAACTAACGAGCTATAGACAAATATCTGCTTGACGTTTTAGAAAATATTTGTGCGTAGCTACACCACCCAGTATATATTAAAGATCACCGTGAACAACAAAAAACCCCACAGAAACCTGTTACATATCTATCTATATTTAAATGTCTATTTTATATTTAACTGAATCGTGTAACAGCCTATAGCTGAAATGTTGGAAATTGCTCAATTTATTTTTATAAAACATTTGTCGATACGTATTGATATTTTTTTGGAGTACAAACTACCGACATTTAAGAATCCATATTTATTTTATTCATTCATTCATTTTACTTGTTTATTGGTGCATATATGGGTTATGATTTAATTCATACATAATTTGCCTGTTGAGCCTCCTCTCCTCGCGCGCGCGCCCATCTCGCAGCTCGCGCGGGAGAGACAGACGCTGCGGGGAAGCGAACAACAGCACGACGCGTGTGGAAACATTAGCGAAGCTGGCTGGCTGACTGCGGTTGCCCTGGCTGTTGTTGCTCCAGCTGGCTGGCTGACTGCGTTTGCCCTGGCTGTTGTTGCTCTAGCGGGAAAATGTCCCGGTGTTCCCAATGGCCAGTTCGCCCTGGCGCGCTTCCGCTAAACCAGCTGTGGTAGCTCATCAACAGAACCGCGACGTCAACACACAGAATCAGCACAATTCAGCACGGTTGTCTAACAGTTTAGAACGGTTTGGCACGATAGTGGAAAAGCGGCTTTAATATTTTTATTAAAAATCGCGATTCCTCGATTTTGTAAAAAATAAAATCGTCTTAAAACGTAAATTCGAATTAATCGAAAAAAATCGCCCAGCCCTACCTACAGTACAGTAATGTTCAAAATAAATCCATAATATTGAGTTCTAGTTTTTGTGGTCATTCAATGCCTGCAGTAATTTGTTCATTCTAATAAGTTGCTGTTTAATATTTGATGGATGAACTGTGAGGATTATAATGACGCCTCAGTTTTTCAAATACTGCTCTGACTGTTTACAGCTCAATGGAAGTTAATTCATGCAAAGCGTTATGGGGTGTAAGGAAAAGGTGGATGCCTGTTTTGGATGCTGTCCAGCCTATCATTTTTTGATTATCAATCAAGGGCACAATTAACTGATGCGTTTGACTGTGCCTTATCAGTTTATGCGTATATAATATTCGTGAATATGATCATTATATCTGCAGTGTTATCTGCTCATTGGCTCAACACAGTGATGAAATGTGCTTTGATTATGATTTGACTTCCAGACCTCACTGTTTGGGGAAGGCACCTACCTGACCAGTGACCTCAGCATGGCCATCCTTTACAGTCCTCATGGCAACGGGTGGAGGGAAAGTGTCCTCGGGCCTTTGATCAGCTGTGTGGCTTTGTGTGAAATCATTGATCATCCTGATGTGAAGTGTCAGGTGAAGAGGAAAGGTAATGCTTTTAATGACAAGTGTATTTTTGTTCAATGTTTTTAAAAGAATGGTTCCCAAAGCTGGGCAAAAATACAGTAAAAACTTTCATATTTTGAAATCTTATTGCAATATGACTTCCTCAAATGCAAAACAGAATTTTTAGTGTCGTTGCTCCATTATTAAATGTCACCTGATGCTATCAGATGTCATTCCAATAAACTCAAAAAACATTTCTGTGTTTTGTGAAATGTGAAATTTATGTTTATTAATTTTCTTGTGGAAAATGTGAAACATGACATGATTTGTTTGAAATAGAAAGTTTATGCTAAATACAATTATACATGTGTGAAGGTAAGCCAGCTTTTTTTTTTTTTTTCATAAAATTTGTCCAGTAGGCAATAAAAAACTAAAAGTGTATATATAAAAAACAAAAGTGTGTGTCTACACTTACCGGCCACTTTATTAGGTACACCTGTCCAACTGCTCATTAACGCAAATTTCTAATCAGCCAATCACATGGTACCAACACGATGCATTTAGGCATGTAGGCATAGTCAAGACGATCTGCTGCAGTTCAAACCGAGCATCAGACTAGGGAAACGGATGATTTAAGTGTTCTCGAACGGTCTGAGTATTGCAGAAACTGCTGATCTACAGGGATTTTCACGCACAACCATCTCTAGGGTTTACAGAGAATGGTCCGAAAAAGAGAAAATATCCAGTGAGCGGCAGTTCTGAGGGCGCAAATGCCTTGTTGATGCTAGAGGTCAGAGGAGAATGGCCAGACAGGCAGCAGTAACTCGAATAACCACTCGTTACAACCGAGGTCTGCAGAAGAGCATCTCTGAACGCACAACACGTCCAACCTTGAGGCGGTTGGGCTACAGCAGAGGAAGACCACACTGGGTGCCACTCCTGTCAGCTAAGAACAGGAAACTGAGGCTACAATTCACACAGACTCACCAGAATTGGACCATAGAAGATTGGATAAACGTTGCCTGGTCTGATGAGTCTCCATTTCTGCTGCGTCTTTCGGATGGTAGGGTCAGAATTTGGCATCAACAACTTGAAAGTATGAATCCATCCTGTCTTGTTTCAATGGTTCTGGCTGGTGGTGGTGGTGTAATGGTGTAGGGGATATTTTCTTGGCACACTTTGGGCCCATTAGTACACATTGAGCATCGTGTCAACGCCACAGCCTACCTGAGTATTGTTGCTGACCATGTCCATCCCTTTCTGACCACAGTCTACCCATCTTCTGATGGCTATTTCCAGCAGGATAACGCGCCATGTCCTAAAGCGCGAATCATCTCAGACTAGTTTCTTGAACATGACACTGAGTTCACTGTATTTATTTATATATATATATATATATATATATATATATGTGTGTGTGTGTGTGTGTGTGTGTGTGTGTGTGTGTGTGTGTGTGTGTGTGTATATTAATCACTCATTTGTTTTTTATTATTATTCACATTATTATTAGCTAGTATGGAAATGGTTTGAAAATTGGTATGCATCATATTAAAAAATATATTACAATACTATTACTAGCATGTTTACTTCCAGGTTATACATGTTGCTAGCACGTTTTTGGTATATTAGCATAACCTAAGCATCAATTATGAATCAACAAATTGTGTTTTTCAGACTCTGAGAGCGTTGACCGCCAGCGTCTGAGGGCCAGGAACAGTGAAGGTGGTGAGGTGCCAGAGAAGTACTTTGTGGTGACCAACAATGAGCTCTTAAGAGTTAAATACCTGCTGGTTTATTCTCAGAGACGCTACAGATCCAGGTGAGACTGCAAATAAGCATGTCAGCTCAACTGCATGGACAGTTGATCGACCCATTTTCAGTTGACATCGTTTAAAAAATCATGCTATAAATATAGTTCCCTCAAAAAAAAAAAAGGATTGCACATTTTAATTATTAAGGTATAAGTGATTATGGTAGGTTGTTTTGATCTTGGAAATAAGCTGCTGTGTCTTTAATTTGAGCATTTTCAGTAGATCACATTAAAAAGAAAGGAACAATGAAAAATGTGTCATCCCGTAATTAGGTATGAATATTAAGTGACGTCCTGTTGTGATTGCAGACACGCTCGAGGGACGTCGTGGCTCGTCAGACATCATTTTGCCATCATGATGGGTCTGTATCTCCTGCTCCTCATATTCATCGGTGCCTTCAACTCATCCGCTTTTCAATCCTTCTGGCACAGAATGTTCCGGTAACCCAAGTTCACATCACACATCGGCTCTGATCCAAAGTGCCTTTTACTCAAAGACTATCAAAGAGGGAGGAAAAAAGACTCAGGAACTATTTCCTTTCCCTCAACAAAACATTCCTCCCTGTATCACTTGATTCTTGGGTAATCCTTCATTTTATTTACACAAACACACTGTGCATCTGCCAACCGAGAAACTGCAGAACGAGCAGTCATGTTAGCTTACGTGAATGTTACATGTTAGCATGTAGCCTGTTTTTACGTTTTGAATGATGGGTTCACTACGTTCGTTACAACCAAATGATCAAGACAAAGCGCTGTCTTTTACCTGCCTTCTTCAACCTAGACATTGGCAAAAAAAATTGCTGCTTGTATTAATAAAAATAATCACGTAGGAAAATCTGTGCTTTTATAATCGATATTTTTCAGTTTCGATGCAAATATAGAAGTTCCTAGACGATCGTATTAATATCTAAATTAGATCAACTATGCAGAAGACCCGTGTTATGGTGGTCGCTATCATTAAAACTGTAATGACAATTAGTCTTGATATTGCGTAAATGTCTCTAACTTGATTTATCAGTCAGAATCTGAATTGTGAAGGTATTTAAATAAATAAATGCAACAAACTCGCAGTGATTTTTTTTTTTATTCATTTATTTTAAAGGGCTCCTATCATGCAAAATTGACTTTTGGATGCTGTTTGGACATAACTGTGTAGGTTTAGCGTGTCCACTGTCATATTGCTTTAAAATAGCATCCAAATCCTAGTGATTTTGTGGCCCACCACAACATGATGTAGGAGTGTGGTTTTCCCTGGTCACCGAATTGACTGACATGTGCGTATTAACATATCTCCATAGTATTGAATTGAATAGAATTTGACAGGTTTTAGACAAGCTGTACAAAAATACAAGTGATTAGGGTTAACTCATTCATTCATTCATTTTCTTTTCGGCTTAGTCCCTTTATTATTCCGGGATCACCACAGCGGAATGATCCGCCAACTTATCCAGCACATGTTTTATGCAGCGGATGCCCTTCCAGCCGCAACCTATCTCTGGGAAACAACTATACACACTCATTCACACTCGTGCACTATGGACAATTTAGCCTACCCAATTCACCTGTACCGCATGTCTTTGGACTGTGGAGGAAACCCACGCGAACGCAGGGAGAACATGCAAACTCCGCACAGAAACGCCAACTGACCCAGCCGAGGCTCGAACCAGCGATGTTCTTGCTGTGAGGCAACAGCACTACCTACTGCGCCACCTAGGGTTAACTGTCGAGGATAAAAATAACATTTTAAAGGTCAAATATTTATTGCTGAATTACAAGTTCGATTTTCAATTGGCCTCGTGAAATAGAGAATGATTTCGAATTCTTGACACATTTTTGCAATTTAACAACAAAGACATCATCAACACTTATAATGCCAGGTCTAAAAGGAGGATTTTGCTGCATAAGGTAGGGCAGTGGCTAATATTTATATTGACTGCCATGCCAAAACACATTTTTGTTTGTTAGACAAAAGGCTACCATTAATCTATAATATATTATATTAAAATATAATATAATATAATAATGCAATTATTATTATTGTTGTTGTTGTTATTATTATTATTATATACACTGCCTGGCAAAAGTTTGGGGTCAGTGTGATTTTTAAATGTTTTAAAATAAGTTTTTCCTGCTCACCAAAGCTGCATTTATTTAATCAAAAATACAGTACAAATCGTAAAATTGTGAAATGTTATTGCACTATAAAATAACTGTTTAATCGTTTAATTTATTAATTTATTGTAGTGATTTTAATGATGAATTTTCAGCTTTATTTCTGCGGTTTTCAAAGTCAAACGATCCTTCAGAAATCACTCCTAATATCAATTATTATTGTTGTTATTATTATAATTATTATTAATGGTAATAGTAATAAAAGCAACAAGAAGTAATAATTTCATTTGAAACTGCATACAGTAAGTAATAAATAAATATTTAATAAATAAGTATTTAACAATTTTTAAATATTTAATAAATGCCGCCTTGATGAACAGAATAATTTTAATTAAATTTATACATAAAATTAATAATAAAAAAAAAATGATAAACTGACCCCGAACATTTGACCGGTAGTGTGGATCAGTGGGTGAGTTTAATAAAATAATTTAACGTGCGTGTTGAATATAATAGACGTTTAATAGGCGGTGCTTTTGTTAAAACCTCCTCTTGGTCAGTCGCAAATCTTTTTAAATGAATTAAAGAGCAGCGCATATATTAGCCTTACCCTGGAGTTTGTTCATTCTCCGCCTATGTATTTTACCCAATAGATAAATGATTTATTCTTTGAAACTTTAATGATAATTTATGGAATTGGAATGCCTTGATTTAAAGACAGTAAGGTTAGCACACAGTCATAGCCATAAATGAAATGGTACTAATTATTGGCATAATTTCTTTTGTTGTTTTGGTTTTCAGCTTTTGGCCTTGGTTTCCTCTTTTTCGGTTTCGGCCAAGACTTTTCATTTCGGTGCATTTTTAATTTAAAGGGACAGGCTACAAAAAAGCTTTAATTTCCATTAACTTCCTTTTTTCTTTTTCTTTTTTTTTTTAGCAAGGTATGATAAATGATCTTGAGCTGAATCTGACACATTCAGGAGACAGCAAAGACTTATCTTACATCTTGTAAAAGGTGTAAAATAGGAGCCCTTTAAGGGACAGAGTGAAATGCATTAGTAAATTGGCTGTTGTTGTAGTTTATGGCTCTTGGCACGCTTGACATCTTGTCTGGCCATGGTTTTTATCAGTGGAAAACAAAAGCACTCATATAAGACTGATAAAAGAAGCGGCGTGGTTTTCATCTTGAGACTCATTTGCGTCCTTATAGATTAGCTCTAGTAAAGTTTACTGTTTTTTATTTTCTTTAAGTAGTGTTGACGTACAGATCAGGCATCAAATAAGTTAAACTGATGTTTCAATGACTGTTGATAAAGTGACAAAAAATATTGCGTTGTTAAATATATAAGCTCATGTTGCATTTAATCTTCAGTTTAAGTACTTATTAAAAACCCATAAACAGTATTTAATGTCAATGCGTTTATCAGAATCAACCATTTCCTATTTTTCAAGCTGCTTTACATGAGACAGACTTCAAAAGAACAGCTTGATCTGTTGTTGATCTGCGCTTTGTTCTGACTTCCGGATGTTTAATTGCAGGCTCATAAATGTATTGTTATTCAGTAACAGAGGTGGGAACTTTCTGTGGTGGGCACTTTTATTTAGAGGAGTTATTCTGACATTTCTTTTATAAAAAAAAAGAACATGCGGTTTTAGCATGTTTTTATGACAAAAAAAAAGTTTTAGATCGTATTTAACAATAAACAAAAATATTTGCAACATAAATTTTTGTAATTTAATTGCATTTATACATCACACACATTTGTTTTATTATTATTAATGAATTACTTTATTACAAAAAACTGTATTAAAAATAGCTGCCTTTTGTGCTACATTTCATAACTGGATTAGGTTATTTGGGTCCCTCTTTAAATGTGTAATGAAGAATCATTTTGCTGTAGATGGGCAGGCAGGAGCCAAACACATGAAGAATCCCTCAGAGTTATTCTGTTGAAAGATTACAAAATATTAATATATACTTTCTGTCAAAATATTGTAGTTAAATAATATTATATGGGCAAAAAGAGGTTATAGAGGCAACTTAAAAAGTCAACATTTTTGGATTTACTGCGGTTAATTATTATGGGTTTGAGCAAAAATGATAATAATATTTGTTATATTCTATAAATATCTGATATGTGCTTTGTTCTGCCTTCTGGATGTTTAATTGCAGGCTCATAAATGTATTGTTATTCAGTAACAGAGGTGGGAACGTTTCTGCGGTGGGCACTTTTTTTCAGAGGAGTCATTCTGACATTTCTTTTATTAAAAAAAATTAAACAGAATAAATTAAATTTTTTTTAAAGCTCATAGTTATGAATATTAATACCCATGGAAATGCAGGTGGTTTTAACATGTTTTAATGACAAAAAAAAAGAGTTTTAGATTATACAGTTGAAGTCAGAATTATTACCCCCACCCTTTGAATTTTTTTTCCTTTTTTAAATATTTCCCAAATGATGTTTAACAGAGCAGGGAAATTTTCACAGTATGTCTGATAATGTTTTTTCTTCTGGAGAAAGTCTTATTTGTTTTATTTCGGCTAGAATAAAAAAAAGTTTAAAACATTTTAAACACCATTTTAAGGACAAAATTATTAGCCTCTTTAAGCTATTATTTTATTTATTTTTTTGATAGTCTACAGAACAAACAATCATTATACAATAACTTGCCTAATTACCCTAACCTGCCTAATTAACCTAGTTAAGCCTGTAAATGTCACTTTAAGCTGTATAGAAGTGTCTTGAAAAATATCTAGTCAAATATTATTTACTGTCATCACGGCAAAAATAAAATAAATCAGTTATTAGAGATGAGTTATTAAAACTATTATGTTTAGAAATGTGTTGAGAAAATTATCTCTTCATTAAACAGAAATTGGGGAAAAAAATAAACAGGGGGGGCTAATAATTCAGGGGGGCTAATAATTCTGACTTCAGCTGTATTTAACAATATACAAAAAGATTTACATTGATTTTTGTCATTTCATTGCATTTATACATCACACACATTTGTTTTTATTATTATTATTATTATTAAGGATTTACTTTTTATAAAAAACTGTATTAAAATAGCTGCCTTTTGTGCTACATTTCATAACTGGATTAGGTTATTTGGGTCCCTCTATAAATGTGTAATGAAGAATCATTTTGCTGTAGATGGGCAGGCAGGAGCCAAACACATGAAGAATCCCTCAGAGTTATTCTGTTGAAAGATTACAAAATATTAATATATACTTTCTGTCAAAATATTGTAGTTAAATACTATTATATAGTCAAAAATAGGCCATAGACAGCTTTAAATGTCTATGTCTATGTCAGCTTTTAAATGTTTTTGGATTTTCTGGGTTTAATTATTATGGGTTTGAGGAAAAATGAAAATAATATTTGTTATATTCTATAAATATCTGATCATTTATTTCCAATTTAATATAAAATTATTGCAATTTTGAACGTTTAATTTTCTGTAAATGACAATTAGAGCAACAAATGTTTTGTCCATCAAATACTGATACAAACTTTTCTGAGGTTAAGAACATTGGTATTGTGTTGTCTGAAAATTAATATAAATACAGCATTTTTGTGGTCTTTTTTTTTTTGTACCAAAAATGCACAAGATCAGTGTTTCTCAACCTCATTTCTGGAGGACCACCAGCTCTGCACATTTCCCATGTTTCAGATCATCAGCTTATTAACAGAGACTGTAATGGGTGTGACAGACAAAGGAGACATGCAAAAAATGCAGTGTCGGTGGTCCTTCAGGAACGTGGTTGAGAAACACTGCTCTAAATGACAATATTTCAATATTAAATTTGTAAGAAAGCAGTAGTTTGCAGAATGAAACACAAATCCTGTTTTACCTAAACACATAACTATAAATAGTAAATCCAGAGAAAGGGAGTTTCCCAGAAGTCAGTGTGACCTGTAGGTTGTGGTGGCAGATGGGTGGACGTTTGTCTTCAGTCAGGTGTCCGCGCACACACCGGCCGAAGCGGTGCAGACACACGTGGTCTGTCGGTGAACAGGACTGAGAACAGGACGGAGGTCTGAGAAGCAAACAGCTGGAGCAGGTGGTGTGTTGGCACTGACCTCCACAGTCACGCTTCTCCATCAGCAGCACAGACCTGTAAAGAGAGCACAAATGCAGATCACTGTTAATACCAGAGCTCAAAACATTTATGATCAATTAAAACATCAGTGGCTAGATTTACTAACAGCTTGAGGGTGTAATGTTGCTGTTTAAGCATCAAAATGTTCTGCACAGTTACAAAGTCACTCTTAAAGGTGTTGTTTGTTGATGCTGGATGCACTTTAAAGTGGACGTGTCTTATTACCAGCATTGCCACGACAGCGCAGTTGTGCTTTTGCAAGCAGCCTGAATAAGTATACTACATACACTTACTGGCCACTTTATAAGGTACACCTTACTAGTACCGGGTTGGTCCACCTTTTGCCTTCAGAACTGCCTTAATCCTTCGTGGCATAGATTTAACAAGGGACTGGAAAATTCCTCTGAGATTTTGGTCCATATTGACATGATAGCATCACACAGTTGCTGCAGATTTGTCGGCTGCACATCCATGATGCGAATCTCCCGTTCCACCACATCCCAAAGGTGCTCTATTGGATTGAGCTCTGGTGACTGTGGAGGCCATTTGCGTACAGTGAACTCATTGTCATGTTCAAGAAACCATGCTCTTCTGCAGACCTCTATTGTAACGAGTGCTTATTTGAGTTACTGTTGCCTTTCTATCAGCTGGAACCAGTCTGGCCATTCTCCTCTGACCTCTGGCATCAACAAGACATTTGCGCCCACAGAACTGCCGCTCACTGGATATTTTCTCTTTTTCTGCCCATTCTCTGTAAACCCTAGAGATGGTTGTGCGTGAAAATCCCAGTAGATCAGCAGTTTCTGAAATACTCAGACCAGCCCTTCTGGCACCAACAACCATGCCACGTTCAAAGTCACTTAAATCACCTTTCTTCCCCATTCTGATGCTTGGTTTGAACTGCAGCAGATCCTCTTGACCATGCCTACATGCCTAAACGCATTGAGTTGCTGCCATGTGATCGACTGATTAGAAATTTGTGTTAACGAGCAGTTAGACAGGTGTACCTAATAAAGTGGCCGGTGAGTGTAGAAATGTCCTATTGGTGCGTTTCTTGAGCTGACTTTTTTTTTGGTAAGCATGTGTGCTTTATGGATAGATAAGTGTATGGGTTCGAGTGGAATATAATTGGTCCTCTAGTGGTGAAAATTACACACTGTACCTTTAAGAGGGCACTTTTGTTGTGCACCGCGATTATTTGATCTATTATTTGATCTATATCTTCAAATAGAACTCACACATGATGAATAGTCAGATGCACCACTCTGTTTTGATGCTTTCACAACAAGAGTAAAAATTTTAAATAATCTCTGGTATGGACCTGACAATCCAATCATTTGTGAAAGCACCTTATAACACATACATATGAGTTGTCTGTTATTGCCAGAGCAACCAAGGCACAAGCTATAAAGACCCTGTCCTTTAATGTAAACGGGCGAATAGCAGCAGCTCATTTGCATTTAAAGAAACAGCATGTTTTTATTTCCACTTCAAAAAATGGCTTCGACATTATTGTATTATAAATACTCCATGAGCTGCTGTGATTGTGCTGTAGAGGAGAGTGGAATTTGTCTCCACTTTATCCCAAAATATTAATTACCAACTCACATTTTTTAATTGCACTGTTATTGGTATATTTCATTGATGATTATGGAAATAATCTGTCTGTGTTCTTTAATTTTATATTGTCAGCAGGAATCACTCGGACACTTTAAACTCCCATTAAAAATTAAGGCATTGTGGTCTCACAAATTTGCTGTTAAATTTGCTGGTTGATCCGTGATTCGTAGGGATCACAATCCACGGTTTGAAACACACGCAACCCGTAGATTAATAATTTAATTAATAAATTAATTCTAAATTTGTAATGATCGCAGAGAGATCGCCTCTTGCATCATTCAAATCACATGTATGAAAGCATCTAGGCTTTCCTGTAAAATATAATGATGACGGAAGAAGTCGTGGGAGGTTATTCGAGATGTGGTGGGTTTCTTAGGTTATTAAAGGTGTTTTCTGTCACTACTTGTTTAGGCTACATTAATGCATTCAGTTTAAGCTGCACGATTAATCATTAAAAGATCAGGATCTCAACACCCACGCAACATAAATGATAAATAATGGTGAATTGCATATATTTATTAATCCTTCGTATCGCTGCATTCAAATCGGAAAATGCAGAAATCAAGAAAGAGATTGAGTCTTTAGTCTTTTGAGTTAGTTATGAAGTTACAAACAGTCAAATAACACAGAAATACTGGGATAGCAGTTTATAATTTAAATAAATCCACTAATGTTTATGGTAAAGATTAAAATCACCATCATATGCATTTAACTTGACGCTCAAAAGTGAAAGTTTTAGGCAGCAATTACATTATATAACCAGTAGGTGGCCATGTCCTTGAATAATTCTTCAAAAATGACACATTTAGCAACGAAACATGAAGTTTTATGAGTGAATAACTGAATCATTTATTGAAAATGAGACTTAAAATGAATATGGGTTGTACACAGTGGTGTAGTCGGGGCTATACGCACGTATACTCAGTATGCCTACTTTTTTCCATGAGCTGTTTGGGTATTACGACTTCTGAGGATCAATAATTGCGTATACCCTCGGTATACTCACTTGTTTTTCTGATTAGACTTCCCTAATTTACGTGTATTCGCGTCCCCTTTAACTGTATACCAAATGTTTTTTTTTTTTACTTGCATCTTATTTGTTGCAATCAGTGGATTTTTGTTTAATTTGCAGCATTCCCCGCCCCCTGACAACCGCAGCAGCTGTGAGAAAATTTCGGGAGTTTTTCGATAACGATGACAAGTCGACTAAATGATGTCTCGCTGAAACACTGAGGTAAAATTATTTTTAAAAAAGCATGGGCATCGCTTTAGCCCCCTATATTTCTGTTCAGTCCCTCGAAATGTTTTGCGATTTCCTCATGAACTGTACACTACTAAATGATCACCTTAGTCCCCTTTAAATTTGATATGAAAACGGCGGCAGACTTCCGCTCCTCCGTTTTCAACTTGTTTTTCGTTTAATCAGCAAACCACAGCTTTGCAGAGTGAGAGCAGAAGGTGTGTTTATCTATAGATTGTTATAATATCTGCATATTTGCAGTTCTTTGCTATAGAAACACTTGTATCACATGTACCAATCGGGTTTTCCCATCTACTGTTTCCTTGGCGCTTCCCTCATCATCACAGCTGTTTCCTCCAGCGAAAATGCAACTCCTAAAGAACATTTATCAATTAACTATGATTATAAAACACATTACAGTGCATGTGGCATTATATATATCATACATTCATGCACAGGATTAAGTGACAGTGACAGAACCACTCATGTACTCATTTTAACTGCATATATGCATTATGTGTTGTATCTTGTTAAAAATTATTTCCTATTATGACTTATATTATGATAGTGAAATATGTAAATTAGCCTGTACATTTTTTAATATGTTTATATTTATGCCATTTTAAATTATAAAAGTGGCAGTTCTATTTAAAAGATGGAAAAAATACTTGAGTATAGGCTAGTATTTGAGTTTTTGAAGAAAAAATCTTTTTATTTTCCTGATAAAAAAAAAAAAAAATATATATATATATATATATATATATATATATATATATATATATATATATATATATATATATATATTAATTATAGGCTCATTTTACAAGTCCCTTTAGAGTTAAACAGTTGGCTTTTACCCAGGTTTTACCACAGCTTAGTATACTCAGCCAATCTCCGGGTCTGCTGGGGGCACTATTAGCTAAGCATAAATCATTGAATAGGATTAGGCTATTAGCATCTCGCTTTAAAATGAACAAATTAGTTTAAATATTTTTCCTTTTTTAATGGATAGTTCATTCAAAAAAAGTAAAATTGTCATCCTTTACTCAACCTTTACTTGTTCCGAACCGGTTTGTCTTTTTTTTTATTTTGTTTAACACAAAAGAAGATATTTTGAAGAAAGCTGGAAACCATAGTATTTGTTTTTTCTTTCAATAGTTACAGGTAACTTATGTAAAAAAAATAAATAAATAAATAATAAAAAAAATATATATATATATATATATATATATATATATATATATATATATATATATATATATATATAGTTTCGTCGTTTCTTTGCCTACTTTTAATATTTGGGTTGGGTGGGTAATAGTACACCACTTTTTTATTAAGGACTACACCACTGGTTGTACAAATGATAATGTTAGATTTCTATATTTAGCGTTATCAGCAACAGCAGTAACAGTGAATTTTTGACAGTACTGAATATTTGACAGTTTATTTTTATTCAGCTGATTATTTCTTCATTTTATTTTTAATATTACAAGTTCTAAGTTCTGTTTGTTAAATCCTAAAGTGTCTTGTAATACTCTTTTTGTAATAAATGGTAAGCAAATTACATTTGTCTTCTCCTCTGTTTGGCTGATCCGAAAAATAGTCCGATCCGTGACAAAAAAACCATAATGTGATCCGAACTGTGAGATTTGTTATCCGTTATCTAAAAAAGCTGAAGTAAATGTTACTGTACCTTGCTGAACAGATTTCATTGGGGTTTGCCTTGCAGAACTCCCATGTGCACTCAGGTCTGCACGTGTCGCCTTTAAGAACCTCAAGCACTGTTTGGAAATACAAAATGTACAAAAACGGCATTAAAAATCAGTGCAGAAAGAGACAAATAAAATATGCTGAACAGTATTGCATCACTTTAGAATATTTCCTCGACTGTTCCACTTGCTGATGAGTGGAGTAGAGCTGCACAATATTTGTACATTTAGTCATTTTGCAGATGGTGGCTCAGTGGTTAGCACTGTCACCTTACAGCAGGAAGGTCGCTGGTTTGAGTCCCAGCTGGGTCAGTTGGCATTTCTGTGTGGAGTTTGCATGTTCTCCCTTGGTTGGTGTGGGTTTCCTCCGGTTTTCCCCACAGTCCAAACACATGCGCTATAGGGGAATTGAATTAACTAAATTGGCCGTAGTGTATGTCTGTGTGTGAATGAGTGTGTAGCTGGAAGGGCATCCGCTGTGTGAGAAGAGAGGGTCCTGGTTTTGTTCACAGGGGTTCAGGTGATCAGGAAGAGATTTAGGTTTGTAGTTGTCGTTTGAATGATACTAGTGAATCAGCAGTCCATGTGGGAATGAGAAGATCAATCGCTAGTATGATTCACCTGTATGAATGAACACATGACATTTGTGTAGCCACTACAAAATTTAGCCATATTAGAGTAAAAGTTTATCATTTGCATGTGCTTTAGGGCCTGTGACTGTGTAAATATTTCAAGAGAGTTTCAAGCATTCAGGTACAAGAAGTTGTAATGCTTGTAACTTTATAATAAAGGTTGATTTCCATATAATGAAGAATAAACAGTGTTTGGTTATTCAATTTCTGTACCTGAATCATGTTCTCCCCAGAAACAAGCACTGTTTATTTCATTTGTATCTTTGCTCCATTGTATTTATCTTTCTTTGTAATTTGCTTATTATATTTTATACATAGTCCACTTAACTACTGAGTCATCCCAATCAATTTAAGCTAGCTGTAATTAATTGTATTCACATTGCAATACATATCACAGAAAAATAAAATATTGCAATGTCAGATTTTTTTCAATATCGTGCAGCCCTACACTGTAAAAACAAAAATCCGTAATTTTACGATTTATTTCCGGCAGCTGGGGTGCCGAAAAAAACCCTGTAAAGTAATGACCGTTAAATTACAGAAATTTACTGTAAAATAACAGAGGTTAAATTACAGAAATTTACTGTAAAATAACAGAGGTTAAATTACAGAAATTTACTGTAAAATAACAGAGGTTAAATTACAGAAATTTACTGTAAAATAACAGAGGTTAAATTACAGAAATTTACTGTAAAATGACAGGGGTTAAATTACAGAAATTTACTGTAACATAACAGGGGTTAAATTACAGAAATTTACTGTAAAATAACAGAGGTTAAATTACAGAAATTTACTGTAAAATGACAGGGGTTAAATTACAGAAATTGAATGTAACATAACAGGGGTTAAATTACAGAAATTTACTGTAAAATAACAGAGGTTAAATTACAGAAATTTACTGTAAAATGACAGGGGTTAAATTACAGAAATTTACTGTAAAATAACAGAGGTTAAATTACAGAAATTGAATGTAACATAACAGGGGTTAAATTACAGAAATTTACTGTAACATAACAGAGGTTAAATTACAGAAATTTACTGTAAAATGACAGGGGTTAAATTACAGAAATTTACTGTAACATAACAAGGGTTAAATTACAGAAATTTACTGTAAAATAACAGAGGTTAAATTACAGAAGTTTACTGTAAAATGACAGGGGTTAAATTACAGAAATTTACTGTAAAATAACAGAGGTTAAATTACAGAAATTTACTGTAAAATGACAGGGGTTAAATTACAGAAATGTACTGTAACATAACAGGGGTTAAATTACAGAAATTTACTGTAAAATAACAGAGGTTAAATTACAGAAATTTACTGTAAAATAACAGAGGTTAAATTACAGAAGTTTACTGTAAAATAACAGAGGTTAAATTACAGAAATTTACTGTAAAATATCAGAGGTAAAATTACAGAAATTTACTGTAAAATAACAGAGGTAAAATTACAGAAATTTACTGTAAAATAACAGAGGTTAAATTACAGAAATTTACTGTAAAATAACAGAGGTTAAATTACAGAAATTTACTGTAAAATAACAGAGGTAAAATTAGAGAAATTTACTGTAAAATAACAGAGGTAAAATTTGAGAAATTTACTGTAAAATAACAGAGGTAAAATTACAGAAGTTTACTGTAAAATAACAGAGGTTAAATTACAGAAATTTACTGTAAAATAACAGAGGTAAAATTACAGAAATTTACTGTAAAATAACAGAGGTAAAATTACAGAAATTTACTGTAAAATAACAGAGGTTAAATTACAGAAATTTACTGTAAAATAACAGAGGTTAAATTACAGAAATTTACTGTAAAATAACAGAGGTTAAATTACAGAAATTTACTGTAAAATAACAGAGGTTAAATTACAGAAATTTACTGTAAAATAACAGAGGTTAAATTACAGAAATTTACTGTAAAATAACAGAGGTTAAATTACAGAAATTTACTGTAAAATAACAGAGGTAAAATTAGAGAAATTTAAATTTAAGGAAATTTCTGTAATTTAATGTCTGTTATTTTACAGTAAATTTCTGTAATTTAACAGCCATTATTTTAACACCCCAGCTGCCGGAAATAAACCGTAAAATTACGGATTTTTTTTTTACAGTGTAGAGTGGAGGCTTAAAAACCACACACACTCCTAATTCTTGGACTGCTCACTCTACCAAATGGTTGACCATGGGTTGACTGTGTTAAATAATGACTGTTAAAGTCAATTAAAGAATGACTGATGTAAATAATATTTTGCACACACAGCATTGTTGGTTTACAAAAAATCAAACAAACATCCTGTTGCGCTACTACACTTGATTTTGGTTTTATTGTAAAAAAAAAAAAAAAAAAAAAGAAAGCATGTTAAATGAGAATCTGAAATATTTTTATGCCATACTTCAAAAAATAAAGATGATTTAGTATTCAAAAATGTTTTATTTAAAAATTTTTTTTTTAAATAAATTGGTTTTACACTTCATATTTTCAGATTTTTCATAGTATATGTATTAATTCTGGACCTTTTACCATAAACCGACATATAAACCATTTTGTAGAGGTTTAAAGAAAAGATGGGATGGTTTGGGAAAAAAATGCATTGAGTGTGTTAATTAGCGACATTTGGAGTTAAGAAATGCAATCCAAACATTTTTTTTCTTGGTGGGGCAGTTAAAGGGTTAAAATAACAATTCTTTATTGGATTTGATGATGATAAAACCACAAACCACTGGGCGCGCTGACAAAACTTACATTTTAAGAGTTTATAAGTCCAAATTACAGTTTAAGTCAAAATTATTCATCCTTTTTCAAATATTTCCTAAACAATGATTAACCGAGCAAGGAAATTTTCACAGTATGTCTGATAATATTTTTAAAGTAAAAGTCTTATTAGTTTTAAAATAAAGTCTTATTTGTTTTATTTCGGCTAGAATAAAAGGAGTTTTAAATTTTTTAAAAACCATTTTAAGGTCAAAATTTTTAGCCCCCTTAAACAATACTTTTTTTGATTGTCTACAGAACAAACCATCGTTATACAATAACTTGCCTAATTACCCTAATGAACCTAATTAAGCCTTTAAATGAAATGTATTTATAAACTAATTTCGAGAGGAGCACGTGCTTATGATAGATCACAGCCGGTCATTCATTACCCAATTCAAGATTCACCAATCAGACGTTTCCTAAGCCACTATAAATACCCTAAGTTCCATATCACAGCCATCTTCATTTCGAAGAATCCCCCCTTCCACCCCTAATCCTCCTCCTTTCCTAGATGGGTGGCACGGTGGCCCAGTGGTTAGCACTGTTGCCTCACAGAAAGAACATCACTGGTTCTAGTCCTTACCAAGCCAGCCGACATTTCTGTGCGGAGTTTACACGTTCTCCCCGTGCTCACGTTGATTTCCTCTGGGTTCCCTGGTTTCCTCCCACTGTCCAAAAACAAGCAACTTAAGTTAATTGACATCCAAATCGGCACCATAGACGTGCTCCTAGGAAGTAGTTATCTCTTAAGAGCAATCACTATTTGGGAGGGAGTCCTGGGCTCGAGGATTTTATAAGCTCATGGCTCTCTTTTGGGACAGCATGCCAAACACGCTTTATAATCAATCATCAGCTAAGTGTGAACTCTTGAAATTTCACTAGTGTCTTGAAAAATATCTAGTCAAATATTATGTGCTGTCATCATGGCAAAGATAAAAGAAATCAGTCATTAAAAATTAGTTATTAAAACTATTATGTTTGGAAATGTGTTGAAAAAATCTTTCTGTTAAACAGAAATTAGTATAAACAAATATACAGGCGGGCTAATAATTTTGACTTCAACTGTATGTGAACAAAACCAGCATTGAAAATCAAGCAAAAGTCTCAGATATGATTGTTGTGCTGGAGAAAGAAAGAGCCGAGTGAAGCTGATGGAGTCCTGATCGCTACTGTACAGATGCAGTGGTGGGAGGTTGTGGATTTCATCACTGTCCAGATAAGAACAAACACAATCTCTGCTTTTATGAGAAAGAGCTTTCAGATCAAAGGAATCCTTGAGCGTCGTATCTCTTTTCACAGTTCATAAATCAGTGATGTGTGGACATGAACTTAAGTTAATTCATAAGCAGGTCGACACGCTCGGCACGGTGGGATTGAAGCAGGGGATTTTCGAGCCGTGATCAAACAAGGCACTTCCTAATATATGAAGGCAGCCAAATATTATAATGCATAAAAATTGGATTTATACTGTGTGAGGAAGTGTTAAACGGGATATAAATCACGACATATATTAGTAAATTTTATTATTTTATTAATGAATAACCCCCCAAAAAAACTATTTTAGATTTAAATTAAATTCTATATTAGTATCAGCGCACTTAATTTTTTTTTTATGTTAAATAAAATTATTAATTTAATAGATTTTTTGCTTTTATTAAAGTGCTAAAATCAGGGGCGCCGCTAGCAATTTTGGGCCCCATGAAAAAATATGAGGATGGGCCCCCTACTACCAAGCTAGCTATCCAAACTCTTTGTCTGCAATGTAGTTATACTGACCTATGCATTTATTATTGATTTTGTCCACTATTATCAGTTTTTAGTAAGAGAACGACCATGGCTGTAGCTAGCAGATGATTTATTGTTCAAATGTAAATGTAGTACAAAAAAGGAACAGTAATCAAATATTCACTGAAACTTTAACTTTTTAAACACACAAAACACCAATGTGTAACTATCTAAATAACTGTACTGCAATAGTGTCTCATACAATGTGCAATACACTGGAACAGTGACAAAAATCAATAAGACACGATTATATTACAATGAGACCCATAAATAAGAAATGTTCTTTTGTCATTCTGGTGTTGTAATCATTCTAATAACTCATTTCTAATAACTGATTTATTTTATCTTTGCCTTGATGACAGTAAATAATATTAGACTAGATATTCTTCAAGACACTTCTATACAGCTTAAAGTGACATTTAAAGGCTTAACTAGGTTAATTAGGTTAACCAGGCAGGTTAGGCTAATTAGGCAAGTTATTGTATAATGATGGTTTGTTCTGTAGACTATCGAGAAACAAATATAGCTTAAAGAGGCTAATAATATTGACCTTAAAATGGTTTTTAAAAAATTCAAAACTGCTTTTATTCTAGCCAAAATAAAACAAATCAGACTTTCTCCAGAAGAAAAAATATTATCAGATATACTGTGAAAATTTGCTTTGTTAAACATCATTTGGGAAATATTTAAAAAAGAAAAAAAATTCAAAGGGGGGTGAATCTGTATGTGTGTGTGTGTAACTGAGTACATGCAGTAAAGTAATACAGATAGAATTCTGCAGATTTATTACATTTAAATTACACCATTCACTATAGGCTCCACTTTAACAATCTAGGCTCAAAGACTGGCTTGAGGAGGATCCTGGCTATGACATATTTAAAAGATACATAATTAATTTAAAACCTGTCTGCATGGACATTGAGATATTGTTTTATACTATTCTGCTGATATGGTATGAGTTTGACTAATCAGTTATATTACTAGAAATGGTCCACTGGGCAAAAAAATAAATAAATAGATCATTATCTTTCAAGGAAACCTAGCTTAATAAATTGTCACCCTGCCTGCCTTTAAAATCACAGCTAAAGTTTTGTCTTAGTTTTATGTTTGCTTTGCTGTTATACCTATAATCATTCTACATAATCAACATTGTGGAAAAATAGCAGTAATTTAATAGTGGCCACGTCAACAATTAAGTTAATATCATAGTGAAAATAATACTTAAACGCAGACTGCAATGCATATGCTATTTTTAAAGGCAGGATCTCAGTGATATCCTTGTTACCTGCTTCTTTAACTGTGAGATGAGTTTGGGGGACTTCGTAGGGAACAGCGGGTGAGGGCGAATCTGCATCTATGTATGAGGTAGACATATAGAGCTCATCATTAGCAAAGTAAATTAAGCTTTTAAAAGAAAGCCCTGTGAATAAACATAACGTTACCTTTCTTTTCAAAAAACTGTGATAGCAACTGCCGTCCCTTTCTCTCTCTCTGCTTTTTGAAACCTCTCTTTTCGTTTTTGATGACCGGATTTAGTCTTTGTTAACCTCTAGGTCTCCGCTCCTTTACAGTTTACCTGACGATCGCACTCTCTTCCCGCTACTGACGGACTGAACCATATAGTGAAAGGAGGGGGGTGCAATTTGACAGTGACAGACACGAGAGGCAGATATAAGCCTTGTTTTTATTTGTAATAAATTGTTTTACTTGTAATTTAAAGATACATTCATAATTTATATTAACTTATAGTACTGTTATTAATTATAAAGCTCTGGGGGCCCCTAGAGTGCATGGGCCCTTAGAATCGTCCTAACTTTCCCCCCCTTAGCGGCGCCCCTGGCTAAAATAACAAAAACTAAATCTATTTTTAGTTATCATTTCAAAAATGCTCATTTATATATATTTTATATCATGCCTATGTGCACATATATAGTGTATATACACTGGGCAGTATTTATAATACATGCATTTCATTTTCTTTTCGGCTTAGTCCCTTTATTAATCTGGGGTCGCCACAGTGGAATGAACCGCCAACTTATCCAGCACATGTTTTACGCAGCGGATGCCCTTCCAGCTGCAACCCATCACTGGGAAACACCCATACACACTCATTCACACACATACTCTACTGACAATTTAGCTTACCCAATTCACCTATAGCGCAACCGGAGGAAACCCACGCCCACATGGGGAGAACATGCAAACTCCACACCCAAACGCCAACTGACCCAGCCGAGGCTCGAACCAGCGACCTTCTTGCTGTGAGGCGATCGTGCTACCCACTGCGCCACCGTGACGCCACATGTATTTTAAATACAAAATAGTATTTTGTCATTTGTATTTGATTGGTTTTGCGAATTTGGCCGAATATTTTGTATCAAAAAGGGTTTCTGCGGGGTCTTAAAATGTCTTAAATCTCAAAATTAAAATTTTAGGCCTTAAAAAGTCTTAAATTCACTGAAATATTGTGTTGTAGGTCTTAAATCATTTTTAACAGGTCTTAATTTCCGTTTGTTCATGTTTTGCTACACACTCTGGCCAAAACCCATCACCAACAATCTATCTCAATAAAACTTTATTTTTAAAAAGGTCATTTTTAACTCTATTTATCATAATGGTTTAATTATTTTCCTTACAATAACATTTGTTTAAAAGTGCTCCATGTATATAATGCTGAGGACACCGACCTGGACAGATTGTTGTGCATACATTTGATTTCTTATAGTTTTTAAAACTTTTAAAACATTTGTTTTTTTTTTTGTTTGTTTTTTTTTTAAAGAAAGTTTATGTTGGAAAAACCTTTATGGATACAACTAGAGCTTGCTTGTATTTACACAATATTTTTAATATGTTTCTAAGAAATATCTAACATTTTTTTAAATTATTAATATATAATTGTATTATTATATGTATTCAATTATAATATATTTTTGATAGGGCAAATAAAACTCTTTTCCATCTGGGCCATTTGAAAAAATCCTTAGTGTTTAGCCCAGGGGTGCTCAACCCTGTTCCTGGCGATCGACCTTCCAGCTGATTTCAGCTCTAACCCTGATCAAACACACCTGAACCAATTATTTAGAACGTGAGGAGCACTTGATAATTACAGGCAGGTGTGTTTGATAAGGGCTGCAACTGAAAACTGCAGGAAGGTCGATCGCCAGGAATAGGGTTGAGCACCCCTGGTTTAGCCCTTTATGAGTCTAAAATTTCATTCATAATGGTCTTAAAAATGTCTTTAAAAGTCTTAAATTTAACTTGGTGAAACCTGCAGAAACCCTGTCAAAATACTTTAGTGTCTTGTATGTTTGTATTTTTAAAATACTATAAAATACCTTGTAAGAGGTCTACATGATGACATCATAAAAATGGGGCCTTTGATTGGTGCTTTATCGGTTATTTCAGCCTGATCTCACGAGGAAACGTGAGTATTTTACGTTTTGTCAGTTTAGTGGCTAATTTGTACAAGTTCAGTCGTACGAAAATGTACGATTTTAAAAAGGAGGCGTGGCATCTAACCCCGCCCCTAACCCCAACCGTCATTGGGTGATGGGCAAATCGTACTAATTTGTACGAATTAGATTGTACGAATTCATACGAATTAGCCACTAAATCAAAAAGTTACGAATTGCCGTGAGATAGCGTTGATTATTTACATAGTCTTGAGATCAGACTAGAAAATTGATTAATATTGAAGAAGTCGATCAATGGACGGAAATTATGCATCACATATAAAGAAAGTAACAGACAAATAGCAGGGGTAGATTCAGGAGCAGATCAAAATCAGACAGGAAAATAAGACAAACAACATTAAAAAAAAGTCCTACAGTGATGATACAAGAAATAAACTGGCTGTTTCAAATGCAAGTAGCTGATCTGCAGGTGCTGTGAGGCGACAGCACTACCTACTGCGCCACCGCATCGCCCGGACTCCAGTTTAAAAAGCTGTATTGAACATTTTAAGCAGTGCATTTTCGTCCCCTACTTCATTATTATGGTGGCTTGAGAAAGTTCTGATATTCTGATATTCTACATAAACTTCTTCTTCTTCTTCTTCTTCTTCCGTCTTCTGAGACTAATTTTAAAGTGTATCTCCTCCTAAGCTGTTAAAGCTACATACTTCAAACTTTCGTCAAACTTTCAAACCGGTCTGACTCGGGTTGCTATATCTTTTCTAACTGATCCGGCTTTCGGTTTTCCAAAAAACGACCCAGAAAATTCCCAAGTCCCATTGACTTAACATTGGGTCAAAGTTTGTGAGCTCATAACTCTGCATCAGACTGTCCAACAGACTTCTAACTGGCCTCATTTAACTCAGTCTAGCCAGCAGCCAATAACTGATGACCTTTTTAACTTACTAGCCACTCCCTAGCAACCACTTACAGCACCCTAGCAACTGTCCCATAGACTTCCATTGTAAAAGACTGTCATTGACTTAACATTGGATGAACCTTTGTGAGCTCATAACTCTGCATCAGACTGTCCCACAGACTAATGGCTGAGCTCATTTAACTCAGTCTAGCCAGCAGCCAATCACTGATGACCTTTAAACTTAATAGCCACTTCCTAGCAACCACTTACAACACTCTAGAAAACTGTCCCATAGACTGTGACTAGTTATTCTAACACATGCTAATAGTTTTAACATCCTACTGACATGCTAATTTTGCTAGAAAGATGCTAGCAACACACTAGTGACATGCTAGTCATGCTAGCACATGCTAATTCATGCTAGAAACAAGCTGATTCATGCTAGAATCATGCTGGTAAGACACTAAAATCATGCTAGTAACACGCTAGAATCATGCTAGTAACATGCTAGAATCATGCTAGTAACATGCTAGAATCATGCTAGAATCATGCTAACAACATGCTAACTCATTCTAGAAACATGCTGGTAACATACTAATTCATGCTAGAATCATGCTAACAACATGCTAATTCATGCTAGAGTCATGCTAACAACATGCTAATTCATGCTAGAATCATGCTAACAACATGCTAATTCATGCTAGAATCATGCTAACAACATGCTAATTCATGCTAGAAACATGCTAGTAACATGTTAATTCACACTAGAATCATGCTAGTAACATGCTAATTCATGCTAGTAACATGCTAGAATCATGCTAGTAACATGCTAATTCATGCTAGTAACATGCTAGAATCATGCTAGTAACATGCTAATTCATGCTAGTAACATGCTAACTCATTCTAGAAACATGCTGGCAACATGCTAAGTCATGCTAGAATCATGCTACAACATGCTAATTCATGCTAGAAACATGCTAGTAACATGTTAATTCACACTAGAATCATGCTAGTAACATGCTAATTCATGCTAGTAACATGCTAGAATCATGCTAGTAACATGCTAATTCATGTTAGAAACATGCTAGTAACATGCTAATTCACGCTAGTAACATGCTAATTCATGCTAGAATCATGCTAGTAACATGCTAATTCATGCTAGAAACATGCTAGTAACATGCTAATTCATGCTAGAAACATGCTAGTAACATGCTAACTCACACTAGAATCATGCTAGTAACATGCTAATTAATGCTAGAAACATGCTAATTCATGCTAGAAACATGCTAGTAACATGCTAACTCACACTAGAATCATGCTAGTAACATGCTAATTCATGCTAGAAACATGCTAGTAACATGCTAACTCACGCTACAATCATGCTAGTAACATGCTAATTCATGCTAGAAACATGCTAGTAACATGCTAATTCATGTTAGTAACATGCTAATTCACGCTAGAATCATGCTAGAAACATGTTAGTAACATGCTAATTCACGCTAGAATCATGCTAGTAACATGCTAATTCATGCTAGAAACATGCTAGTAACATGCTAATTCACGCTAGAATCATGCTAGTAACATGTTAATTCGTGCTAGAATCATGCTAACAACATGCTAATTCATGCTAGAATCATGCCTAATAACATGCTAATTCATGCTAGAATCATGCCTAATAACATGCTAATTCATGCTAGAATCATGCCTAATAACATGCTAATTCATGCTAGAAACATGCTAGTAACATGCTAATTCACGCTAGAAACATGCTAGTAACATGCTAATTCATGCTAGAAACATGCTAGTACCATGCTAATTCCCGCTAGAAACATGCTAGTAACATGCTAATTCATGCTAGAATCATGCTAATTTATGTTAGCAACTGCCTAGCAACCACTAGAAACATGCTAACCTATATGTACTTATCTATGGCGACTGTGTCAAACTTCATAAAAACTACTTCAGTTTTTTACACTTCAAAACTACTTCAAACTTTCAGACTCGGCTTTCTCAAGCGACCATAAAGTTTGTCCTCAAACTTTAATATCTAGTTTTAAACATTACACACTTATATTTAAAAATCTTGAGTCATTTCAGGCCTAGTATTTCCCCTGACCACATGAAACCTGAATAGAAGAACCATCTTTGCACTTCTAGTATTCATAACATGTGGAGTGAATCCATCTCCAGCTTCACTGGTACCTGATTTGCAGGTTCCCTTGAGTTCGGCCTCTGCTTTTCCGACAGCCACTTCTTCATAAATGCAAACCAGCCCTTCATCACACTTCCCCAGATAATCCCATGTCCCTCCACAGTTTTCACCCGCCAGTTTAGCACAGACCGGACAGCAACCACAAATCCCGGTGGTGATGCCACCCTGACACTGGAGCTTCAGCGCCCGACGAGGGGAACAGTGGATGCGTTCACAGGGTGGACAGTGCAGGGATTGGAGGATCTTCTGCTCCTCCGTTTCCACCGCCATCACCATCCACAAGACGAGGAAGATGCATGGACGCATTTTACCCAAGACGGATCGACCTCAACAGTACGCCCCTTTTATATAACAGCCCACAAAACCAAGACCACATTTTACAACCGCTCAAGAAAAAGGAAACCTCCTCCCTTCTTCACAACCAATGGATAAGTTTGTTGAGTCTGGATTTGCTGTTAATTATCCCCAAGTCTTATCTTTACAATCGCTCTGTTGTTTTCTTTTTTGTTTGAAAACCAGTAAGTTGGACTAAGGGGAAAAGACTGGACCCTTTGTGAGCAGGTCACATGACCAATAGCAGCAGGTGCAATTGACGGCGCGATCAAGATAATCGGCCACGAGCAGCAAGGACACGATTGAGACATTGGCAGGTTATCTGAGAAGACCTGTGTGTGCGCGTTTTCATAAGCTGCTCTGCCATAAAACACCAGTTTCCGTCTGGCATTTGGTTTTCTGTTGAACAGTTCTTCAAACAGTCTCAAAGGTCACGCCCTTGACCGCTTTATTCTCAATGAACGTCTACTTCAGATTGTACAATATTAGATGATGAAATTAGTTAAAATGCCAGTACAGTACACTACCTATTCAATTTTTAGGAACAACAAATAATAACTTGACTTCTAGTTGATCATTTGGCATCAGAAGTGGCTCATATGAAAGACAAAGGCCTCTAGATTACGCTTATTTGACCAAAATAAAATATGATCAGACAGGAAGGTCTGACTTTGCTTAGACAAGTCTTGTCACTTAACAGAGATAATGTACAGTATATAATATAAAGTCATGCTGCAGTGGAAACAGAATGAATATTGTGCCTGACTCCATCATGAGCTTAGAGGACTGCATCCATACATCTCTGCAATAACTCAAATCACTTATTAATGAAGTCATCTGGAATGGCAAAGAAAGCGTTCTTGCAGGACTCCCAGAGTTCAGCAAGATTCTCTGGATTCATCTTCAATGCCTTCTCCACCTTACCCCAGACATGCTCAATAATGTTCATGTCTGGTGACTGGGCTAGCCAATCCTGGATCTCATTGACCTTCTTTGCTTTCAGGAACTTTGATGTGGAGGCTGAAGTATGAGAAGGAGCGCTATCCTGCTGAAGAATTTGCCCTCTCCTGTGGTTTGTAATGTAATGGGCAGCACAAATGTCTTGATACCCCAGGCTGTTGATGTTGCTATGCACTCTGCAGATCTCTCACACGCCCCTTACTGAATGTAACCCCAAACCATGATTTTTCCTTCACCAAACTTGACTGATTTCTTTGAGAATCTCGAGTCCATGCAGGATCCAGTAGGTCTTCTGCAGTATTTGTGGTGATTGGGATGCAGTTCAACAGATGATTCATCTGACAAATCGACCTTCTGCCACTTTTCCAAATGATCAACCAGAAGTCAAGTTATTATTTGTTGCTCTTACAACTGGGATCGACGACAAGACTTTTGTCAGGTAGTGTATACTCTCAGAAATAAAGGTACAAAACCTGGAGCACTAATCACTGGAGCAGTATCTTTTTAAAAGGTACACTTTTGTACCAAACAGATCTACATTGGTATGTTAAGGGTGCAATTTTGTACCTTTAGGGAACTATGAAGTACACATTTAAACTTTTTCCCCCAGTTTCACAAACATGGTTTAAGGCTAGTCATGGATTAAATTGCATGTTTGAGCTGTTAACTGAAAATAACTTGCAGTGAGATGTCTTAAAATATGTCAGTGTCATTTTTTGTCTACAGGTGCACACTAGTAATGTATTTTTCTAAGGCTGTTTTTAAAAATGTGGCTTAAATAGCCTAATTTAACTAAGGTCTAGTCCTGGCTTAAGCTAAGCCCTGTTTGTGAAACTTTAGGTACTAAATTGAATCTTTAAGGTCCAACTTTGTCCAAATTGTGCCAAAACATTTACCTTTTGAAAACGCCAATGCTCCAGTGATTAGTGCTCCAAACAAACATTACCCTGTGGTTATAAATTCTTTCAAAAAATATATATGCATAATTTTGGTCTTGATTTACGATTTATTAAAAACTACACTTTTATTGCATTTATTCTTACTTAGATTTTTCATCTTAAATATCTAAAAAATCTTAAAGCTAACAGTCAAAATTATCATCTTTTTTAAAGAAATAATAGGTAAACATTGTATGAGTTCTTCCTTAAAACAAGCGAAACAATCCTGTCAAAATAAAAAATAAAAAAGATTATTTTGCTTGTTTTAAGGAAAAACTCATTTAATTTTGGCTTATCATTTCTCAAAACAACACATTATGTTTTGCTTATCTAGAAAATGCTTCCTGATTAAAGAAATTTTAGATATTTGGACTAGAAAAAAGACAAAAATCTAAGTAAGAAAATCATATTTTTTTGCAGTGTGATGAGCGTGTTATTCATTTCTGAATTAAAATGTAGTAGCTTTTTGAAGTGCCTTGAAACCTGCATATAGAGTAGCTCCTCCCCTTTTTAAAAATAGCCAATAGCATTTATTCAGCCATCACAGAGTTTGCCTAAACTGCATTTGACAGTTTATGGCAGCCAATGCTGAGTCGGTACAACCGTTTTTCATTATAATCTAGTTCATATGGGTTTAAAATATTGCATTCTGTATTCAAATCCAATACATTCCGACACATTTGATTCGCTGTTTGCCTTCCTCTCGAGACTTCATTCACCTCATTGAAAAACAGATTTGAAATGAATCATTTATCCCCTATCCAGTTCATCCGGAAAGTACTCGTAGACCTTTACCTTTTTCACATTTTTTTGTTACAGCCTTATTCCAAAATGGATTAAATTAATTTATTTGCTCATAATTCTACACACAATTCCCCATAATGACAATGTGAAAAAAAGAGTTTTTGAAATTGTTGCAAATATATTAAAAATAAAAAAGCTGAAAAATCACATGTACATCAGTATTCACAGCCTTTGCCGTGAAGCTCTAAATTGAGCTCAGGTACATTCTGTTTTCACTGATCATTCTTGAGATGTTTCAGCAGCTTCATTGGAGTTCACCTGTGGTAAATTCAGTTGATTGGACATGATTTGAAAAGGCATACACCTGTCTGGATAGTGACCTGGTTGACAGTGCATATCAAAGCACAAACCAAGCATGAAGACAAAGGAATTGTCTGTAGACCCCAGAGACAGGATTGTCTCGAGGCACAAGGCTGGGGAAGGTTACAGAAAAAAATTCTGCTGCTCTGAAAGTTCCAATGAGCACAGCGGCCTCCATCATCCGTAAGTGGAAGATGTTTGTAACCACCAGGACTCTTCCTAGAGCTGGCCGGCCGGCCATCTAAGCTGAGTGATCGGGGGAGAAGGGCCTTAGTCAGGGAGGTGATCAATAACCCGATGGTCGCTCTGTCTGAGCTCCAGCGTTCTTCTATGGAGAGAGGAGAACATTACAGAAGGACAACCATCTGTGCAGCAATCCACCAATCAGGCCTGTATGGTAGAGTGGCCAGATGGAAGCCACTCCCCACCTGGAATTTGCCAAAAGGCATCTGAAGGACTCTCAGACCATAAGAAACTAAATTCTCTGGTCTGATGAGACTAAAATTGAACTCTTTGGAGTGAATGCCAGGCGTTACGTTTGGAGAAAACCAGGCACCGCTCATCATCAGGCTAATACCATCCCTACAGTGAAGCATGGTGGTGGCAGCATCATGCTGTGGGGATGTTTTTCATCAGGAAGACTAGTCAGGACCTCACACTGGGGCGACGGTTCATCTTCCAGCAGGACAATGACCCAAAGCACACCGCCAAAATATCAATGGAGTGGCTTCACAACAACTCGGTGAATGTCCTTGAGTGGCCCAGCCAGAGCCCAGACCTAAATCCTATTGAACATCTCTGGAGAGATCTGAAAATGGCTGTAGACCGTCGCTTCCCATCCAACCTGATAAGAGCTTGAGAGGCTGTGCCAAGCTTGTGGCTTCATATTCAAAAAGACTTGAGGCTGTAATTGCTGCCAAAGGTGCATCAACAAAGTGTTGAGGAAAGGCTGTGAATACTGATGTACATGTGATTTTTCAGCTTTTTTATTTTTAATAAATTTGCAACAATTAAAAAAAACTCTTTTTTCACATTGTCATTATGGGGTATTGTGTGTAGAATTTTGAGGAAAGAAATGAATTTAATCCATTTTGGAATAAGGCTGTAACATAATAAAATGTGGAAAAAGTGAAACGCTGTCAATACTTTCCGGATGCACTGTATAGTGCACTATGTAGTAAATACTGATTGTGTGGACAAGTAATTTCAGTCTCGGCATTTTAAGATGTTTGTAAGATTGAGGGAGGGCCACTTTAGATTCTAAAGCACAATTCATTGGACGGAAAATCTGATGTGAAGCTGAAGTGCAGAGTGACGTCATCAGAATCGTTGATCATTTTGGTGAGTCTGCATGTTTTGAATGCATTTATCCTCTAGATACTAATTTTGTAATTGTTTTTGACACTTTTAGAGACCTTAAGGCAGTGGTAGGCAAACCTTTTAGACCCGAGGGCCACATCAAGATTTTCAAACCAAGTAAAGGGCCACGTCAAATCCTTCAAAAAACAACTTTTATTTATAGTTGCAGTACGCATGGAACATGTAATATCGGACAGAAACGTGTCACATTAACACACATTTTTAAAATAGTTATTATTGAGTCATATTTACAAGTCAAATTAATTTGCACTGCTATTTATATTTACTTATCAATCATCATAAAACAATAAAATAATCCCTTATAAATATAATAATAATAATGTAATAATTTTTACAGAGGATAGAAAAGATATTGTCTGATAGAAAAAATCTCATATTAACACATTAAAAATAATTTAAATGTTTGCGTGAAAAATACCGACTTAGGTTGTAGTCTTTAAAAACAGCAATACTTTCTTGGAATATTAGACATACCACTTTGTCCGATATTGGTTTTGTTGTCCATTCTTCCTTAAACACACGACATTCAGAGGCAATTTTTCTTTTTTTGCCCGACTCATTTTCCGTCATTAACGGTCGAGTGCATTTAATATCCGAGAGTGTGTTCTAATTTTACTGGTTGTGCTAACTGTACCGCGTGAAATACTGCCATCAAATGACGTTCACTTGTATCGCATCATTATTTTACTAATTCTGAAACCAAACCGTTACTCAGAAGCAGCATTTTAAAAACTTTCTCGCGGGCCGGATGAAAGAGTTTAGCGGGCCGCATATGGCCCACGGGCCGTAGTTTGCCCACCTCTGCCTTAAGGCTAATACAAGCCAGAAGACCATGCGATTCTGTGACTTCCTTCTCGATATTTAGGACGTCTTGACACCATTGCTGTCTGCAGGGGGGGTCAAACTCAGTTCCCGACGGGCCGAATCCTGCTTCAGGTTCAAACAAGCCTGAAGGACTCAATTAGTTTGATCAGGTGTGTTTAATTAGGGTTAACGCTAAACTGTGCAGAGCTGCGGGAGTTTGACACCTGTGGTGTATATATAGGGTCAGAGAGCCCTCAGATTTCATCTAAAATACTTAAATTTGTGTCCCAAAGATGAATGAAGGTCTCAGGAGATTGGATCATGGGGTGAGTAATAAATCATTTATTTTGGTGGTGAATTAACCCTTTTTTGGGGTGAATTTAAAGGCAATGCTCTTGTAAATATTACCATTATAAAAGTGTAAAATCTTCTTTAAATTTGAAGTATTAATGATATTATCAAACAGAAATCTATTCAATTAAATTTTTCAAATCAGCAAATACAATGCAAGGCTTCTGACCATGCAGGAGCCACATGTGATTTATAAACAAGACGACTGTAAGATTCTAACTGCTATTTGTTTTAAAATGTACAACATAATTGTCTATCCCTCAGAAAGAGTCTACAAGGTCTAAAAATACACTACAAAAAGCAAAGAACACACACCCACTGCTGGATTTTAAGCAACTTTTATTAAATTAGATCTTTATAAAACAGTGCAGAGTCCTATCATCGGCTTTGCTGATCGTCTCTTTGAAGCATCTCTACCACACTGCGAATTGTCAATAAAATGGAAAGCCAAACGACGGCTGAAAAGACCCTACGTCAACGTTCAGTCCCTTATACATCAGCAGAGCGTGTGTGTGAAATCACGCTGGCATGGCTGAGCTCAAATGAATCGCTGCATAATGTTATATCTGTAAATATTCGCATAATTCACTCTGCAAAAATTGAGGTAATCCTAATAACGCTGCGACGTATCATCAAAACAGTTCGGATACTTTTGGTCTTCGACTTCACACGGAATGCATTACCAGCTACAAACGTAAAGGAGTTATTGTCAATGCATTATGCTCACGTTAATTACGCTACATTCTAGATTTACTTATCTAAATGAGCTCACTATAGCCTACGAACAAAATAAACGTGATTGTACACATGATTTATGAACCACGTGACTTTGATATCATCACTTCAGGTTGAGTTAATCAGCCTGGTTTGCAACAAGGAACATCTCGTAGACAAAAAAAGGGTTAATGTCGGCTAATGACATTGAGATCAATCCGGACTGAATTTTGCATAGCGTCATTTATTTCCTAGAAATACCGAACAAAAACACTGTTTGTTTGTTTGTTTAAGCCAGGACTGTGGGGATTAACTGATACTGCGAGTTCACATTTGTTTTATCGGGTTTATTATTCCAACCTAAAGTCACGACAGGCCAGAGGGAAAAAAGAGCGCAGTTTATTGGTTCTCTCTGATGGGAAAGTGTGCATTGCGTGGATGACGTTCAGAGTTATTTAGCATGTTCTGATTGTGGGCCTGACAGTGGGAGAAAGTCATGCTGTTAAGGTGTGTGTGGTTCAGCAATCAGCAAAAGTTAGCATTGGGTTAAGCCTTGGTCACATGAAGTCCTCGTAGTCTTGTGCATAACCGCCTTCAAACTCCCCGTAATCTGCCAGATCATCTTTCATCTTGGCTTTTAAACCTCCTCCTGGTAAAACTCCCTTCTTTTTCTTTTTACCTTTGTTTGCCTATAGAAGGGGAGGAAAAAACAAACAATTATGATCACATTATATATATCAAAGTATGCAATATTTTCCAAACCGTATTTAGCTGTGTAGCTTATTTAGATGCTATTTATTTTATTGAATAACTCAAATGTCATACTTACAGATGTTTAATATATGTATATAATTATAATATATGTGGTCAAAAAAATAAATAAATCCATGCACATACATGTATACATATTTAATAACAAAAAAAAAACAGTGATTGCAGTAAAATAATTTTCAATAGTTCACACTATTCACACTATTTTAGCTGGTTTGGCATGCTCTCCCGGAAGAGAACCCTGAGCTCAGAGATAGATCCTGCCTGGTCAATAAGCATTAGGAGGGATATGAGATCAGGTTCTCGAACTTCCCGAGAATAGACCGCCCATTATGCCGGTTTGTACTTAGGTGCTTATGACTTTAACTGTAGTTGCATGTTTTTAAGTGTGGGAGGAAACCGGAGTACCCGGGGAAAACCCACGCGAACACGGGGAGAACATGCAAACTCCGCACAGAGAGTGTCGACTGGTTCAACCTTGCTGTGGGGCAACAGTGTTAAACACTGAACCACCGTGTCGCCTAAAATGAAAAACTGAGGAGGGAGAAGGGATGGATGGGGGGGGGGGGGGGGGGGGGTCAATTTGAAATGATCCGATTGGCTAGTTAGTGATTAGTGATGGGGATCAGCTGTAGTCAATCCTATCACTTGCTCCTCTCGAAATTAGTTTGTGAAACTTCATTAATCTCTTAATAAACATCACAACCAAGATGGAGATTGTTTGTAACCGTTGAAAGCCCATATTTGAGCATTAGTGGGACTGAAGTTGTGGAATAAACCCATAACACATGTGATCAATGTCATGAAAATCTGGCTTATCATAAAAGAGCAGTTTTATCATTATGCTGCGTTCACAGCAGAAGCATCAAGCACGAGTGATTTACATGTTAAGTTAATGCAAAGACGTGAATAGACATCCTGCGGCACGTTTCGCAGGCGGCGCGAATGACTGGATTCGCATGAATGAAGCTGCGCGAGTTGAGCAATTTACTGACACGCTTAACGCGTGAATCACTCGAATTTCAGTGAACATTTGCGCCGTGTTAACCAATCAGGAGCTTGCTCTTGTAGGTGAGTGATTATGACGTAGCGCCTGGTGTTGGTGTCCCAGGAGGAAATCCTCCTGCCAACACCGGACAACAGTTCATCAAACTGGGCTCGGCTCAGTCGAAAGCACCACTGAAAGCATCATCCAGGTATAGTTTCTGGAGAAGTTTGAGCTCACAGAGCTGGGTGCACCTCAGAATGGATCTAGTGGACTCAGGCATGGCTCCAAACGAATCGATGCCATTTTTCAGCCTTCATAAAGCACATAAACACAGTTATTCTCTCAATAAAATCCATGTTAGCCATTTAGCAACGAAGCTAGAGTCACCAGGCAGACAGAAACCCGGTAACGCGAATCTGTTCGACAAACAAAAGAGTCCATCAAACCAGGCACATTTAAGTAACACTGGTGATTAACCCCTCGTATGGGACTTGCAGGTGACACAGTGGCTCAGTGGTTAGCACTGTTGCCTCACAGTAAGAAGGTCGCAGGTTTGAGTCCCGGCTGGGTCAGTCGCCATTTCTGTGTGGAGTTTGCATGTTCTCCCCATGTTGGCATGGGTTTTCTTCTAGGTGCTCCAGTTTCCCCCAAAGACATGCGCTATAGGTGAATTGAATAAGCTAAATTGGCCGTAGTGTGTGTGTGTGTGCATGTGAGAGTATATGGGTGTTTCCCAGAACTGGGTTGCAGCTGAAAGGGCATCTGCTACATAAAACATATGTTCACCAACAGATGCCAGTATTAGCAAGTCATGAAACTGGGCACCTCAGATGCAGTTCTAGACAAGTGTATCTGTCTGCTGACTGCAAGATGGGGACATAATATGAAGGAGCGTAACTTGTAAGTTAGAGGCGTAACTTACAGTTATCAAGATCCCATTGAACCATGCAAGATGTCACAACGAGATGTTGTTGGCAAGATGGTGGAAATACTTACCAGAGAGCATTTTCACCAAATGTTTTCAAGAGTTATCCAAATTTATCCACAACCTATTCATTTGATATATTATTAAATTCATTTAGCAACTCTATGCAACTCCACTCGCTGACTACTTCATCCGTTTTGTCATGACAGTTAGTCTACTCTGCATCGCCCCTTGTGGTTGCAAATAACAGTACAATGGCAAGCACGTCAAGAATGAAAGCTTCCGCAACTCACGGCTGTACATTAATAATAGTGATGGTTGGGTTTAGGGTTGTGGTGGGTATAGCCGTTAATAATGATGATGGTTGGGTTTAGGGTTGTGGTGGGTATAGCCGTTAATAACTGTGATGGTTGGGTTTAGGTGTGGAGTAGGTGTAGACGTTAATAACTGATGGGTACATTTTGACATGTGGGTCTCCAAAAACTTCAAGTTACGCCACTACTACAAGTTATGTCCCTGTCTTGCAGTCCACAGACAAACCCTACCCCTTCTAGAAGGAGATGAAATTCATTACGTTTTGTGCACCTCTGGATGGTGACATGAACCCAAACACAACAGCATTTCAGAGAATGTAGTTATAACCATGCCTAGACTTACAGGATGTTCTTCACGTCACTTGTGCAGATAAAAACATTTATGCGAATGAATGAAGAACATAACACAAGTAATTTAGAGTGAATGAATCAAATGTTCTCTTTGCATTTAAGGAAATTTTCACAGTATGTCTGATAATATTTTTTCTTCTGGAGAAAGTCTTATTTGTTTTATTTTGGCTATAATAAAAGCAGTTTTTAATTTTTTAAACTCCATTTTAAGGACAAAATTATTAGCCCCTTTAAACTATATAATTTATCGATAGTCTACAGAACAAACCACCGTTATACAATAACTTGCCTAATTCCCCTAACCTGCCTAGCAAACCTAATTAATCTAGTTAAGCCTTCAAATGGCACTTTAAGCTGTATAGAAGTGTCTTGAAAAATATCTAGTCAAATATTATTGACTGTCATCATGGCAAAGACAAAATAAATCAGTTATTAGAGATGAGTTATTAAAACTATTATGTTTAGAAATGTGTTGAAAATGTCTCTTCATTAAACAGAAATTGAAGAAAAAATAAACGGGGGGCTAATAATTCTGCGTTCAACTGTATATTAAAATTACCCAAAATGGCCATCACTAGACTTGTAGATTATAGCTTCAATCTTTAGTTTGTTTTCATTCTGAGTTACGCTCACATCTTTCATATCACATATTTCCCTTGTATGCATATTGCAGACTTTTCGGTCTACGTCGGCCTGAATTCATTGTCATTTTCCCAGAAATCATTCACTATTTCCCTGGAGAGTACAAAAATTGATAGGGAAGTGCCATGGCAGATATAGCTTGTCAGACATAGCGAAGGGTGAATTGCTTTGTTTGCCATTTTGAAAGAGAAACTCAATAAATCGCTAATTAAAACACAAACTTGCCAGCACTGGTTGGTGGTTTTAAATGGCAAGTGTATACATCTACACCAGGCCTAAAGCAGCCAAGGTGTCAGCCCAAAATAAATTTAAAAAAAATCAGCGTTGTTTAATAATACTTAAAAGAAAATTGCAAGATGTAATTTGTGAATACCATGCCTGATTATCTAGGAAACATGGTAATTGTAGCATTAAATGGTTTTCATACCTTTTCTTGCTTCTGTTTTTCACTTAGTAACACTGTTAGTGAGTTGTTAATTTTCTTCAAGTCGTCAACTTCCACTGCAAAACCAATTCAAAATGTCAGCAAAATATGTGATTTACAATGAGAATGACGGAACAATGAGCTGAAATGAAGCGTACTCACATGAAAGACACAGATCCCTAAACAGAGTTTCTAAAAAGCTGGAATAGTGTATAGACTTCTCATAGGGAGATATTTTTTCTTTTAGCAACCGCTCGAACTCTGTGAAGTCATCTTTTGAAGAGGGACTTATCGCATCGATTCCTGTAACATTATTTGAAACTACACCTTAAAAAGAGAGAATAAAAAAGTTCAGAATTCAATTTTGTGCCGGTTTAAAAAAAAGGAAGGTGCATGTTATATTGAGAAAGCACTTACCAAATGCCTCTTTTGCTAGTTCTAAGTCTGAATTCTCCTGTAGTTGTTTCACTCTGAGTTTCTCTGCCAGTTCATCTTCTGGTGTGAGTGGTGTGTCTCCTTTTGTCTCCTCTAACTGCTTTAAAAATGTAATGTTGTACACATTTGATGAAAATATATTCACAGAATTAATAGCATTTACAAAAACTATTGTACTATAATATATTTTGAAATGTAATTTATTCCTGATGTCAAAGCCGAAATCTCAGCATCATTACTCCAGCTTTTAATGTCAGCTGATCCTCATTCTAATATGATTTGCTGCTTAAGAAACACTTATCATCAATGTTTTATATTCAGCTATATATTTTTGTTGAAATTGTGATCTATTTTTCCAAAAGTCCTCGATGAATGGGTTAAGTTATAGCATAAGTTCAAATTTACAGTACATTTTAATATATTTAACACCTATGCTGATCAAAGGTCATTTATTTTTAATATTTTTGTTATTAAAAAGCATTGCTCCAAACTTTGTAACCATATACAGTAGTGATGCGCGGATGGCGGCTAAATCCGCGGGCGCTGCGGATAATCCGCGGGTCGGGCGGGTCGGGTAATTAAAAAAATACATTATGATTAATTGCGGGTGGGTCGCGGGTGGATGTATCGGGTCATAGCAGTTGACCAGCAAAAAAGCAGAGAGTGGACTTCGCAGAATGTGAAGATGAGAGACGCCCAAAATAATGGATGAAGTGCAAGAGTACTGTGCTAACTTCAGTTAGAGGAGTCATCAGAGGGAAATCTGCTATCGTTCTGGGAGAAACAAGATCGCTTATTTACACGACTGCAGCGCCTTGCAAGGAGAAGCTTGTGCATTCCTCTAACAAGCGGTTCGCGCGAACGCTCATTTAGTGCAGCCAGCCGTGTTTTGAAGGCGAGGCGGAATCGCCCGAATCCAGGCACAGTAGATGCTATTCTGTTTTTGCACAGTGTTAAGAAAAGGGCCAAGTACACAAAACATAGCTGTAGTTTAGGCTGAAGGGACGCCGTTTTTGTTCTCTTTTTTCTGTATATGTAAAAGCTGAATCTGCTGTTAATAACGAACGACCCACTGTGACCTAAGTTGCAGGAGAGGGGAAAAAAGTGTGGCCGCTTAGGACTGCTTTTACGGGAGTTGTAGTCCATAGCGAGGGGCATTGTGGGTAGTGTGGTTCGACATGCATGCTGTGTGATGTGAGCTCTCGCTGTGTGCTGTGCGTGCGGTGAATTAGAGGGAGAAAGTTTTATCCGGTTTTGTTTTATGTTTACTTCAGTAATTCCACCCGGGAGCTGTTTTCCACTGTGAACCTGAAAACACTAAAATAAGTAAAAGAAGGGCATGCATCGAGTACTTTTGTCCGTCTCATCATTTGCTCGAGCATAAATTAACGAGCTGTTACTCTGCCGCTGGACATTGCGGAGAAAGTTACACCTATCATCATGCTTAAAACAAAGAATTAGAATTATTAAAGTGGCGATCGGGTGCGGGTCGGGTGCGGATAAATATATCAGATAAATTAATATGTGCGGGCGGGTGGCGGGTGGATGATTAGAATGAAGGAGCGGATTCGGGTGACATTTGAGCTGATCCGCGCATCTCTAATATACAGACAAGATTCAACAGTGACAGCAAAAAAAAAACTAAAGATCCACAATGTGAATTAAACTTGCTTAATATCAGTAAATTGTTACTGTGCCAACTTACTTGTTTTCTGAGCTCCTCTTGTTTTTTCCTTTGTAAATTTTCCTTTTCTTTTATCTTTTCACTGAGTTTCTTTTTTTCTGTAGGTTTAGCCTCTGCATATGGAAAAATACATACAAAAACACATAAAACTGTTACAAACCGAAGTACCTGATCAGGGTTTCTGCAGGTTTCAAGTCAAATTTAAGACAATATAAAAATAAGGTTTTATTGAGACGTATTGTTGATGATTGGATGGATGTCGGCCTAGTTGAGTAGTTTTACTTCGACAAAACAAAATGAAGACCCGTTTAAAATGATTTAAGACCTACAGCGCAATATTTCATATCCCTTTTTAAAGCCTAAAATTTAGTTTTTGAAATTGACATTAAAACCAAGCGGACACCCTGCTTATGCTTAGTTAATAGCTTTGTAATTATGTGAATTTAAATATGTAGAAAATGTACAATCCTTTTAAAGAATGTTTCTAAAAGTTTGTATATTCATGCATGTAGATTTATTTAGTTATAGAACCATCTACAAAATTAAAAAAAAATGTATAACAGATGTCCCATTTGGTGTGCAGATAAATGAGTGCTTATTTTAATATTTCAAACATTTTTTGTGAACAAAACATGTCAAAATATGGTGAAAATGGCTTCTCGTCACTTAGTGTTATACATACTTGTTCTGACCTATACTTAAGATAAATAAAACCTTATGTGACTATACTAAACTTTATGAATATTTAAAGTTTTAAAATCTATGGTAAATGGATACAAATGGATAAAACCTAGTGATTCTGTTATTTTCATTTCTTATTATTAAAATAATATTTTTGCTCTATATTAAGTTGATTTTATGTACCTTAACTTGTTTATAAGTAAATTTACTTGGTTTAAAGGATAGTGGCAAAATTACAAAAGTTAAACATGACAATTAGTATTTTGAGGTTTCAACGTGATGCTTAAATAGTTTAATATTACATCAAATTATTATTGTTCTTCGCTGATAGCCTAGTGGTCACTGCACAGACTTACAGCACAACATACACTTTGATGCTTCAAAATACTTCTTTTGATCTTTGACCCATAGTTTGACCCCATTTCAATAGAGGTAAAGTTGGTTTTATATTTGCACATTGGTTTATTTAGAGGTCTCTATATTGTTTACCATGTTACTTTGAATATTTGATCGGAATTAGCATGCAAGTGTGACTTCAAAACAACATTAACACTATCTAATTGACTTTGAACAATGTTGTACTTTGATAGTCATTGGCTGCTAATATGATTTCGCTATTTAGAATTTGCAAAGAATACTTTAATGAAATTATATTATTAAGGAGAGTGTCTGAATATCCGAATATAAAACCAACTTTACCTCTATCCTATTTCACCTTTGTTTTATTCATATGAATATCACTGTACCTGTCTTTTTTTCCTCCTCCTCCTCCTTTTCTTCCTCTTCCTCATCATCCCAATTATCCTAAATGGAAAGAATAATAATTTGTATTAATAAATTAGTCCACTTTATGTTCATTGCTAGCCTAAAAGGAGCATTAACATTCTCAATCTTTGCTCTTAAGAAAACTAAGATCCAATCATTTCAAATAATCAACAGGTGACAATCTAGTGACATGCAGCTACAAAAGGCCATCTACAGTAACAAAACTATTAATTGTAATTGAAGACCTTAAGAATGGAACCGATTCATATATGTACTATAATTTCACAGTTTCATTTATGACAGCGTTTTTAAGCAGGTAAACGCCTAACTAGACACATATTAGGACTCATCATCACCACGTTGTTTTGACACTCTTGAGTTAGCAAGAGTAGCTAGCTAAAGTTAGCCAACTGTAACTTCTTCATAGTTATGGATTAAAGAGGAGTTAAAACTGTTTTTTTGACTTGTGAACGACAAATTAAGGGTTCGTTACTAACTTTCACGTCGTCGTCCTCATCCTCGCCCTCCCATTTGTCATGAACTGCCGCCTTTTTGATGGGCTCCTCAGGCTCGAAACTGTCCGCATCTGGAAAACGACCGAGCGTTTAGACAGATCACTGAATGACAGGCGTATTTTTGGGGTAAGTTTATTTGGTAAAAAACATAGTTGTGAATTCAAACGATTAGAAGAGAAAGATAACGGTGGAGTTCAAGAAATTCTCACCCCAAGAATCGGCGTCCGCCATGATGTCAGAGTCGCTGAGGGGAACGAGAGGGTGAAGCTCAACTCACTGCAACAAGACTTCCGGAAATTTCAAAATATAGGTCCATCGATGGACGGTAGGGAAATTTTACAAACAAATAAATTGTGCAGTACCACGAGGAATACCATTATTAAATATTGTTAAACTTTAAACACATAGTCGAATAAAATGTCGTTTTGTGGCTTTTAGATTGTGTATTAGTTCAATTGAAACATTAAAAAAAACCTTTTATCAGATTGTAAAGTGTGTGATCTAGTACTGCTTCTAGAAAATAAACCAAAATACTGATGACTCATCCTGCACTACTCTGATTTTGTCCAATCAAATTGGGTATATGCACATTGACTTTTAAGATCTGAATTCTTTTTTAAAAACAGTGATGTTCACTGCCTGATTTATATACGAAATAAAGTTGGTCTAGACTGGAGAGGAAGCACTGCATTAAATTATTATTATCATTATTATTATTATTATTCCGCTATGTCTTGAAAAATATAGAAATGTGTTTTCAATGGAGTTTCTGCACTAGCACGATTCTACTGATGCGATCGTTCATCTCGTTTTACGCTTGAACAACTGAATGAATGCTTAAGTCTATTAAACTGATTGTATTTTAACTACATTACAACATCAGTGCTGTAAAAGGAACATTATGAAATTAAAATAGTCACATAAACCATTCACCAAAAGTTTATCGTTGGCTGAAAACACTAGCTGTGCATATACCCCATTCTTACTAGAAATCTCTCCACATTTCAACCTTAGTATTTTTGCAATTGTCAGGAGGTGAAACACAGTGATTTCAATAGGAATCCATGAAGTCTGGAATTTTGTATGAGGGGAAAGATTTCCCATGCAGGTTCATTTAGTTATGTTAATTTGGCACGTTGACTGCTTTGCTTGAAAGCTTATCTTAAAATTAACTCATACATCATTACTACTATAAAACAACAGACATATTTTACCTGTAAAATGTAGCAGCAATCTTGCTAATGTGACCACACCACTCAAAAGCAGCAACCGAGTACTGTCCATGATCACAAACTGTCCTTTGCATTAATTACCCATTGTTACTACAAATAAAACCAACAACTACAAAAATGTATTTATTGTAATTAAACATGACAACCACAAGTCAACAATTATTTTTCTACATAAACCATACTTTAATCATGATATTAGTAGGGCTAATAAAACTGTGGTTATACAAAAGTTAATGTACCAAAAACATTAAGTACATTTTTAACAAAACAATGGTTTGGAACCCTTACAAACTGTTGTTTTATTAATTTTAAGATGCAGTTACCTTATATAAAGCACTATTTGAGGTAACGGCCATTTGTTATGGTCTCCAAAATCAAATTGGACATTATCGAGTACACACAATAATGTCAATTAGCACAGCATTGAGCCACTAAATACTGTCAATACCACTTCTAGTGCACTTAGTGTGTCTGAATTTGCTCACTTGTTTTTATTTACTATTTCAAGTGGACCAAAGTAGGGAACCGTGAATGAGGGGATGTAGGGGTGATTTCTGATACAGGCATGATGATCCATCATTTCGCTGTAGCTAAACACAATTGTCAATACCTTTTATATGCTCCACTCAACCTACCTATTCAAATACAACACTTTATTAGTTTTTGTATGTCATATAACTGTGTATGATGAGATGAATGATTGTTTTTCCAAAATATTTACAGGGGGGAAACACTCACAAGTGCATTCTACTGAGTATACATTAATTTAGGGAATATCCCTGATATTTTACTGTACTCGAAAGGGGTCTGGATGCAGACCCGGTGCAGTGCAATCTGAGCTGCATCCAATGCTTTTTAATGCGCTTGCCTAAACTCACCCCTAACCCAACCCGTCACAGTTACGTCCCTCCATTGAGTGCATTGTGTCTGACATTGCATCGCTGAGTGATGCAATCTCAGCTTGCATCATAAAGACTGCATCCAGATACTATTGCTGTACTCGCTAAAGAATCCATCTTGATTATAAGAAAACAGAACAGTCATGTGACAACATACTATGACTTTATCCAAAATGGGCCCTAAAAGCATTTGCGCTATTCCCTAATGTACACTAATGTAGTCCAATTGAACAATGGAATTAAGTTGTGTTCACGCCATGTCTGAATTACCATAATTATGAGATTCACGTGACTGCATCAATATTCTTGCCATAAAAATGCATCTGAAATGCTCAGAATAATATGCCACATGCTGTCTTGTCAAAAATTTTGTCACATTTCCAAAATGAATGAACCAGAAGTGCTAGAAATGTTTACCAAGATACAGTCATTTATTTGGTGTAGCTATATACAGTGCATTATTTAGGAATTAAAGTGTACAATGATTGTGGTGTATTATGGGATTGAGTGCACTTCAACAATGTACAACACCAATACAAAATAGAATGTGCTCAACTCTGCATACTACAACATCCCTCATGAAAATTAACCATGGGTTTACAAAAAAGGGGTTACTGTAAACCATGGTCACCACAAAATAGTGATGCATTTGCTACACTTATCAGCTTAACCACCTTATATTTGTAGTAAAACTTTAATTACACAAATGGTAATCAATGCTTCGACAAACTATTGTTATACCTAACAAAACCATGGTTAATTCCTAAGGGATACTTTGTTAAGTATGGATATATGGATGCTGGCAATTACAGTAATGCAGCAGTTTTTTTGTACAATACATTATAAAAAAATCAATTCAATTCATCTTAATTTCTATAGCGCTTTTACAGTGTAGATTGTGTCAAAGCAGCTTAACATAGAAGTTCTAGTAAATTGAAACTGTGTCAGTCCAGTTTTCAGAATTAAAGTTCAGTTTAGTTCAGTTCAGTGTGGTTTATGGTTTAATTTTCACTGCTGAAAGTTCAAACACTGAAGAGGATATCCATCAAGGCGCAGCTCCACAAGTCCCAAACCAAGCAAGCCAGTGCACTGAAAAAAATGCTTTTCTACCTTAGATTTTTTTGTCTTGCTTCTAGTCCAAATATCTAAACATTTTTATAGCAAAAAGCATTTTCTAGGTAAGCAAAACATATTGTCTTGTTTTGAGAAGTAATATGCCAAAATTAAATGGGTTTTCCTTAAAACCAGCAAAATAATCTTGTTTTTTCTTTTGACATAAGATTATTTTGCTTATTGGCAGATTATTTTGCTTGTTTTAAGGAAAAACTCATTTAATATTGGCATATTATTTCTCAAAACAATACAATATGTTTTGCGTGTCTAGAAAATTCTTCTTGATTTAAGAATTTATAGATATTTGGACTAGAAACAAGACAAAAAAGAAAAAAGTAAAGCATTTTTGCAGTGTGGCGACAGTGGCGAGAAACAAAACTTCACACAATCCACACAATTCCTTCATGTTGTCCCAAAACAAATCGATTAAGTTAACTTAATTGTTTTTGCAAAGTTAAGTAGATTGAACACAAATCAATTAAGTTACCTAAAAACTAACTCACAATTGTGTTGATTCAGCTCATTTTAAAGAAGTATAGTTTAAACAAGCAGCAAAAATCATTTTTTGAGTGTATAAAGATCGCTATAAAAGGCAATCACCCAAAAATGAAAATTTACTCATTATTTATTGACCCTCAAGCAATCCCAAACCTTTGAGTTTCTTTCTTCTGTTGAAAACCTGCAGCCATTGACTTCCATATAAAAAATACTTATGAAGTCAATTGTAGGTTTTCAGCATTGTTAAAAACGTATTCTTTTGTGCCTAACAGAAGAAAGAAAATCATAAAGGTCTGAAACAAGTAAAGGGTGAGTAAATGATGACTGAATCTTTCCTCAGGCCATCTACCTCATGAACAGTTAAATATTCCCCTACTGTGCAATAAACGAGCAATACTTTCTCATACGCACTTGTACACAGCACCTTATAACCCGTATATTTATAACAAATCTGTACATACAACTCAACATTCGGATCCTTTGACTAACTGCATCTCTGTTTAATGTTTATCGTCTCTTTACACATTCATTTTGTGTTGTCACTTGTCACTTTATGTACACTGGAAGCTTCTGTAGCCAAAACAAATTCCTTGTGTGTGTGAAGCACACTTGGTAAAAACACTGATTCTGATTTTCATTTTTGGGTGAAGATGAACTCTCCCTTTAAGAGACAGCTTTGTGCTTTTAAATTTTTAAGATGCTGACTTGGTGGTATTTCTCACCAAAGAAAAAAAAAAGAAAAGACAATGAAAAAAATGTTTGTTTGTTTTTTTTTATACTTGAGAAAAATCTAAATAATTAATTTCTACTACTCGCTGCCGTGATGTTTGACTGTCTCTTTAAAAAAAACTAATAAAGCGCCTCACTGTCCCGGGATGCTGAGGGTGTGTGTGCGTGTGTGGTGTGTGTATAAGCGACATCCACGTTCCTCAGCATCCGTGGTTCATGAAAGACATGTCCTAACATTTGCTATGTAAATACGTGTGCAATACAACGACAAGCACTTCTTTGCTTGAGCAACGCCGAAGTGGCTACGGTAAGCAGTTGTTCGTTTTAACATCGTCGGTATTAAAGTATATGTCGTACGTTTCTTTTTTTGTCAGTTTTATTTTAGCCTGCAGTATAAGGACAGAATGCACAGCATGCTAATGCTCAAAACCACCTCCTATTATTGCCGATGTGAATGAGTGCAGATTTTAAGCGCGTGCACATGCATGTGGCGTCTCAATGACGCGAAAACGGCGACGTATCTTCATGTTCTCTGGATAAAAAGCGAGTAAATGTTTCTTGAGATGTTATATGCAGAAACGTGATGTTTTCGCCGTGATTTACGTGTTAGTAGCTGTGTTGTTGATTCATTTGGGCTGTGAAGAATCCGGGTCGATGGATGTTGCAGTAATTCAGTCTCGAGATCACTGGAAGAATGGATTGTGACGTCAGAACTACTGGATATGAGGTTATTTTGGTTCTGAAGGAACATTTATAAATATATATATATATATAGATATATATTGAAAAACAGAACTGAATGTGTGTTATGTGAAGCCATTAGGGCATATGCATATACATGCATCTAAATTCTTATGAAAATTGCCCACATGATAAAATACTATAGCATTTTATAGTAAACACTATAGACCATTTCAATCTGGTGATGTCATTGGCTCATGAACATTTCCTGCTTGTTGCCAAACTATTTCATAACTGTAACAAGTGACAATTTAATCATATCTTAATGTTAAAACGGCTGCCATAACCTTATTTATCAATGTGTGGACCTTTTTGGATTCTTGAAAACTATGGAAATCACAAATGCAATACAGGAAATACATTAGGACAATTGTTATTGTTTACTATAGGGGTGTGTATTGGCAAGTGCCTCACGATACGATACATATCATGCTACATAGGTCACGATACAATATCACGATATATTGCGGTACAATACATATTGTGATATATTGCAATAGTTTGTATTGGTATGTGTGTCACATTATATTGACAACTTGATAAAGTCGGCAGACAAATTAAAATTCCAATTCTATTTAATTTTCCATCCATTCAAATTCATTAGAACTGCACAGTGTGACTGAACAGAGAACTATATATATTGCAAAGCTTACAAATGGCGCTTTTTTGTGTCTAATTTAGATTAGATTAAATTAGATTAGATTCAACTTTATTGTCATTACACATGTACAAGTACAAGGAAATGAAATGCAGTTTAGGTCTAACCAGGAGTGCAATAGCAGCAAGTGCAGGATACAGGTATAAGTTATAAAGTGCAGTTATAGAAAATCTATGGTGATATTTACAGATGGATGAACTATGAACATTATATACAGATTGTATTAGCTATGAACAGAGATTTACAATAGATGGATATATGTACAGGTTGCTATTAATAATCAGAAGTGTGCAGATAGATAAACAATTACAAATGTATGTGTACAGTGGGTGTGTACATAATTACAAAGTGCAGTGGGTATGTGCAGTTCAAATAAATGAATCAGTGCAATGAATATGTGCAATTTTTAAATAGTGCAATGATTATGAGGAGTATAAGTTATGAGGAGAGTGGGGGGTGTATTAGGGGGGCAAAGAGTCAGTGGGGGGCAGAGTTCAAAAGCGAGACAGCCCTGGGGAAGAAGCTGTTCCTTAGTCTACTGGTTTTTGTCCGGGGGAGCCTGAAGCGCCTGCCAGAAGGCAGGAGAGAAAACAGTCTGTGAGCAGGGTGAGAGGAATCTTTAAGAATACTGCGTGCTCTGCGCAGACAGTGTTTCCTCTGGATGTCCTCTATGGTTGGCAGTGTGGTCCCTGTGATGTGTTGGGCAGTTTTCACCACCCGCTGCAGTGCCTTACGCTCCGCAACAAAGCAGCTTCCATACCAGACTGTGACACAGTTCGTCAGGATGCTTTCTATTGTACAGCGGTAGAAGTTCACCAAGACGGTTGATGACAGCTGGTTCTTCATCGTTGCCTTAAGAAAAATAGGCGCTGGTGAGCCTTCTTGACCAGGCTGGAGGTGTTGGTGGTCCAGGAAAGGTCCCTTAAGATGTGGGTCCCCAGGAACTTGAAGGATGAGACAGGCTCGACGGCCATCCCATTGATGTAGATGGGATCATGTGAGCCGGTTCGTCCCTTCCTGAAGTCCACAATGAGCTCCTTGGTCTTGTCTGTGTTAAGGAGCAGATTATTGTTGGTGCACCAAGTGGCCAGATGCTGTATCTCCTCCCTGTAGGCAGTCTCATCATTGTTGCTGATTAGACCAATCACTGTGGTGTCATCTGCAAATTTGATGATGGTGTTGGATCTCCCTGGTATAGCCCTGGTTGGTACTCCCTGGTATAGCGTTAAAACCAAAAGTGCAGCCACACGTCAGCTCTAAAAGCTGGAGGCACCTTTATATTTTCCGCCATGCTCACCCTTGCTTACTTCTGATCCCGTACTACTTGGCGTTTTGTTGATCGCGAGTTAGCGACATCTACAGGAGCGGAGGAGGAGGTTGTTTGGCACAACTTGAATCGATACTTGAGGTTGGACTATCGATACACTATCGTAAAAGAAATTATAGCGATAGTTAGATGTATCGATATTTTTGCACTATTGTTTACATCCCTCAAAATGGTCAGTAGTGTTTTTGAACCATACTGTAGTAAAATGTATTTTACTGTATATATTATAGTATTTATATACAACATTTACAACGTTGTTAATGAATGCTACAGATATAGTGGCGTGGTAAACTGGTTTAATCGACTCTAACTAAACTTTGGTGTATTGTAGTATAACATAAAGTTGTAGGTAACTTAGCTGTTGGGTATTTCTTTATATTACTATAGTTGTTGTATTACAATTGCAAATATATAATAATCACAACAGATTAATTCAAGTAATTGGATCAAAAATACTACAAAAACAAAACTATTATAAATTATTGTGGGGTTTTTTCAGATTGGCAAATATGGTTTTATTATAGTAAAAGTGTATCTTGGCACATTGACTACTGATTTGTTTAACCACAGTTTTATTACAAATACCATGGTAGAACTGGTTACCTTGCTGAAAAAATAAATAGAAACCATCACAGAAGTTCTAATGGTTTTGTAATACTTTTAATAGTTATAATGGAAATTAAATTGGTTTTAATGGAAACTATATCGGTTCAGTGGGACTCTAGTGGTATTATTGTAACTTCTATTGGTGTAATGTCAAAACCAATAAATCCTAATAATGGAATATGTCCCAAAACCAAATATACTGTTTTCAATAGTTAACATTTGACTAATAGTTAATGTTTTTAATGGTAAATGTAGGAATGTGGAAACCATTAGCATATTCTGTAATGGTTTCTAATGTTTGTTTTTTGTCCAGCATGCAGTGTTACTGTACACTCTCAGAAATAAAGGTACACGAGCCGTCACTGGGGTGGTACCTTTTCAAAAGGTACACATTTGTACTTGAAGGGTCCATATTTGTACCTCAGAAGTATATATTAGTACCTACAAATTTTAAAAGGAACACTTTTGTACTTTTTAGGTACCAGTATGTACCCTTGAGGTATTAATATGGACCTTTTAGGTACAAATTTGTACCTTTTGAAAAGGTACCACCCCACTGACCCAGTGACAGCTCATGTACCTGAGCTCATTTCTGAGAGTGTAGTTAAACCAAATTAACCATGGTTTTGCAACAATAATAGTTTAACCATGGTATTTGTAATACAACTGTGGTCATGCAAATATTAAAAAATGCCAAAAAAACTTGTTACTACACAATTACTATAATAAAACCATGGTTCATTTTTGTAAAGATAAACCAGCATAAGCTGCATTGATTTCACTTGTATGTTTATTTTTTTAATATTAATACCAGCTTGTTGACCAGCTGAACACCAGCTTGACCAGTTAAATCAGCTAAGGCCAACAGTGCTGCACAAAACTGTGGTTCTTGTACAGCATTAAGGTTTTTTTTCTTTAACAGGGAAGTGTCCAGACTAAAGCATTTACATTTAGATGAGACAGCAACTCCCGGCAGGTCCAAGGGTTGCACCATGTCTGACAGCTTGTGTATTCATGTAATTGTCCTTTATTAGGTGTGAACACATCCTTGTGCTGTCCTTGTTGTTTGATAAAATTATTCATACATCCATGAGGTAATGAAATTGGATTCTTTTAAAACAGGAAATATTCTTACAATGCTCTGGGAAGGTTTATGTCAAGTTATTGTTCATTGATGATAAGCAAAATGCTCTCAAAAGTTAGATCGATACATTGTATACATGAATGATATATTGTGGGGTGGCACAGTGGCTCAGTGGTTAGCACTGTTGCCTTACAGCAAGAAAGTTGCTGGTTCGAGCCTTGGCTGGGTCAGTTGGCATTTCTGTGTGGAGTACACTTAAAAAAATATTTTGTTGCTTGTTAAAACTACTTACTTAAAATGAGCTGAGTCAACACAATTTTTGAGAACTTAATTGTTTTATGTTAAAACCACTTAAATTATTAAAAACTATTAGTTAACTTAATTGATTTGTGTTGAAACAACATGAATGAATCGTGTGGAGCCCAGCATATTTTACAGTGTACACTCTTTGACTTTTTTATTCCCTAAAATATTTGTAATATAGTTCGTATTTTAATATAGCATCATTTTAAAAATTAATTAATTATGCATTGGAATCTGAATGTGAAAACATTTATTCTAAACAAACAAATAAATAATAATAAACGTTTAAACAGGCCGGCACTGGTTAGCACTGTCACCTCACAGCAAGAAGGTCACTAGTTCGAGCCTCGGCTGGCTCAGTTGGCATATCTGTGTGGAGTTTGCTTGTTCCTCCCGTGTTGGAGTGGGTTTCCTCCTGGTGCTCCTGTTTCCCCCACAGTCCAAAGACATGCGCTATAGATGAATTGAACTAAATTGGCCGTAGTGTATGAGTGTGAATTTGAGCGTGTATGGGTGTTTCTCAGTACTGGGTTGCAGCTGGAAGGGCATACTATGGTTTTTTTTAACCCTACTACAGTAAAATGTATTATACTGTATATATTATAGTATTTACAACTTTTTCTTAATGCTACAGCATACTTTACTTTTAACTATAGTTTTAACCAATAAATACTGTAGAATACAAGTTATATATATTTATATATAGTTATATATATATAGTGTATATATATATAGTAATATAGTTTATACACTATAAAACTTAGTTCACTATTGGGTCATTTGTTTATAATATTATATTACTGTAACATGATCATTTAAAAAAAATCTGTTGTAATATAATGCGGCACCAAATATTATCCAGTTAATTTACATAAATTGTGAGATAAGTCGATATAATGACTATCACGACAGGCCTATCGGTCATGGAACGTTTTCTCTTAAAGTACTTTAGTTGCATGTCTACATGTAGTTTTTAAACGTTTTCAATGTGTTTTACAGTGTTTGCAGAACATTTAAAAGCAACATTACCATTAATTTTCCAAAATGATGACATGTAGTGTCCCCTTAATGCGTTATAATGAAGAAAAAGTTTCTATTTCAGATTTAAACATTTGGAATGGAAAGTTCTATGGTCATTATATTCATCTTTAAAATATTTTATATATAATAAAACTAGTAGAGCTTCATAAAACTGATGATTTCCAGGTCTGTGAAAGTATTTGTGAAGTGATTTTCTGTTTATTTTGTGTTCTAAACATTTTTTAGTGCGCTGTAAAAAATATGACAGAAAGTCCTGACAGCCAGGCACAGACAGACAGCGCTCCCCTGCCCCAAACCCCCTAACCTAACCCTAACCCCCCCCCAGCATATGTTTTTAGGTCATTGTAACATATTAAACTAAGTAAATCATGTTGTATGTTCATTTTATAAGTTACACAAGCTGTTTTAAGTCAGTTTAACATAATATAAGTTCAATGGACTCATAACTTTAATTTGATTCAGCTTAAAAATTTAAGGCAACTAGGATTTTTTTGGTGTACACTTAAAAAAAAGATATGACAAAAAGTCATGACAACAAATGCTTTCATGTTACTTTAACTTAATTTGATAAGTTAATCAAGTAGATTGAACAAGCAGCAAAAAATCATATTTTGAGTGTACAAAGCTTAACTCAATGTTTTTTGTCTGACTATTTTTAGTTTGACTGATTTAAGTTGAGATGACCAGAAAAGTTCATTTGATTAAACTAAAAAGTTAAGGCAGGAATATTTTTTTTACAGTGTACAATTGCTATAAAATAATTTTGGGGACTTTTTTTTTTAAAGGATAATCATCAATTAGCGAAAACATGGAAAAAACTAAAAGAGAAGTGAAGGATTCCCAGGCAAAAGGTGTGGGAATATTGGTATCTTAAGTTTTAGTGCATTCATATACTCATTATAGCATTTATTTAAACCGGTTTCCTTTAACAAGCTTTTAAAAATAGAAAATGAGGGCTCATTTCTGCGTTTCTGAATAAGAAAGCAGTGTAGTTTATGCCAAATGGAAAGAAACCCTCTGCAAAATCAATGACAGTAAGGAAGACAGGCATATCGGCCAGTTTGGAGTTTCTTGCTGATCTAATGGCGATACTAATGTGTTCGATTACATGCTTTGACCAAGGCCACATTTTCAGCTTAGGCTTGCCTTTTTTCCCCTCTTTTAAGGTCAGGACCAATTTCCACAGTTTATCTGAAGCTGCACACCATGAGTTGCTTAATTTATGTAGAATAAGAATCGATTGACTTTGCAACTTTCTATAAAGCACATTTATTAAATGTGGATAGATCCACAAATCGATCTTTAATAACAGTTACAGCCATTTTGAATCGCCATACTACACTACCTCAGGGGTTCCCAAACTTTTCAGCCCGTGACCCCCAAAATAACAATGCCAGTGACTCGCGACCCCCAATATCCTCTGAGGTGGTTATAAATACAGAAACCGTGCGTGCATGCAATGGCACACACACACTAATAGACCCAAGTCTATTCTTCGTTGAATTTTTTTTAATGTATGTCAGTGCTGTAAATGTGCCAGAAAGTTTAACCTGGTGTTATAAAATCAATCTGCTGCATCTGACGCTAATGCTGTGTCTTTAATATAATGTAATTACCCCAGGGGTCACAATGCAATTGAACTAGTAACTATAAGCTACTATAGTAACTATATAGTATATAGTAACTATAAACGATTAATTTATTCTTATGGTTCTTATGGTCATTCTTATGGTTTAATAAAAATAAATAGATTTTTGGAAATCACCAGGCGACCCCCTCTTCATTGTCCCGCGACCCCTCGGGGGGTCCCGACCCCCACTTTGAGAACCACTGCACTACCTGACAAAAGTCTTGTCGTCGATCCCAGTTGTGAGCAACAAACAATAACTTGACTTCAGTTAATCGTTTGGTAAAGTGGCAGAAGGTAGATTTTTCCCATGAATCATCTGTTGAACTGCATTCCAATCATCACAAATACTGCAGAAGACCTATTGGAACTCACATGGACCCAAGATTCTCACAGAAATCAGTCAAGTTTAGTGAGGGAAAAATCATGGTTTGGGGTTACATTCAGTATGGGGGCGTGCGAGAGATCTGCAGAGTGGATGCCAACATCTCATTCCTTCATACTTCAGCCTCCACATCAAAGTTCCTGAAAGCAAAAAAGGTCAAAGTGCTCCAGGATTGGCCAGCCCAGTCACCAGATACAAACATTATTGAGCATGTCTGGGGTAAAATGAAGGAGGAGGCATTGAAGATGAATCCAAAGAATGTTGATGAACTCTGGGAGTCCTGCAAGAACGATTTCTTTGCCATTCCAGATGACTTTATTATTAAGTGATTTGAGTCATTGCAGAGATGTATGGATGCAGTCCTCCAAGCTCATGATGGAGTCAGACACAATATTCATTCTGTTCCCACTGCACCATGACTTTATATTCTATACTGGACATTATTTCTGTTCAGTGACAAAGTCAGAGCTTACTGTCCTAATTAAATCATTAAAAATCAAGGCATGATCATATTTTATTTTGGTCAAATAAGCGTAATCTAGAGGCCTTTGCCTTTCATATAAGCCACTTCTGATACCAAATGATCAACTAGAAGTCAAGTTATTACTCTCCGTGTTCGTGTGGGTGTCCTCAGAGTGCTCCGGTTTCCCCCACAGTCCAAAGACATGCTCTATAGGTGAATTGAATAAACTAAATTGGCCTTAGTGTATGAGTGTGTGGGTAAATGAGTTTGTATGGGTATTTCCCAGTACTGGGTTGCAGTTGGAAGGGCATCCACTGTGTAAAATATATGCTGGATAAGTTGGCGGTTCATTCCACTGCGGCATCCTCTGATAAATAAAGGGACTAAGCCGAAGGAAAATAAATGAATGAATCAACAATATGACAATGACTAAAATTTAAACAAAAAACATCTGAGTTCATCTGTGGGTAAAGCAAGCTTGTGTTGTATAAGGGGACAAATTAAGTGAGTCACATAATCAAAAGCAGGAGGCTGTATTTCCCCAGGGAACCTGATGCCTTTCATCAATAGAGAGAGTCCCTGTAGTGCAGGCAAATATCAGCATGTTTCCTGCTGATACACCTGCTGAATTGTGCAAATCTGTCTCCCTGATGCTGTGCTTTGATTTGGAGGAGGTTGTTTTCCTCTGAGGTTTTAATAGAGCTGCGTGACAACAAAATTGAGGTGTAGATGTAAATTGCATATAAGCAAATTTAGGATATTGGCACAATTTATTCTAGTACTTGACAAAAATAAACACTTTAGTCCAATACGTCATGTTTCCAAATATCAGGATATAAATGAGTACAGATATGGAAAAGTTACTGTAAGGGACCACTTAAACATGACCACTATCTTTAGGTTAGAAAAAGCCTATAGTTTTCTTTTGTAAATTACAGATGACATGCCGAATTTAAAATAAAAAATATTGTCATTTAGAAGATTTTTGCATTAAATGACTTTGCATTAGTAATGGGCGATATAAACGATATGCGATATAAACGATACAAAATTGGCCTACGATAGAGATTCTAATTTTATTGCACTATCGCGATAATGCATGTTTGATGACGCAACCTACCCGCGAAATTAAGAGCAACAGCAACAACAGCACTAAGCAACGCATGGCACCGAATGGTGGCGTGTCGCACAAATTGCGAGCCTCATGCATGGCATATTGTGGCTTGTCTAGTGAACATCAGTGCCTCCCACACAGATTTTACCTGGGCGGCCGATATATTATTGGGGCGGCCCGGTTCTGTGTTCGCGAGAAACTGAGAACACTCTGCCACAGACTCGCATGCTCTGCATGCAGACCCACAGAGACGCGCTGTATCGCGCTGGATACAGAACTGTTGTTCTGATTTGGGAGCAGCTTTAAGAAGAGCGCGAAGATTAAATAGACTGATCCAGCTCATTATTTGGGGTGACAATACATTCTCTTTTCCCCGGACATGTCCGAGAATCTGCTTTCGCTTTCGATATTAATTGTATTCATTTTTGCATTACTTTATAAGCAAACTTTATCTGGTGCATCTGAATCTCTCAGCAGCACCAAGACTACAGCAGACAGAGAGAGAGAGGGAGAGAGAGAAAGAGCAGATCAAGACACCAGTTTTAATTTCATTAGGAGAACAAAATGTTTAAAATCAAATGTGTTACCTTAGGCTGCAGGTTAGAAATATGTTTTTATTTAAAGTATCTGCAATACACAATTTTATTTGACTTTTTAATACGGGAAGTAATTTCAGTACAGTGCAAGTTCCTTAACGAAACACCAGTTTTTTTGTTCTCTGCAACTTGGCATTTAGGAACCAAGGACTTAAAAGAAAAGTCTTTCTTTCTAAAAGGCACTACATTTAGTTTATTTATCTGCAACATTGTGTTGTTTAATTACAGTTTTGCTTTGCACAATAAATGTTCTCAAAACGACATGCAACATTTCTTTATTTCTTAAAAAAAAATAGCAGTTTGGCTTTCCTAAGGGTCTATGTAACCTGTTCTGAAATGGTTCTATTATAATTTATATATCGCAATATATATCGTTATAGCAAGAGGCTGCAATGTATATCGCAATATGGATTTTAGGCCATATCGCCCATCCCTACTTTGCATAAAGTTGGTGAAAACAGCAGAAAGTTGGCATGTTTTTCAATATGTTTATATACATTTTAGTCAACACAATACTAAGGTTTTACATTGAGAAGAATTCATTCATTCATTCATTTCTTTTCGGCTTAGTCCCCTTATTAATCAGGGGTCGCCACAGCAGAATGAACCACCAACTAATTCAGCAAATGTTTTACGCAGCGGATGCCCTTCCAGCCGCAACCCATTACTGGGAAACACCCATACACTTTTGCATTCACACTCATACACTATAGACAATTTAGCTTATTCAATTCACCTGTAGCGCATGTCTTTGGACTGTGGGGGAAACCTGGAGCACCCGGAGGAAACCCAAACCTACACGGGAAGAACATGCAAACTCCACACAGAAATGCCGACTGACCCAGCCAAGGCTCGAACCAGCGACCTTCTTGCTGTGAGGTGATTATGCCACCCACTGCGCCACCGTGACACCATTCAGAAGAATTAAGAAATCAATATTTGGTGGAATAACCCTGTTTTTCAGTTGCAATAATTAAAAATATTTAATAATGTTTTTTTTTTTTTTGACCAAATGTTATTTTCTGCTAAATTTAAATATAATATAAAAATGTTATATATAAAATATAATGTAAAATATTTGAAATTTGGAAGAAATCTTATCAGACTTTAAAGGTGCAGTAGGTGATCTGCCTCAATGCTATCCGTTAGCATAATATCTTTCAAACATATCTCCCTCCCCTGCAATCCAAAGTCACGCCTCCTGAAATCACGAACGCGCACATTAAAGATGGCAGAGACCCACTAGATCACTAGGGACTCTATTTTGACGATCTAGGCGCAAAGTCCAAAGCACAGGGCGCAAAAGTATTAGGGCATGTCAGAATCTACTTTTGCTATTTTGTTGACAGAACAATCCGCTTTGCGCCACGGCGCATGGTCTAACAGGGCTGAGCTTATTCTCTTAATGAGTTATGGGTGTGTTTTGAGAATAAACCAATCAGAGCATCTGCAGCGCAAGAATGAGAGAATGATCCTCCTCATTCTTTACTTTCACTCTCTTTCGTGGAGAGGAAACGTGTTGTACGCACAGACATCCATTAGCCTACATAATTAATTTAGTTTTAAGTGCAAAGATTTGTTTCAAAACTATTTCTAAATTCAGTTCTAATTTCTAGCAAATGAATAACTGAACAATAATAATGAAGTGTGGTCAAAAAACTGAGTTATATCCAAACACGCATGCTATGCCCCATATGGTCCAAAACTCCACAAGTGGCCAAATCTAACCTTGTTTTTATAAAACAAATATAAATATGCATATAATAAATAATACTGCTAATAATAATAACAGTATACAAAAGCAAATGGTCATGAATAAACTGAAAAAGCCCCCCGAGATGGAGGCATTGGTTTTTATATTCATGTAGAAAGTAATATTTTTTGTAATATTTTATTCCTTTAATTCTTTTTCATTTGTAAAGATTATTTCTGTATTGCTCTACATCCTGCATGTATTAAGCAATGTTTAAGCGAGGCGCACAACTAACGCGCTCTGTGCTGGACTTTAGACCTGCTTTTAGCCGGACTTTTGCTCAGTCTATTTTATTTCCTCAAAATAGCAACGCGCCAGCAATGCGCCTTAACACACCTCCTTTTTTAGACCATAACGCCTATGGGCGGGCCAAAGTCACAGTGCATGCAAGGATCGCCCCTGCATGCAAGGATTGCTGGTCACTCTCTCTCACGCGCTTTGACCAAAAGCGACTACTGTATGCTTAATGCTTGGCCAGCAGTGTGCAGGACTTACACTTATTACTAAGCCATACTTACATGCTATTTCAGACGAAATATTAAGAGTAGCATGATGAACAATTTAGGGAGCGCGTCACAGGCTGTCATTGTTCAAAAATGAACCAATGTAATGTGAATATAAAACCAACTTGACCTCAGTAAAGCAGGCTAGGAGGAATAGCGCTATTTACTTATGTTTTGTTGTTAAATAATAAAAATCTACATTAGGCATGGGCCGGTATAAGATTCTGACGGTATGATAACCTTGGGTAAAAATATCATGGTTTCACGGTAGGGGTGTGAACCTACACTGGTCTCACGGTTCGGTTCGGTTACGATTATCATGCCATCGATTCGGTTCAATTCGATATCTCGGTGCATTGACGATGCCTTCCATACATAATTAGATTTTTTCTTTACAACACAAGAAAAAAAAATTGTATTAAAATCTATAAATATGTTTATATTTTTATATTACTTGTAATACAATTTTGTCCTTTAATACTAGCAGTAAGATATATGAACTGTACCTTTAATTTTACCTGCTCAAAAAAAAACACATACTTTGTGAATGTTTTAGACAAAACTCCAATAGATGCACAGAAGACAGCACGAGCATTCATAACAAATAAACTAATGTAAATATTATCTCGCTTGCTTTTTGAGCACTGGCAAGTTCTTACACCCCATATGATTGATCATTGTCTTCACCCGCTCAACAGAAAGGGCTGCGATTGGCTTTAGAAAGAAAGCGATGTTCACCTATGAGTTACGCGGGAAAAACAGCCGCGGGTCAGTCTCTATATGTGCATAATACGCAGTTATCAGGTGATCCGTAATAGAATAAATTCAATACAATACACTCACACCACAGGCACGCTTGTGTCTGGATCCACAAGTATTTAACAGCCGAGAAGAGAGGAAACTTTACCTCACGAACATGCCAATGGGTCAGATGCCTTAAGTGTGTGTGTGTGTGGGAGAAAGAGAGAGAGGGACAGAGATGGAGTTTTACATCATTTCTCCCAAGTACTGAAATAGCGGCTCGTGCTTTACCATTCCTCAGTGTCAGTGAAAGACAGTGTCCAGCACACTCACATGTGCACAATTATCTGCTTTTTAAGTAGTAGGAGTGTTTTATTTACTCACCCTCGCCTCCTTCGCCATAGTATTCTACCGCAACATCGCGCATAGGGGATAAATGACGTCAGTGCGTAATAACCGGTTATGATCTATTACTGAACTCATATCGAATTGTCCCCATCTGCATCGCGGTGCACAGAGAAAACGATTAATTTTGATACCCCTATTTCACGGTATTGTGCTCACCTGCTCTAAATTAAATTCTTTTTTAAAAGTCTGGATAAAAAAACTAAAACTTTTTTTCCATTTGAACACAATATATTTTATTTTTTGAAAGATTTATAATATTTTGGAGCAGTAAACATGTCAGGCTAAATAATTCAAATGAATCATTGACTTCTGACATCTTCGTTAGTTTCAATTTCTTTACAATTTTAAAATCTTTGGATGACTTTTTTCAGCTGGAGATACTCTTGTCCATAAACAAACAAAAAATGTAAATAAAAATCTTACTCATACCTTAGGAACGGTATTACAGAAAGTTTTGGCGGTTTTAAAACCTTGACTTTTCCAAACCGCGGTATACCTTGAAAACGGTTATCGTCCCATGCCTAATCTACATTATCGATGCTGTAAAAGGCCTTATGAACCTGAAAAATAGTCATATCAATCTTTCACCAGAAGATTTCAGTGGCTGAACAACACTTCAGTGCATATAACCCATTTGTAACAACAAAATCTACATCAGCTTTCCGTAACTAAATTAGTTTTATAACAGAACATTACCTGCCTAAAAGAAATACTTCAGCCATGGTGTCGTCTTTCCTCCAGCGTGCAAAAGTATCTCCAATATTGATTCAGGATTTTAAAGTTTTGATTCAGCATTTGTTGTTACTGCTGTCACTCTCTCATGTGCATGTGAACGTGGCGCGCATGCATGTGCGAACGGCAGATCTGCATGAATGGGTGCACAGTTGTACAAATCTACATTTGTTGACAGACAGTTTGGGCTACTTATTAGAATTATGGGAATTATTGGCCAGACAATTTTAATTGGATGAACATTTTTTTTAATTTTATGCCTCACCCAGAATACAAAAATACATATAAACATATTTAGATCATTTATTTTAATCATTACTATTAGAATGCAGTGTTTCCTCTAGGATTTTTTCAAGCAGTGGCGGCAGGACTTTTTTTTTACACAGATCTGCCAACTATTTCAAAGACCAATATTACACGCATTATTGCAAGTCGAGATAGCATTCATGTAATACGAGCATGCGAATCTCTTTGCTTGCGCGCCGATTTCCTCTTCGTGCACAGAACTTCTTGCACGCACTCAAATTTACACGTTCAAGTGCAGATCTTCTCGTGCGCTCTCCAGTAAGCGCTGCTGAAGCGCGATTTAGTGTGTTTTTGTGCGTTTTCCGACATTAACGCGTCCTGAAGTAAAGTGAAACTCCAGCAAGATAAAGTCATTGTATGCAGAGCCATTGACATTTATCAATAAAATATACTTATGGAAACTGTGTTCATCTTAAACTAAAAGCTACGCGGTGTTTGCTGGACTCACGCACCTGTCAGTCAGTCTGTCAGAGAGCCAGCATGTCACCTTAAAGGGTTGAACAAATAGCGCACAGCACTACTACGGTTTGCAGAAAAGTTTGCGCGGTTTACCTCTAATATGTTTTAGTGCGATTATAATCCGCTATACAAAACACGACTAAATGTTTAATGAGAAGTTGTAATGTAGCCGTGGCGGGATGAATTTTGGCGTGGCGGCCCGCCACGGATGAATGAATGTAGCGGAAACCTTGGAATGTGAAGAGACTTTCAACCAGCACAACAAAAAATGTTTCTGAAGACAATCACCTACTGCACCTTTAATAAATAAAACATGTATTAACATTTTACACAAACCCATACCCACAGAATTCACAAACCTAAGAATTTTAAGTGATATTTTCCCTCCTTTAGCTGTATGTGATCATTTTTTATACTGTTGTTATGTGAATTGCCATTGCTGAAATCTTATTAGTAGTTGGCTATTAGTTACTGAAAGGTTTCCCAAAGCCGTTTTGTAATTGAAAGCTGCTTGGTTTAGAAATGTTTTCTCTCTAAGTTGTTGTTCATACATCGCTGCAGTTCTGATGATAGTCAGTTGACCCTTTTGTTTCGTTCTCAAATTTCACTACTGTCTGCACATGGGGGAAAGGCTATTTTTCGAACAGTGAGCCTTCAAACAGTGGCACAAAAATAGTGACTGTGATGAAGACACTTTGCAGATTCATTTTAGGGATTTTATATGAGAATAGACTACACCACCTGTAAATCTGGCACAAGGTTATTATGGTTTTGCATTTTTAAATTAGTTTTTATTTCAATACTATTATTACATTTGCTGCTGTATATTTCAGTTTAGTTTTAGTTTGTTTCAATAATGGTGTTATTATTTTTATTTGGTCGACACGGGACAGGTTCTGTTAACTCAAATTAGAATTACTAAAACTGAAAACTAAATATAGAAAAACTAAATAGAAATGTGGATACATAAGAACACAAAATGATGAAGAATTCAGTAAAATCTTCATATTAATATCATCTTCATATGCAATTAAACATGTCTAGTTTAGAACACACTTTTATGATTATATAGAAAATGTTATTCTATATAATTAAAACATTGAAACATTTTCTATATAATCATAAAAGTGTGTGTGTGTATATACAGTATATATATATATATATATATATATATATATATATATATATATATATATATATATATATATATATATATATATATATATATATATATATATATATATATATATATATATATATATAAAATCATCTACATGTGTTTCTCTAAACAGTTTTCAACAATTGTCAACCACAGAAAAAGTGCTTATTAATTCTGAAAACAATTATAATTTTTTAATCATTTTATTTCAGTTAACGAAATAGCTTTTTGACTAATAGTTTTAGTCTTTTTTAATTGACTAAAATAACCTTGATCTGTAGCATAGGCTCATTCTGAAATGTAGCCCTATATACATTTCTGGAGAGCGCGAATTATGTAGCCAGAGCTATGTATGGCTGCATTTCATCTTTAAAACAAACGCTAAGAGGTGGTATGACGCCATTCCTTTTCTCGCGTACCAGCTGACTGCTCACCTCCATATGGACGGCTTTCCTGCTGTTACCAGTTTGTCCAGTAGCCCGACACGTATGTCGGCAGACTTTATACACAGAGCAGAGTTGACCACAACAACAGGGTTTGAGTCCGGCGAAGAACGATTCCAGAAAGCAGGTAAAACAAAAACAGAAGCCAAAAGATAAAATAAACAAGTAAATATCAGGGTGAGAATGTGTTAAAATCTGAAAACGTGTAAAAATCTTTTATTTTTCTGGATTGCTTTTTAAAAACACTGTGGTTGGGTTTAGGGAAGGGGGTGGGTGGGTCAATCGGAGCTTTTTAAAATACTATTGGTTGGGTTTAGTGAAGGATCAGTCAGTCGACAATGGCCTCTGGTGGATTTACACGAGAAGAGCAGGCGCGAATGGCACTCGCGGGATAAATTTGAGCTCTGAAAAAGCATACACAGCGGCCTCTGGTAGATTTACGTGAAAAGAGCAGGTGCGAATGGCACTTGCAAAAGAAATTTTGAGATCTGAACAAGCATACACAGCAGTCTCTGGTGGATTTACATGAGGAGAGCAGACGCGAATGGCACTCGCGGGATAAATTTGAGCTCTGAAAAAGCATACACAGCGGCCTCTGGTAGATTTACGTGAAAAGAGCAGGTGCGAATGGCACTTGCAAAAGAAATTTTGAGATCTGAACAAGCATACACAGCAGTCTCTGGTGGATTTACATGAGGAGAGCAGACGCGAATGGCACTCCCACAGAAATTTGAGATCTGAAAAAGAGTACACAGCGGCCTCTGGTGGACTCGTGAAAACAAAAATTGCAAAAAAAACGTAGCTCCTGGGACATATTTTGCTTTTTCCAGAAATGTATATAGGGGTATGTAATCAAAATGAGCCTGGATTGTTAATCTGGCATGGGACAAATCTGGTTTGTAGGCAAAACTGAAGTTGCAGTCGTTCATCTAAGCAAAGTTTTACTCATATTTGTCAGTTTTAATCTACCAATTTGCATTTTTTTTTTAGGGCTGACAGAATCCCACATTTGTGGGGCTAATATAAGCTCGTCATGGCTTTTAGAAAAAGACCAGGGACCAGAACTGTTGTTTCAGAGCTCAATCCATCTGCCTTTAGCACTGTGCCTGAGGGAAGAGAAAAGCTCTCTGGAGATGGAGATGATCCAGTTCTTGAGGAGGCTGAGCATGACAAGCTGGATTGTCAAACACCCTCACCTACCTCAGCTCGATTCTCTCAAGGCGATGAATCTGGGGATGACTCCATACGAGGAGAAAGCCCTCTTCAGCCGGACAGCATGGAGGAGGACTCGCTGTCCGAATATGATAATGTAGGATCTGGGGATGAGGAAGAAGAGGTGGAGCGAGACTATGAGGAAGATGAGGAACTGCAAACCGAAGCAGACAGAATGACTTACTACGTCCACTGTTGTCCCGAGGATGAAAGTTACATGGAAGGATTGGACTGTCATGAAGGAGCAGATGGTGTCGAGTGTCCCAGCACATCTCGGGATGTCCAGGAGAGTTGCAAACCAAAGGAAGCTTGGGAACACTCAGATACAGGCTTATGCAAGGGTCAGCAAAAAGATGCAGCTACGATGGTTTATAAACAGCCAGAACCTATCACTGAGACAACCTTCGTACAAGCCCCGATGGCTGAGGATGAGGAGGATGAAGAAGAAACAGAGGAAGACGTGGAGGAAGAGGACAGCGACGAAGAAGACAACGGTGGCTTCTTCCATTACGAAGGGAATGAAGCGGAGCTGAACAACAATGAAATCCCACATAAAGACAATTGTTCTGATGTTTGTCCCAGAGATAGCAGAAGTCCTCCTCAAGAGTTCAGTCATGTTAAAGTGGGTCAAGAAAGTAGAAAGAGCCAGGATAATCCCAAATACTCAAGAGATGTTCCTCTAGGGTCAAACTGTACACAGAGAGATCGAATGGAAAGGGTTCGGGACAAGAATGCTAGTGACTGTCCAAAAATTTCTGATGCCCCGGTGGCCAGAGAATCTAGGAAAGACTCTAGACAAAATTTCAAGTATAGAGGACATCATTTGGAGACAGCAAACAACAGAGAACCTGCTTACCAGGGCCATAGCGGGGTCACCATTAAAGGTAAATCTGCAGATGCAGAGGACAGAGGCACTTGGAAAAAAAGACACTTGCTAAAATACTCTAGAGAGGATGGCAGGGGCGGAGATGGGAACAATTCTCACAAGCGAAGTAAAAGTCCTGAAAATTGCAAAAACAGAGCACAGGACCATCCCATTTGTAGTCACAAATCAAAGGGTGGAAAAGAAATGAAGAGTTCTGGGAATGTTGAGGAAGCGCGGATTGAGAATGAAGTTAAGACCAAACTTATTATTGCTCCAAACAACTCAGGGAAGACCAAAGTTGCACCTGATCAGGCAAAAAATGTAAAAGGGGCCCCTGAGAGCCCCAGAGCCTCTTCAGCATCATCAGGCAAGAGAAACAGTAAACCCAGAGCCCATGCTAAAACACCTGTACAGTCCCCAGCCAAACAGGTAAATAAAGACTCGGCCAAACCTGTCGAAGAAGAGAAGACGATGCCTAATGAGGAACAGGTAACTTTGAAAATTATCCACTAACTGTCTAGAAGTCTGCTTTTTACACCATTTGAGTGCTGCCCTCTTATTGTAGCATTTTTTTTCCAAATTGACTAAGCCATAATAACCAAAAAAAGAAATATTTTGTGTTCACGCATCTTCCACCATAGTCTTGTCAGTAATCTCTCCTAAAACTGCTAAATCTTTGACAAATGACAGACCAGTTGTCATTCATTTCAATAAAGAGTAGTATGGGGTCTGTTTGGAGATTCAATAATATACATGTTGAGCTAAGATGGTGAGTGAAAGAGACCTTGGCTGTTTCTCAATATCTGTTTTTAAGCGATCTTGCGTCCTTGTGTTCTCGTGTAACTTCATCATCAACTGACAAAATTAAATTCCAATACTCAAGACCATAAAAACAGAGGATGCGTGGAAGAACCCGGATGTGCTGATATTGAGCGCATCAGTCTTTCCAAGTCCCAGAAGTCATAGTGGCTAAATAAAGTAGGTGGGAGGCGAGATACAAGTTGTTTATCTCAGGAGTTTCCTTAAGTGATGCTTCATAAACAAATTTCGGGAAGAGCATGTGCAGATGTTTCAACAATTCTAATACATCATTAACAATCATTCTATTATCCAATCAGCATTATACCAAACCCCCATGAATACCAAACTTGTCCTACCTGCAATATCTCACGACTTTAACATCCGTCCACCACACCGACACCTCACCTCTTAAACACTATCTGCCTAGGGGGAGCGTTCTGGGGCTGTGCTAGACACTTCACTCGAACCACAACGTCTTTCCGACAAGGGGAATAACACGAGTTGAGGTGTCTTTCCCGAGCTCAGAGCCTAGGCAGCATGCCAAATAAGCTTTATTCTTCAAACATCTGTCAGTGTGAACTCGTGAAAAGAGAAAGTAAACTTTCTCATAATTTTTGTAACAAAGGCATAAACACATGAAAGGGTAAAAACAATAAATTGTTGTATGAATGGTGTAATGTTTTAATTATTTTCCATAAAATTTTGTGAAGGTCATGTGACCATCAGGAAGACCACAAGATCTCATTCCTCACAGGATGCGTTCTGTGTTCCTGTGGTTTTCCGTCTTTGTTCTTCTGAGGTAGTTGACAAGACTGATCTCCAGGAGAATGCAACTTCATCCTCTGCTTTTGTGGTCTTGAGAAACAGCCCTTTTTTAATTTATTAATAAAATAACCATAAATCATAAGGTTGCTTTGATGCCACAACTGCAGTACTCTATAATATCTTGGGAATGCTGGAGTCTGTCCCAGTGTCTCATGCATTAGGCTAGGGAGAACTCTAGGCAGATTTTCATTTGAAGATTCATATAAACCAGGCTTCACCAATCTCGTTCCTGGAGGTCCGGTGCCCTGCAGGGTTTAGTTCCAACTTGCCTCAACACACCTGCCTGGGTGTTTCAAGTATACCTAGTAAGACCTTGATTAGCTTTTCAGGTGTGTTTGATTAGGGTTGGAGCTAAAACCTACAGGACACCGGACCTTCAGGAACAAGTTTGGTGATCCCTGATATAAACCAATAGACCAAAGGTGGTCATTTCTTCACCTGGAGAACCAGCGTTTTGTTGAGATTAGCTCCTACCAGCTACAAATTGTGTATCTATTAGTTTTTAGCAGAGACGGTATGAATTGGACAAATGAGTCTGCAGATCTACAATTGGAGAAGGTGTACTGTGTTTCTCTCATAGCCAATCACAATTAAAACCTTGACATCTATTAACTTTCTGTTGTGTGCTGTTTGCGGACCATAGAAATGAATGAGGAGTGCTGTACGCTCTATCAGCAAAACTGTTATTGACTTCTCAACATTTTTCTAATGTTAACTCCTAAATTAGATAAATCTAAAAACAATGTTTATGAGCAAATATGTTTAAAATGGCTGATGCCCTGCTGATTCCTTAAACAATGAGCGAATTTCCTACAAGCATTTTATATAGCATAGTGAGCCTTTCCTCCATTGGCGTACAATCAGAAACAGCCATTTTTTTGGCTAAAGGATGTTTGCTTGTCTTACAAATGCTTTAGAGTATATAGTGACAATGAAACCTTCACTAACAGATGTTTAACTCTGTTATCATTCCCTGCATACAGCCAAAGCCACAGCATTAGCATTAGCTGTTATGCTTTTTGGCTAAAAGTTGCTAGATTGCCTACCATTGGCTTTGAAGAGGGGCATTCTATAAACAGGTTTGGACACATCTACAATATAATAGGCTGGGTGCTGTTAGGAAAACAACAAAAGATTTTTTTTATACAGATCTTCAACCCTTGTGATGTAAAAAATCTAATCTGACCACGGCCTTTAACATCTGTCGCTAGAGCACCATTTTAGAGGTCAGAGGAGTGAGGTTTACCTGCACAGCACTTCACTAGCTAGCCTCTGCTACACTTACCCCCCTAAACCTCACTCCCATCTGGGTCACTGCACCAATGTAACCCCCGCCGGTCCTACACCCATCAACCTGCTCTATTCTGGGATCGAACAGGTGACTCTCTGCATGTCGGTTGCTCTAAAAAGTAGGCTAAAGACCATGGCCTTAACATCTGTCACTAGCGCACCTTTTTAGAGGTCAGAGGAGTGAGGTTTACCTGCACAACACTTCACTAGCTAGCCTCTGTTACACTTACCCCTCTAAACCTCACTCCCATCTGGGTCACTGCACCAATGTAACCCCCGATGGTCTTACACCACTCAACCCGCTCTGAGCTGGGATCGAACTGGCAAATAGAGCACCTTTTTAGAGGTCAGAGGAGTGAGGTTTACCTGCACAGCACTTTACTAGCTAGCCTCTGTTACACTTACCCCTTTAAACCTCACTCTCATCCGGGTCACTGCACCAATGTAACCCCCGCCGGTCTTACACCACTCAACCCGCTCTGAGCTGGGATAGAACTGGCAAAAAGAGCACCTTTTTAGAGGTCAGAGGAGTGAGGTTTACCTGCACAGCACTTTACTAGCTAGCCTCTGTTACACTTACCCCTCTAAACCTCACCCTCATCCGGGTCACTGAACCAATGTAACCCCTGCCGGTCTTACACCACTCAGTTCGCTCTGAGCTGGGATCGAACAGGTGACTCTCTGCTTGTCGGTTGCTCTAACAAGGAGGCTAAAGACCATGGCCTTTAACATCTGTCACTAGAGCACCTTTTTAGAGGTCAGAGGAGTGAGGTTTACCTGCACAACACTTCACTAACTAGCCTCTGTTACACGTACCACTCTAAACCTCACTCCCATCTGGGTCACGGCACCAATGTAACCCCCAATGGTCTTACACCACTCAACCCGCTCTGAGAGGGGATCAAACTGGCAAATAGAGCACCTTTTTAGAGGTCAGAGAAGTGAGGTTTTCCTGCACAGCACTTCACTAGCTAGCCTCTGTTACACTTACCCCCTAAACCTCACTTCCATCAAGGTCATGGCACCAATGTGACCCCCGCTGGTCCTACACCACTCAGCCCACTCTGAGCTGGAATCGAACAGGTGACTCTCTGCTTGTCGGTTGCTCTAACAAGGAGGCTTAAGACCACTGCCTTTAACATCTGTCACTAGAGCACCTTTTTAGAGGTCAGAGGAGTGAGGTTTACCTGCACAACATTTCACTAGCTAGCCTCTGTTACACGTACCGCTCTAAACCTCACTCCCATCTGGGTCACGGCACCAATGTAACCCCCAATGGTCTTACACCACTCAACCCGCTCTGAAAGGGGATCAAACTGGCAAATAGAGCACCTTTTTAGAGGTCAGAGGAGTGAGGTTTACCTGCACAGCACTTCACTAGCTAGCCTCTTTTACACTTACCCCTCTAAACCTCACTCTCATCCGGGTCACGGCACCAACGCAACCCCCGCCGGTTCTACACCACTTAACCCGCTCTGAGCTGGGATCGAACTGGCGACTAGAGCACCTTTTTAATCAGTGGCGGCTGGTGTTAAAAAATGTGAGGGGGGCGCATTTTAAAAGCCATTAAAAGCCATTTTTCAGGTGATGTACCAAAAAACAAAATTGACTAAAGCATACAATAAATGCATCACAAATCAGTTCATTTTAGTTCAATTTGGGTTTATCAGTAATGAAGTAATAAAGATAATCAGTAAACACACACACACACACACACACACACACACACACACAAATAAATGTTGCCTAATCACTGGCAGCACTACTTAAAAATTCATTTTGCTCTCCTTTCTTTCTAGCTTGCAAATTTCTTAATGAGCTTTTGGTTAAAGTCAGTCAACTCAGTCACCAGTCTCTTCTCTATTGACAGCATGGCCAATGCATTCAGCCTCTCTTGCGTCATGCTGTTTGAAACAGCAAACATGGAAAACAGTAAAAGGCATGACTTACATCTCAACTTACCAGCCAACTCCGTTTGTCATGACAAGTGCTGGAAAAGCCCCGAATATATGCCCGCTCGCGATCACTTGACTACTGGTAAATTTGTTTTCATTAGTTTTGCAAGGAAGGTCGATCTGGTCCAAGCTCCTTGATTATTATTATTTTTTTCTTCATCCAAACACCTTGTGAACGGATATCTTTGCAAAGATATAACAGAATTTTCCTTCATCTTGCACTTACTTTCACTATATGAATAAAGGTCAGCACAGCTAACTGACGAGCTGCTGCTGCTGAATGGTCTAAGTGAGAATGGTCCAATCACATAAGGCCAATCATATAAAAACAAATATGATTCGTTCTAACAAAAAAAGGGAGGGTTCGGGGCGCAGAGCGCTGCGCCCCAAAGACAATTTAAAACCGGCCAATTAGAGCTTATCCTCATATCACATGCTTTGCAAAAGTTCGTGTACCCACATAGACACTCATTAGTCCGGCGCCCCGCACACATATGAAAAAATATTGTTCATACAGTTTTTTTTTCAATAAATGTTAGTATGACTACAATAAATGTTAGAATGTTATAATTAAATCAGTTTATTTTGTTAATATTTGTGATAATAAATATTGACATATTAAAGGAGTCTAACTTGATGGGGGCGGCGCCCCAGCGCCCTCTATTGACCAGCCGCCACTGTTTTTAATGGTAAGAGTAGTGAGGTTTACCTGCACAGCACTTCACTAGCTGGCATGAGCAGATTTTTTTTTGCTGTACTCCCTAGTAATGTAAGTTCCTGTATGACTTTTTTTAAACTGGATTCATAATCGACCTGTATTTGAATGTTTCTACAGGTTTCTCAGAGTACTTCACTGGACAGTAGTACTGGGCCACCACCTGAACAAAATAGACCGGCAAGTTACCTAAATATATGCTGAACAGTAATCTGAGCGTCAGTTCTTTCGATCTGAAACTTAAATACTGTTTTCTTTTCAGCAGACCCAGAGAAACCCCTCTTTCCCAAGCTTTGTGGATAGTAAGTTCTGTTGTAAACACAACTGAGTATTATGACAAACCTTTAAACATCTGAAGTAGAATTAATCATAAAGATTTTGCATTTGTATTTTTGTTTATATTGGTTTAGGGTATACAGTTGAAGGCAAAATTATAAGCCCTCCTGTTAAATAGATTTTAGTTTTAATATTAAATATTTAATTGTAGATATTTACAACACATTTCTAAACATATTTGTTTCAATGACTAATTTCTAATAACTAAATTATTTTAACTTTGCCATGATGACGGTACATATTTACATATTTTATTTACTAGATTATATATTTATATATAGATACTGGTATTCAGCTCAGTGTAATTTAAAATGCTACATTGTACAACTGTGTTCTCTGTAGCCAATTGTGAAAAATCATGTCCTAAGAGGGCTAATAATTCAATTATAATATTGTATTAAAATTTAAAAAACTTTTGCTTTTATTCCAGCCAAACGAAAATAAAAAACACTAATAGGGATTTCTGTGAAAATGTCATTTGCTCCATTAAAAACATCACCTGGGAGATATTTAAAAAAGAAAAATTCACAGGAGGGCGAATCATTTTGACTTCAACTAAAGATGTCGTTTACTCTAATTTAAAGTCTTCAGGTTTCACAGGAGGGATAGATCGTAATTTAGCCCTTCATCAGTAGGTCCATATTTCAAGTATTTTAATATAAGTCTTTGTGCTTATGTTTGTCTTTGTATTTGTTTTTCAGTTCCTGGTCCATGTGAGCCAGAAGATCTTATTAATGGAATCATATTTGCTGCAAACTACCTCGGCTCTACCCAGCTTCTGTCCGACAGAAACCCGTCTAAAAGCGTACGCATGAAGCAGGCACAGGAAGCTGTGGACTGCGTTAAGGTAAGCTCTAAAATATTCCACACATATTTAACACATTGGATAAATGTTCCACGAAATGTGCTTTATGATTTCATATTTTATGCATGGATAATGAAAATGATATTGTCGGTATTTCCCTCTCAGTCCACTAGATGACACTGTAACCCTTCTTATTTTCAGGCTGTAGAGGTTGAAACTCAGAGCTTGACAGAGATTGACTTGTTCATCTCGACTAAAGCCATTAAGGTGCTCAACGCTGACACACAGGTACTGTACGTACATTTCATATAAAGCTGGTAAATGTGTGAATATACATTTACACACATATGCAAGTATCCATTTTTACAGAGCTAGTCCTGATATTTGGTGCCTGAGGCAAAATTTTAATGTGTTCCTTTTTATCACTGATAATTCCACCACAGATTAATCACACAGAAACTGCACAGGTCCAAGACATAAAACCAGCTATAAATATAAATAAGAGCATTACCCAAAATACTGACGTTAACCTGACAATGTAAACATACTACCCAGCAGGCATTTCCCAAGACTGGGTTGCAGCTGGAGGGGCATCCGCTGTGTAAAACATGTGCTGGATAAGTTGGAGGTTCATTCCGCTGTGGCAACCCCTGATGAGTAAAGGGACTAAAAGCTGATTTATAATTCTGCGTCAAGCGCACGCGTATGCTACGGCACAGCCTATGCGTGGACACATAGCCCCTCGCCGTGGCCGTCGGCGACGTTGACGCGCACCTCTCAAAAAATGTTACGCGTAGCGCAAGCTCTGTGATTGGTCGGCTTGGTAGCGCTGACGATTGTGGGCGGAGGTGAGAGCCGCGCGCCCGATGCAGCGAGTGTTTACAAGTGTGGAGTCCCGTGAAGGAGCTCCGGATGGAGACTGTTGTTTTGTGTTTACCTTATGATTAAAGTTGTTGCACGTCCGCCGGTTCCCGCCTCAAAATGAGCGAATTTGAGCCACTTGTACATTAAGGAAGTGTTCAGAAACACAAAACACCAGCGAAGAAACTCGACACAGAGAAACATAAACACCTACTGCCAGCTAGCGTTTCGGAAGTGTATTGCAGAGAAACAGAAACAGCGCGCAGAAGTATAAATGCACGGCTAAGCGCGAGGCTTGCGCCGTGAGTCATGCCGATCACTTGACGCAGAAGTATAAACCAGGCTTAAGCCGAAGGAAAATTAATGAATGACCAGGCACAGGACGTCAGATTGACGTTGTACCGAAACGTTGTGGGACGTTGCATTTTGTTTGTAAATAAAAATCGTGTTGACGTCAGAACCAAACATCAGGCAGACATCAATATATAATGTCGGACTGACGTTGCATTTTGGTTACTTTCCAGCGCAACCTATAAACAACATATCAACAACTAATGATGTTACAGCTTGACGTTGTGTGGACGTTACCAATACGACGTCTATCAGAAGTTGGATTTTAGTTGCCATACCTGACTAATAAATGATAGTATTTTACGTCAATATGACATTAGTTTAAGATGTTGGCTCGATGTTGGATTTTGGTCATTTTCCAACACAACCTAAAATCAACAAAATATCAACATTTCACATTGTTATTGGACCTCAAAATAACATGTGCTTAGATGCTGGCGACGTAATATTAACATCTTATGATAGGCTGGGTAGTTATGCTGGGTAGTACTGTCCAATGGTAGGCAGTAGACATTTTGTTTTTCTGCTTTATACACTGTTGAAAAACAAAAGCAAGAATTTCCCATAAAATGTTTTTCACACACTCTACAAATTTTGTCCTTTATTGGCAACTTTACTGGTTGCATGAAAAACCTTCAATATTCTTAGAGGTTTCCATTGCACAAAAGGTTTTTTATATTAAAAAATGTTTTGTATTTATATTTTTTGCATTTATTTCACACTGGGAAAATGTGGTTCTTTTAGGAAATTATCATTCAAGAGGTCACACTTAGCTGATGATTGATTATAAAGCTTGTTTGGCATGCTGTCCCTGAGCTCAAAAGATTTTCGAGCCCGGGGCAACCTCCCGTCTGAAGGGCGAGAGGGGAGGTTGAGCTCAGGTAGGTCTCTAGAACTCGCCTGGTTTAGGGCTAATGACAAATTAGGAATTGCTATGTAGAGATATAATGCTGGTTAAGAGCTCGACTATAGTACCAATTTAGATTGGTCAATTCACCTATGACGCATGTCTTTAGACTGTGGGAGGAAATCGGAGAACCCGGAGGAAACCCACGCGAGCGCGGGGAGAACATGTAAACTCTGCACAGAAATGTCAACTGGCCTGTTAAGGACTAGAACCAGTGATGTTCTTGCTGTGAGGCAAAAGTGCTAACCACTGGGCTGTCGTGCCGCTTTATACTGTAAAGGGAAAGGAGGAGGAGTAGGGGAGGAAGGGGGGAATCTTCAAAGTAAAGATACTGAGGTAAGAAACTCTGGTTTTTTTATAGTGACTTAGGAATCATCTGATTGGTGGATCATGCGTTAGCTAATACGGGACCAGCCGTGATCAATCATAAGCACATGCTCCTCTTGAAATAAGTTTATAAATAAACTTCACTTAAAAGGTTCTTTGGGGAGACAATAATGGTTCATCAGTAAAAACCTATTTTAGGAGTGCAGCTATATTTGCAACAACAACATCACACCACACGTGACACCTCAAAACATTATGCAATTCTGAGTGTGCCTCACGCAGGTGAGTGGGCTTGACAAACCACCTGTAGAGAGCACAATCTTTCATCTCTGACACTTTAACCGACACTTGCACAGTTTTTGCACCAAACACTTTAATTACAATCACTCCAAATCTCCAAAAAAAACATTGTGCATTTATGAAGTGGGCTTCAAACAGGTGAGTGGGCTTGACAAACCACCTGTAGAAATACTCTTCCTTCTCTCTCTATAACCCACATAACGCACAAACAGTTCCTTTGTATTGTTGGCACTTGTTGTCTGTATTGCCTCTTCTTGTTAAATTGCTGAATGCCTCCTTAATTGTAAGTCACTTTAGACCAATGGTGGGCAAACTACGGCCCGCGGGCCAGATGCGGCCCGCGAACACTTTCACTTTTTTTTTTTTTCACTTTTTTTATTTTTGCGAGATCGCTTCTTAAACAGAACAGCGCATCATCGATGACGCAAGCGTGCTCATGCCCGAATGTAATGTGAGTGCGGGCTGTCGGGGGAGACGAGAGGGGGGACAAGCATGCTTCGGCCCGGTTTAATGCAACTGTACATAGTGTGAGTACGCCCTCAGATTCTTCTTCCGTTTTATCTCATAGTTTTATGATTGATATGAGCCTATTAATACAAGCTCAAATAAGATTGTTGTGAATTTGACTCAAATTATATAATAATCGCTGGTTAAATGTGTTAATTTTTGTCATAGAATATATTTTCCATGCATACATCCACTTTAAAAAGTTCTTTTATCAAAGATTTGTGGTTTTATCAAGTTTTATGATGATTGATCTGTATATACTAAAAGCAGTGCAAAGTAGATTAATGTACATTTGACTGAATAGTAAACTTTAAGAATTATTTTTAATGTGTTAATAGGAGATTTTTTCGATATCTTTTCTATTCTCCACTGTAAAAATTATTACATTATTATTATTATTATTATTATTATTATTATTATTGATAGTATTATTGTACTTTATTGTTTTGTGATGATTAATAAGTAAATATAAATAGCAGTGCAAATTAATTTGACCTGTAAATTTGACTCAATTATAACACTTAAAATAATCTGTTTTGTATTAATGTGACATGATTCTGTCCGATATTACATATTATTCCATGCATACTGCTACTATAAATAAAAGTTATTTTTTGAAGGATTTGACATGTGGCCCTTCACTTGGTTTGCAAAACTTGATGTGGCCCTCGGGTCTAAAAAGTTTGCCCACCACTGCTTTAGACAAAAGCATCTGCTAAATGACTAAATGTAAATGCAATAACAACAACACAAATTTGGCAATCAACATGTTTTGTTATTTGAGAAAATCTTGGCCTTCTTTTTAAAAAACTTTGTGCTGTACCCATAAATTGAAGCACGGTGGTGCAGTGGGTAGCACAATCGCCTCACAGCAAGAAGGTCTCTGGTTCGATCCTTGGCTGGGTCAGTTGGCATTTCTGTGTGGAGTTTGCATGTTCTCCCTGTGTTCACGTGGGTTTCCTCCGGGTGCTCCGGTTTCCCCCACAGTCCAAAAAACATGTGGTATAGGTGAATTGGGTAAGCTAAATTGGCCAAAGTGTATGTGTGTGAATGAAAGTGTATGGATGGTTCCCAGTGATGGGTTGCAGCTGAAAGGGCATCCGCTGCGTAAAACATATGCAGGATAAGTTGGCGGTTCATTCCGCTGTGGCAACCCCAGATTAATAAAGGGACTATTAAAAAAAATTAGATTACATTGAAGTTAGATTAAGTTACATTGAAGTTTGTATAACCTAGTAAAACCGCTTTTTTGTTTTGTTTTTTAAACCGCAGTAGAGGTGATTAATTTCCACTGTTTGTTTTACAGGAGACGATGATGGACAACGCTCTCCGCACCATCTCCTACATCGCAGACATCGGTAATGTGGTGGTTCTGATGGCTCGCAGACGTCTGTCCAACTCCTCGCTCGACTGCACTGAATCAGGCCTCAACACAGATGCAAACCGCAAGCAGTACCGCATGATCTGCTACGTCTTTGAGTCTGAGGATGTGAGACTGATGCTTTACTCAAAATTGATCAATGAAATGAATAATGATTACTATAAAGTGTGCCTTATTAATGATTCAATAAAATAGCAAAATAATGACTATATAAACTAGAGATGCGCGGATCAGCTCAAATGTCACCCGAATCCGCTCCTTCATTCTAATCATCCACCCGCCACCCGCCCGCACATATTATTTTATCTGATATATATATCCGCACCCGACCCGCACCCGATCGCCACTTTCATAATTCTAATTCTTTGTTTTAAGCATGATGATAGGTGTAACTTTCTCCGCAATGTCCGGCGGCAGAGTAACAGCTCGTTAATTTATGCTCGAGCAAATGATGAGACGGACAAAAGTACTCGATGCATGCTCTTCTTTTACCTATTTCAGTGTTTTCAGGTTCACAGTGCAAAACAGCTCCCGGGTGGAATTACTGAAGTAAACATAAAACAAAACCGGATAACACTTTCTCCCTCTAATTCACCGCACGCACAGCACACAGCGAGAGCTCACATCAAACAGCATGCGTGTCGTACTACACTACCCACAATGCCCCTCGCTATGGACTACAACTCCCGTAAAGCGGCCACACTTTTTCCCCTCTCCTGCAACTTAGGTCACAGTGGATCGTTCGTTATTAACAGCAGATTCAGCTTTTACATATACAGGAAAAAGAGAACAAAAACGGCGTCCCTTCAGCCTAAACAGCAGCTGTGTTGTGTGTACTTGGCCCTTTTCTTAACACTGTGCCAAAACAGAATAGCATCTACTGTGCCTGGATTCGGGTGATTCCGCCTCGCCTCCAAAACACGGCTGGCTGCACTAAATGAGCGTTCGCGCGAACCGCTTGTTGCAGGAATGCACAAGGTTCTCCTTGCAAGGCGCTGCAGTCGTGTAAATGGTAAATAAGCGATCTTGCTTCTCCCAGAATGATAGCAGATTTTCCTCTAATGACTCCTCTAACTGAAGTTAGCACAGTACTCTTGCACTTCATCCATTATTTTGGGCGTCTCTCATCTTCACATTCTGCGAAGTCCACTCTCTGCTTTTTTGCTGGTCAACTGCTATGACCCGCTACATCCACCCGCGACCCACCCGCAATTAATCATAATGTATTTTTTTATTACCCGACCCGCCCGACCCGCGGATTATCCGCAGCGCCCGCGGATTTAACCGCCATCCGCGCATCACTAATATACACGTTTAATAATAAAATGATATAATAGTTAGTTCTAGTAGTTTCAGTAGCTTTAAGCATTATCATATTAGACTAACATTAAACTGATATAAAATACTAAATAAATTTAAGAAGTTTTATTTTTTTATTCTTGTACATTAGCCTATATAACACCTATTATAAATATAATAGCAAACATTTACCGTAATGTTCAGTAAACAAAAACTATTTGAAAAATATAAAAGAAAATACTGTGACATGACTTGGGAAGTGTTTTAAAAAGAATACAAGTTTAACAGTAGGGCTAATCATTTTGTCATCATTGGAAGTGGATCAAAAAAGTTTTTCAAAATACAAATATGGGTGTTGTTCAATAAATATAGATCAACTTTGATGAAAGGTTTTGACTCGCTTTAAAGGTGCTGTATGTAAGTTTTTGACTCTTCTAAAGCATAAAAATACCATAATATGTGTGCAGATATTTAAGAAACATCCCAAGTAAACATACTTGTTTAACTGAAAAACAATGCTGAAGTCAGATATTCTGCTTTGAAAATGGTTTTTCCGTGCCGGAACGCTGTCTTTGTTTAGGTAAATTTAACCTGCACAATGCCAGTTTAGCCAATTACATTTCAGCACTCCGGGTTGCCTTGTTGGAAAACAGCGTATTTCATTTCATTTCATTTCATTCATTCATTCATTCATTCATTCATTCAGAAAGGCTCTGAAAGCATGCGTCCGTGAGCAAAATGGACAGTATCAGACATCGAAATGAGACAGATTCAGTTCCACATGAGGTTATTAATTAGCAAATGATATAAATATTGTGAATGTAAACATTAGGTGAGCAGGTTACATTGTAACCCTGTGTCCTAATAACATGCTTTGTGACGAGATACACAGTAATGAGCAGTTTGGCTGTTTGCACCAGACGAAACACGGCAGAAATGTAAATACAGCCATTCAGAACCACAGAATAAGCACTCACTCACGAAACGATAAGGTTTAGAATCTATTCAAACTCACATTGTTAGCATTTAGCATTGAATAAAGCACACAAGATTTACCTGAGGTGATCACTGTCATAGGTTTCACATGTTGAGCTGTGAGAAATAGAAGCCATTTCATATATATCAATTCGAGGTGTTGGTTAGAACCAAAACTACTTTTAATATGAAAAATATTCCCTCTGTTGCGTGTCGTTGCTTTTATTTAGAACACAGTTTTAAATCACTCGCTCCTGTACTCAATCTGGTATCCCGCGTTTGCGTCTATTTTGATCCAGGACTGCAATACCTAGTTCAACCACTGGGTGTCAAACTTACATACTGCACCTTTAAATGTTGACTACTGTATGTATTAGCGAGTGTGTGTGTGTGTGTGTGTGTGTGTGTTTGGTTCGCATATTTACACACATGAACAATGAACATTAAATTGCAGTATTTATTTATTTGTTACATTAGTTAATGAGAATAAACGTATTCATTGTTAGTTTTGTTAACTATATTAAGTACATCCAGGAGGTTGCTATCACAGAATAAAGCTTGACAGGTTTATCTGCAGCCTGACTCTAAGCAGAGCTCTGCTGTGTAAGACTCTATGGCTTTATTCTGTGAAAACAGCCATCCTGAATGTACTTTATCCTGCTTATTACACAGCTACTTGTCACTTGCCAAAATAGTCTAAAACATTTGCAGACAAGCAGATGCATATGAATGTGGATGTATAGTAAGTACAGTGGGTGACACTTTAAAATGAGCATTAACGCCGCGACTCGTACCGCCACCGCTCTAAAGGAGTAAGAACGTGTTTTTAGGTATGATCGTAGTTTTCGACTAGAGGGACACAAAGGGACGGGATGCAAATGACAGAAATAGCTTATACTTACTCTGCTACTTGTAAATAAAGATGAAACAAAGCATTATAACTCCTTCATTAATCATTAAAAACCTGTTAACAAGCTTTGTTATCATTGTAAACTTGTTAAGTGAAGTAAGGATTCATTTTGGAAAGTAAAATTAAAGAAATAAAAGACAACTAAAATGAAAGTACAAACATACATACAAAAAAGTAGGCAGAAATAAATAAATAAATAAATAAGAAAATAAATAAATAAAGCAGTGTTTTAGCCTAAATATAGAGAGATGTACAGTGTTATTTTAAAGTGATAGGACTAAGACAGTCAATAAATTTTCTCAATTCAAATGAGTAGCGGCTTGGACCCGGAAACAGTATTACATATGTCACTGATACGTCACGACTTACCAAGCGGATTACTGGCAAAATTTACAAGTGCACTGTAAATTAACAGTTACAACTGTGCAGTAGTTTTACATCACAATTGTAATTGTTCATTTACAGTGCACTTGAAAATGCTACAGTATTACTGTTGTCCAATTAAATTAGTCTTTTGAGAGCTAATGTGGCAGTGTGTGTGTGTGTGTTTTTTTTTTTTTCTCCACTTTTTCTATTCTTTAGCTTGATCGAGCACCTGCCTTTAGGATTTTCCTAGATGTAGGCACATTTTACAGCATTTTTTTACAGTGTAGCTGAAAGAATGGTCAGATTGATTAGACTGACTAGTCATAAATAAATAACATCATCATAAAAATAACAAACATTCAAGCAGCAGCTGATGAGTATAACTGTATGAGTGACGGTGAACTCATGTGATTGCTATGTGTTTGTTTCTCAGTTTCTTGGAGCTGCAGTTTTCATCATGTACAGTTGAAGTCAGAATTATTAGCCCCCCTGTTTATTTTTTTCCCCAATTTCTGTTTAATGTAAAGAAGATTTTATCAACACATTTCTAAACATAATAGTGTTAATAACTCATTTCTAATAGCTGAATTATTTATTTTATTTGCTATGATGACAGTTAATAATATTTGACTAGATATTTTTCAAGACACTTCTATACAGCTTAAAGTGACATTTAAAGGCTTAACTAGGTTAATTAGGTTAACTAGGCAGGTTAGGGTAATTAGGCAAGTTATTGTATAACGATGGTTTGTTCTGTAGACCATCAAAAAATATATAGTTTAAAGGGGCTAATAATTTTGACCTTAAAATGGTTTTTTAAAATTAAAAACTGCTTTTATTCTTGCTGAAATAAAACAAATAAGACTATCTCCAGAAGAAAAAATATTATCAGACATACTGTGAAAATTTCCTTGCTCTGTTAAACATCATTTGGGAAATATTTTAAAAAGAAAAAAAAATCAAAGGGGGATAATAACAGAATTATTAGTAGAATTTTACTAGAATTTAACTGTATGTATGTAGAGTAGAGTATCAGCAGGTTTTCCCTCTGTTCCGCTCTCTCGATCAGAGTGGAGTACTCACTCACTCACTCTCTCTCTCTGTCTGCCGTCACGTCTTCAAGTGTCCTCGTCTCTGCTCCTCCACAGGCGCAGCTCATCGCTCAGTCCATCGGTCAGGCGTTCAGCATGGCCTACCAGGAGTTCCTGAGAGCCAACGGCATCAACCCCAAAGACCTGAGCCAGAAAGACTACAGCAACATCCTCAACACACAGGAGATGTACAACGATGACCTCGTCCACTTCTCCAACTCAGACAACTGTAAACAGGTGACAAAGCAAACCCCGGCCAATCTTATAACTCTGTCCCAAGCAACAAAGACACATCATGATGCTCCTGTTATTTTTTATTTGGATTCAGTTTGCACTGTCTAATCTAGTGGTTGACCCATATTGTTAAAGTAACACTATATTATTAATTTTAATAATGTTGCCATTGCTTTTCACAACACTTAAAAGACGTTAAGGGACTGAAGACACCACGTGATGAAGTGGTTCAGGTGTAATTTTGTCCCATTCTGCCTACAAACAAGTCTTAAGGTGGGCAACAGCACGAGGACTTAAAAATGCGCCACACATTTTTTATTGGAGACAGGTTGGGACTGCAGGCAGGCCAGTCAAGTACCTGTATCCTCTTTCTCCACAGCCATAACTTTGTAATATGTGTAGAACGTGAATTTGCATTGTCTTGTTAAAATATGCATGAGCATCCCTGGAAAAGAAGGCAGCATATCGTGCTCCAACTTCTCTATGTGACTTTGACTTTATTAATCCCCAAGGGGAAATTCACATGTCACAGCAGAGATTACCGTACTAAAAATAAATAAAATAAGTTATATATATATATATATATATATATATATAAAATAAAATTCATACACCACACCTTAGTTCTAAAACAACGAGTAAACACTTGTCCATGTCCATATCTAATAACTATTACAATTCAGCACAAATCATCGGGTATTCATTCATTCATTCATTTTCTTGTCGGCTTTGACCCTTGCGGGGTCGCCACAGCGGAATGAACCGCCAACTTATCCAGCACGATTTTACGCAGCGGATGCCCTTCCAGCCGCAACCCATCTCTGGGAACTTCCACACACACATTCACACTCATACACTATGGACAATTTAGCTTGCCCAATTCACCTGTACTGCATGTCTTTGGACTGTGGGGGAAACCGGAGCACCCGGAGGAAACCCACGCGAACCCAGGGAGAACATGCAAACTCCACACAGAAACGCCAACTGACCCAGCCCAGCCGAGGTTCGAACCTACGACCCAGCGACGTTCTTGCTGTGAGGCAACAGCACTACCTACTGCGCCACTGGGTTGCCATCATCGGGTATAATTTTGGTTATACAATCTGATCACTGTTGGTAAAAATGACTTCCTCTATCTATCTCTGTAGCACCGAGGTTGAATTAATCTCACGATTGGACTGTATCAAAAAGGGGATGACGATCGTGGTTCATCATACTGACAAATTCGTCCATCATTCGATCATGTGCAATCTCTTCTATAGTGGGTAGTACACACCCCACAACAGAACCTGCCCTTTTTATAAGCTTATTTAATTAGTTTTGTCCTCCTCCCCAGCAGGTTACAGAATCACAGAAGACACCACAGAATCATAAAAAGTTTTTAACAGTGTCTGACACACACCAGAGGACCTCAGTCGTCTTAATAAATGAATGTGACTCTGACCCTTCTTATACACCTGAATTGTATTTTCAGACCAATCGAGCTTGTTATTTAGGTATACACCCAGGTACCTGTACGATGAATCGATCTCAATTTCTGACTCTTGTATGATCACTGGCACAGCTTGTGGTGGGTGTCTGCTAAAATCAACAATCAATTCTTTGGTCTTGTTAGTATTTAATTTAGGACAATTTGTTCCACACCAGTCAACAAAACTTTTTAAAAGCATCCTATAGTCACTCTCATCATAATCTTATATGTAACCGACAATTGCAGAGTCATCGGAAAACTTCTGTACTTTGTACTTTACAGCATTAATGGTGCCATCACAAAAGTGTAAGTTACCTTTGCCAAGGGCACTGACATGCACTTGTTGCTGTTAACAGTCTAGATGATCCTTTTCTTCTTTGGTCCGGAGCACAGCATCCATTTCTCCCCAAAAATACCTGAAATACTGATTTATCTGACCACAGTACATGTTTCCACTGTGTGATGGTCCATCCCAGATGCCTCTGAGCCCAAAGAAGTTGACTGGACACTGTTAACATAGGGCTTCCTTTTGGCACAGTACAGTTTTAAAGGTGCTGTATGTAAGTTTTTGACTCTTCTAAAGCATAAAAATACAATAATATGTGTGCAGATATTTAAGAAACATCCCAAGTGAACATACTTGTTTAACTGACAAACAATGCTGAAGTCAGATATTCTTCTTTGAAAATGTTTTTTTCCGTGCCGGAACGATGTCTTTGTTTAGGTAATTTTCACATGCACATGCCAGTTTAGCCAATTATAATTCAGCACCCCGGGTTGCCTTGTTGGTAAACAGCATATTTCATTCATTCATTCATTCATTCAGAAAGACTCTGAAAGCATGCGTCCATGAGCGAAATGCTACAGTGTAGTGGAAAGTATCAGATGTCAAAATGAGACAGATTCAGTTCCACATGACGTTAATTAGCAAATGACATAAATATTAGGAACGTGAGCAGGTTACATCGCGTGTCCTAACAACACGCTGTGACGAGATTGTTATGAGTGATGAGCCATTTGGCTGTTTGCACCACAAAACACGGCAGAAATTTAAATACAGCCTTTCAGAAGCACAGAATATGCACTCACTCACAAAACGGTAAGGTTTAGAATCTATTTAATACATGTTAACCCTCTTTAACATCATTAAATGTAGATGCTGAATCACTCATGTGTTTAGTTCTAAAGTTCCATTTCAAACGGTTTATTGTATTTTCCAGATCTGAGGTGAACTTTTTGCTTTCAGTATATGGCAACAAATGCCATGTAAAATGCATTCAAACTCGCATTGTTAGCATTTAGCACTGAATAAAGCACACGAGGCTTACCTGAGGTGATCTGTCATAGGTTTCTGTTGTTCAGCTGTGAGAAATAGAAGCCGCTTCTAATAAATCAATTCGAGGTGTTGGTTAGAACCAAAACTCCTTTTAATATGGAGAATATTCCCTCAATCGCGTGTCGTTGCTTTTATTTAGAACACAGTTTAAAATCACTCAAACTGGCAACCCGGCGTACCTTTATTATGATTCAGGACTGCAATACCTAGTTCAACCACTGGGTGTCAAACTTACATACTGCACTTTTAACTGGCATTTGTGGATGTAACTACGCATTGTGGTACTTGACAAAGGTTTGCCAAAGTAGTCCTAAGCCCATGTGGTGATATTGCTTATAGATGAATAAGGACACTTGATGCAGTCCGCCTGAGGAATCAGAGATCACGGTTGTTGAGCTTAGGCCTGCACCCTTGTCCTTGCACTGAAATTCCTTCAGATTCCTTGAATCTTTTTATTATGTTATGCAGTGTTGAAGGTGAAATATCCAAAATGTCTTCCTATCTTTCTCTGAGGAACATTTCAATAATTCACATATTTTTTGGCGAACTGGTGATCCTCCGCCCATCTTTGCTCCTAAAGGACTAGATCTTCTTCTTCTTTTTGTTGTTTTATGGCGGGTGGCATCCAACTTTAAGGTGCATTACCGCCACCTACTATACTGGAGTGTGAACCAGAATGATTATGAGACTCAACTTATATCTATTATATTCTATATATTAGTCCGGTTTCGCTCAAAAATGAAATTAAATAATTATAGTTCTCTGTTTGGCTGTGTATTTGATTTGCTTCTATTGTTTCCTGTTGTATTTTCCTGAATATTTTCCTTTCGTTATTGTATTTCTGACATTGGCTTAATGTATGATCTACCGACTCTTCTACTTGACAAAAGTCACTTAACCCAGTAGGATGTTTCCCAATGGATTGTAATGTTTTATTTAATCTAATGTGCCCTAATCTTAATCTAGATATTACATTATCCTCCAATGTACTTCTCCTTATCCTCTTCATCCTTCCTACTTTCTTTTAAATGTTAAAAAGATGTCTGCCAGTATTTGCATTGTTCCATTTGTTTTAAAGACTAGTGCTGCGTCCCAATTCGCATACTTATACTACGACCTAAAAGTATGTACTTTTTTGTGGAGGAAAAATATATACTTTTGAGTGTGTAACAGAAAAGTATGCAAGCTTTGGGACATACTACTTCCTCGTTACACAGATCGTTGTGTTGCTTAGTTAAGAGCCCTGTCAATCATCCACATTTCTGTCGTATTTAATTTCCTACCTTATTGGAGAAGCAGCAGCAGGATAATCTCCCATTCACGAGTCTTTCATGCAGAGAAATCTCCTCAGGTCTTTGGATAATTCTGCATTCAGACGATAATGTCCAAACACGTCTTTATATAAGTTCAGTATTGTTGTTGCAGATGAAATATAACACAGACAACACCATTTAAATATTCTCCAGTAGGCTAGATATTAATTAACAGTCATACAAACATCTGTACCGAAGCCTCTCTGCTTGACGGTTGGTCTCGCGCGTCCATCATGTTTGTAGTTTGTTTACACTTTTCACCCACGTTTTGTAGTTCTAATCGAATTCACGTCCAACGCGCAATGCACTGTGGGCATTATCAGCGGTTAGAGTATGGACGCTTCTACACTTAAAATTTTGACCGGAAATAGTAAACCATCCGGGAGTTTTTGGCATACTCTTTTCAACATACTACGATTTGGGACATACTAATTCTATTTTCACATACTATTTAGGACGGATAGTATGCGGATTGGGACGCAGCACACATCTTTCTTGGATGCTGCTTTTGTACCAAATCATAATTACAATCACCTGTTGACATCACCTATTTCAAATTATTATTTACCTGATTACTAGCCCTAAATTGCTCCTGTCTTAACTTTTTTTGCAATGTGTTGCAGGTCTGAATGACAGGAAAGGATGTATATTTACAAATGAAATTAAGTTGACCAGACAAAACATGAAGTATTTTGTCTTCATAATGACTGGAGAAAGTCTTATTTGTTTTATTTCGGCTAGAATAAAAGCAGTTTTTAATTTTTTTTAAAAACTATTTAAGGTCAATATTATTAGCCCCCCCCTAAGGAATATTTGTTTTTTGACTGTCTATGGAGCAAACTATCATTATACAATGATTTGCCTAATTACCCTAATTTGCCTAGTTAACCTAGTTAAGCCTTTAAATGTCACTTTAAACTGAATACTAGTATCCTGAAAAATATTGAGTAAAATATTATCTGTTGTCATCATGGCAAAGATAAAAGAAATCAGTTATTAGTTATTAAAACTATTATGTTTAGAAATGTGTTGAAAAAAATCTTCCTCTGTTAAACAGAAATTGTAGAAAAAATATACAGGGATCTAATAATTCAGGAGGGCTAATAATTCTGACTTCAGCTGTATTTTCCCTGGTGTGTTTGTGCTCAGCTTCAGCTGGAGAAGCAGAAGGGGGAGATTTTGGGTGTGGTGATCGTAGAGTCAGGCTGGGGCTCCATCCTGCCCACTGTCATCCTGGCCTGCATGCTGAACAACGGCCCCGCTGCCCGCTCTGGAAAGCTGAATGTGGGCGATCAGATCATGGCCGTCAACGACACCAGTCTGGTGGGCCTGCCGCTCGCCGCCTGCCAGGGCATCATCAAGGTTTTTACAGTCCCCTGAGCATATTCAACTCTCTTCTATCATTGCAGCATTCATTTTTAAATGGTTGTGTCTGTGTTATTTCAGGCCCTGAAGAATCACGTTCAGGTGAAACTGAGTGTAGTGAGTTGCCCGCCTGTTACGACCGTCCTCATAAAGAGACCAGACCTGCAATACCAGCTCGGTTTCAGCGTTCAGAACGGCATAGTAAGTACACTTTCAGAAAAAAAGGTACACAGCGGTACAAATGATGTTCCTTAAGGAAGAGTTTTGTACCTTTGTAAAAATTGTACCTTATGTGGTACAGAAAAGACCTCTTATGATACTGTTCTGTACTTTTTATGGTACAACTGAAATGAAGGTACACAATTGTTCTCATATAAATGGTACAAAAGTGTTGGACAACTCCTTCTTTATTGCAATATCTATGAAAATGAATAGGACTGGAAAGAGAAGGTGATTTATAAATAATCATATTATTATTTATATATTATAATCATATTTAATATTTCCATATTAAAACAAAAATCATCATTTACAAGTATATGCTTAAAGAAACTAAAACATGAATTATTAAGTTCGTTAATACAAAAATACAAAACAACTGGTAAAACATAAAACTATAGGTATTGTAAACTAAACATTTAAGGCATTTTAATAAATGTTTGGTAAGCATTTTTGATACTGTTAAGGTACAAAGTGTCTTGTCACTGTGGTGGTACCTTTATGGATCAGGGGTGCGTTTCCCAAAACTATCGTTAGCCAACTAAGGTCGCAAGTTCCGTCGTTACAAAGATAGTTTGTTGATTTGCCGTTTCCCAAATCCATCGCTCCAACGAACATTCGCAAACTGCGTCGCAAAGTCGAGCACTCGAAACGACACCTGTGGAGCTGTAGTTAGAAACACAGTTCCTGGCTGTGTTCTATTCCCACTTATCCCCCCTATGCCCTATTCATTTAGAACATTCTAACATTCAAAGTTGGAATTATTAAAAGTAAAAAAGCATTAAGTTAATCTCTCTTAGGTGTAATTTGCTTTCAAAGTATTTTTACAGTTCAGTTTTAGCGATCTTCATGTTTACAATTGTGCTCCCTTCGCAGTTCACTTTGAAAACATTGATATCATTTTGAACACAGCCTCATGACGAAAGAGCTATTATTTAAAAGCGGAAATTATGTTACGTCTCCAAAGCTTGTGAAAATAAAAAAACATAGCATACGTTAATTCTTTTATTTTATTGTGTGTTATTTATTAAGTGTCTGTACTGTATATGACATGGGCCTGTTGGTTAGAACTTTTTGCTGTGGTTAGCATGTGTCAAATTGTAAAAGTAGACTTTTTTTTTTTTTTTAAATAAATAAACAATATCCTACTTAATAATAATAATAATAATAATAATCATCATCATCAGCATTAATATTATTATTAAAGCAAATATATTTATAATATATCGCCTCATTATTTATTTATTTATTTATATGATTTATATATGATATTAGAATAGTGTTAGCTTTTGTAAGTGATTTTATGTTTTAGAATAGAATATGTAATGTTCAACTTCTCAATAATAATAGTAAAGCAAACACAGGCCCTATATGTGCCATTTACATACATTTCAATTAATATGGAAAGCGAGTGCATGTTTTTACCAAAACTAATATTGGATTTTTTTTTAAATGCGTGTTTGTTTTTTGTTATTTGTTTAAAACAATATAATTTGCACAAAGAAATGATGGGGTTGTTCTCTAAAGAAGTTGCTCCACCCCGTTTAGAGCATCATTATGGGCGTTTTACGTTATAACTAACGTGGTTCAAGCGATGGATTTGCAACAGAGAAACTATGGGTTTTGGGAAACACTAGTCACTACATCGTTCTTTCCCCAAACGATGCATCACACTATGATAGTTCAGCCGCGAGTTACGTCGTTGTTTTGGAAATGCACCCCAGATTTGTACCTTTGATGAAGGTACAGTATCTGCAGGTTTTAAAAAATAAAGGTACATTTTGGTTTCGCATGATACAAATCATGTCTTTAAAGGTACAAACTGCAATGGTACAAATTTGTTTCTTTGTCTTAAGGTACAATTCTGTCCCATAAAAACGTACTTCCCCAGTGACAAGGGTTTGTACCTTCTTTGGTACAACATTGTGCCATTTTTTTTTTCTGAGAGTGTAGAGATGCACCAATATTGACACGATATTGATACAGATAGATAACAATTCTTTATTTTTGGAAGCCAATAACAGAGATATAGGCACTGTTTAGTGTAGTTTCGTTTTAAAACATATAGGTTTTGTTCAGGGTTCCTTAACAAACGCATCAAATGTAAGATTTGTCACCAAAAATCATTCCATTTGCTGAAACACAGAGAAAGTTGTGACCAGATTAAGACTCAAAATCACCCCAGAGTGGAAGAAAACATCCCCAAAAGCACACAAGGGCTAAATATGGACCAAGTTATCAGTCCTCAGTCCAATCCAAAAGTCCAAAGAAATTTTGTCAAATATACTGTACATAAAATTACAAAAAAAGTGTATTCTCGTATGTTTTACTTCTTTTTAAAAAATGATTTGAATTATATTTCAGCTAATATTTATTTCAATGAAATATTTATTTAGTGTTGGATATTGATAATACCGTTGCACACTCAATGAGCTTCATTTTGAAAAAAACTGTCTAGAACTTAATTGCTCCTGAAATAAAATGTACTTAAAGTTATGATGTAGGGAGGATATCATTACACATCAGTATAAAATCCTAAAATATCCAAATAGAAACTGAAATCATGAAAAAAAACATGTCATAAAATTTTCACTTCAATGACTTTTTACACTTATATATGAACTACTTTCAATGAGAGTTCAAAAAGACCAAAGCATTCATGAATTACAGCCAATTAAGTTCGGATCAAGCATTTCACGTCAGCTCAATAAAGAGGTTAAAAGGTAACAGGTTGAACCCGGCTAATATTAGAGCTGTTAGTGTGTGATTTCTGCATTACTGCTTTAATGACAAGCATTTGATGCATCGCTCAAATATTTCATTACACCAGCTTATCTAATTAGCTGCTCGGTATTTGCTTAATTGGGGAATTTTTTCCCTTGTATCACGACTTCTTTGTAATGATGTTGTGTCATGGTGTTGTTGTGTCATCAGATCTGCAGTCTGATGCGTGGAGGGATTGCGGAGAGAGGAGGAGTTCGCGTCGGCCACAGAATAATTGAGATAAATGGACAGAGTGTGGTCGCAATGGCGCATGAGAAAATCGTCCACGCCCTTTCAGTATCTGTAGGAGAGGTAGAGTATTAAATATATACACGCACGTATGTTTTAATAATCCAGCCTCTGGCAGGGGTGTATGAAAAGTTGACATATTATAATGAAGTATGAGTACTTCTCCTTTAAAGGCCAAAACTATTTGGTGAAATACATCTGTATGTGGATGTGTGTATACAGTATATGGCACAATCTACCATAAACGTACATTATCTGTCCCTGAAATAAAAACATAAATACAGTGAATAAAAAGTATTTCATCCCAAAGATTTCTAAAATGCACTGATGGTTGATTTCTGTGAGTTCCTTCATTTGGTAGATTTTTTTTTCTTTATTAAAACACGAATGTACAAACCCTGTCATTGTCCTTGTCCTCAACCCAATTGAACCTACAGCTTTAATAGTTTTGTTATGCTAAAAACTGTTATTTAGAAAAAAAAATACTTCAGAAAATGCAAGTTTAAGCTGTTATCATTTCCAACAATTGATTAAAAACATTATTATTAATTCCTTTATTTAGCCAGGAGATCACATTGAGACAGTACCATCTCTTCTTCCAGTGAGACCTGGGGTGCGTTTCCCAAACAACGACGTAACTCGCGGCTGAAATATCGTAGTACGATGCATCGTTTGGGAAAAGAACGATGTAGTGACGAGTGTTTCCCAAAACCTGCAGTTTCTCTGTCGCAGATCCATCGCTTGAACCATGTTAGTTATAACGTAAAACGCCCATAATGATGCTCTAAACGGGGTGGAGTAACTTCTTTAGAGAACAACCCCATCATTTCTTTGTGCAAATTATATTGTTTTACACAAACACGCATTTAAATTAAAATCCAATATTAGTTTTGGTAAAAACATGCACTCGCTTTCCATATTAAATAAAATATATGTAAATGGCACATATAGGGCCTGTGTTTGCTTTACTAATATTATTGAGAAGTTGAACATTACATATTCTATTCTAAAACATAAAATCACTTACAAAAGCTAACACTATTCTAATATCATATATAAATCATATAAATAAATAAATAATGAGGCTATTTATTAAAAATATATTTACTTTAATAATAATAATAATAATCATCATCATCATTAATATTATTATTAAAGTAGGATATTGTTTATTTATTTTTATTTTTAAAGTCTACTTTTACAATTTGACACATGCTAACCACAGCAGAAAGTTCTAACCAACAGGCCCATGGCATATACAGTACAGATACTTAATAAATAACCCACTATAAATGAAAAGCATTAACGTATGCTATGTTTTTTATTTTCACAAGCTTTGGAGACAAAACATAAATTCCGCTTTTAAATAATAGCTCACCTATAGCTTTCGCCATGATGCTGTGTTCAAAATGATATCGATGTTTTTAAAGTGCACTGCGAAGGGAGCACATTTGTAAACATGAAGATCGCTAAAACTGAATTGTAAAAATACTTTGAAAGCAAATTACACCTAAGAGAGATGACCTTAATGCTTTTTTATTTTTAATAATTCCAACTTTGAATGTTAGAATGTTCTAAATGAATAGGGCATAGGGGGGATAAGTGGGAATAGAACACAGCCAGGAACTATGCTTTTAACTACAGCTCCAGAGGTGTCGTTTCAAGTCCTCAAGTTTGCGACGCAGTTTGTGAATGTTCGTTGGAGCGATGGATTTGGGAAACACCAAATCAACGAACTATGTTTGTAACGACGGAACTTGCGACCTTAGTTGGCTAACGATGGTTTTGGGAAATGCACCCCTGGTCCAGACGCCAGGCAGCACATAAAGTTTCACATGAAAATCACAAAAAACAATACCACAAAATCACCATTGATAAAAAGGTCAGATCATAAAAAACAATTACAAGTATCCTTCAAGACATTGTACAGAAGATGTTTAAAAGTACTCAGAGTCGGAAGTGTGTCAAGATTAAGCTGATTTTGCAGGTCATTCCAAACCCTAGGAGCATAAAAGTAAAAAGCACGTGTACCAAGTTCTGACAATACCCTTGGGACTGTTAAACGAATACAGTCAGCAAATTAGAAAGATAGGAAAGGCAGTTTACCTAAGAGAGCCTTTAAAGTAAATAAGTACAAATGTAATTTTCTCCTTTGACATAAAGATAACCAATCTAAGGACAAATTGTACAAAATCACGCTGCGACAAAGCGAATTGCTGCATGATAAACAGAATCTAGTTTACTAAGTAGAGTAGCAGCTGCATGCATGCATAGATGATCACCATAATCAGTTATAGACAAGAGTGGACTCTCTACTAATTTGTTACGGGCATTATAAGGACAACTATTTTTTTGACCGGTAAAAGAAACCTAATTTCAGCCTAAGCTTTTTTAATCACCATTCAAGAATGTGATTGTCTGGTCTGTTACCTAAGTGTGGCCATGGCTAAAAATCATATATTTAGTCTTTTTTGAATTTAAAACCAATTTTAAATCCTGCAATGTACACTGTAATACTTGAAAAGCGTTCTGGAAATACTCTACAGCTTGGTTTAAGGAGTGTGCCGCTGTATACAGTTGCAGTCAGAATTATTAGCCCTCCTCTGATTTTTTTTTTTTTTTCTTTAAATTTTTCCTAAATGATGTTCAACAGAGAAAGGAAATTTTCACAGTATATCTGATAATATTTTTTCTTCTGGAGAAAGTCTTATTTGATTTATTTCGACTAAAATAAAAGCAGTTTTTAATTTTTAAAAATGATTTTAAGGTCAAAATTATTAGCCCTTTAAGCTATATATTTTTTCGATTTGTATGTAGAACAAACCATCATTATACAAAAACTTGCCTAATTACCCTAACCTGCCTAGTTAACCTAATTAACCTAGTTAAGCCTTTAAAATGTCACTTTAGGCTGTATAGAAGTGTCTTGAAAAATATCTAATCAAATATTATTTACTGTCATCATGGCAAAGATAAAATAAATCAATTATTAGAAATGAGTTATTAAAACTATTATGTTTAGAAATGTGTTAATGTAGATAGAAAATAACAACAAATCTAAAACAGATCCTTGGGGAGCACCAGTGTTGGCGTTAAGACAGGATGAATTATAATTTTCAACAGTCACACATTGAGTGGCATTTTAGAGCAGGTTGACTAAAACCTAAAATCCTAAATCTCTGTAACATTAGTTTATGATCTACAGAGATTATTAATTATTAATAAATTCCACTTATAAATGCTACAAATATACAGTATAATACAAATACATTTACAATTGTCCTCATGTTTTTGTCAGTCCTGTCACATTTGCATTTAATTTAACATAAATGTGTGCATTACACGTTTAAGGCTATGACTCGGAAGTGACATCGTTTGATAGCGGAAAAGCTGACAGTGATCGAGGATGCGTTCTATAATTGAACTGTATGATTTTATGCTTGTTTTTGTATGATTTGTTTGAGGACGACAAGCTTAAGTCAGGCCCTGACACATTTTTTTTGTTTAATGGGTAAAAATGTATGTTTCTGGTAGAATGTCCCATGTACAGTGCTCAGCATAAATCCAGCAAACCTCCTTTTGAAAATGAATATTTTTGTGCATTTCCCAGTGGAGATAACAGTTGTTTTTGGTGCATTTAAACAAAACATGTTTATTAAGGAGTTTAATCTATTAAAATAAAAGTTGGGTCAGTTAACATCTTTAGAAATAGAAAGAAAATACATTAAATTCAAATAAGTTATTGCACAAAAAGGCTACAAAAGACTACATTTTATATTTATGTTGATTTTTTTTCTGTTTATTAACATTTTCATACTTTTCCCCAACATATTCATTTGGGTGTGCTAAGTTTTGTAATGTGATCTTGAAGTTTTCTTGTTAGATTAGATCCAGTTTTGGCTTTGACACTGACTGATCTAATATATATGCACAAATATAATATTGTAAAGCATTCTATTGAAAATAAATAATTACTAAATAATAATCAGCGAGATCTGTGAGGAGTGTACTTATTTATGCTGAGCGCTCTGTGTATGTGTGTGCATGTGTGTTTATACAGTGGGTCAAATAGGTATTGAAAATGCCATGATTTTTTCTGGTAAATATATTTCTAAAGGAGCTGTTGAGATGACATTGGCCCGGATGTTGATAAAAAAACATACAAATAAACCAAAACAAAAAAAAAAATTAGGAAACATGTGTGATGTGTAATAACAGTGGAATGACACAAGGAGAGTATATAAGAGTATGTAAATACTGAACTACTGAAACATGTTTAATACTTTGTGTAAAAGGCTTTTTTTTTGGTAATGACAGTTTTAAGATGCCCCTTGGAATGGGGTGACATGCAAACTTCAACAGAGTTTAAAAATCTTGATGGTTCTGTGGGTCTCATCTATCGACTCCCATTTTAGTTCTTATTTTCTATTGGATTGAGGTCAGGTGATTGACTAGGCCATTCTAGCAGCATTATTTTCTTTCTCTTTGTATTACAAATACGTTTTTTGAGTAAAATGGTGGCACGTTCAGTGCTTATTTTACCCACTGTATGTGTATATATTTTTTTATTTTCATTCATATAATCTGCCGCTTATCCAGGGCCAGGGGGGGTTGAAAAAGTTTTTGCCCCTTACAGATTTTTTTTTGTTATGCATGTTTCTCACACTTTAATGTCTCAGATCATCAAACAAATGTAAATATTAGTCAAAGATAACACAAGTAAACACATTCCTGTTGGTTGTTCACCTTTTTTACCAACCAAGTTTGTCGAAGCCATTATAACGACACAGATCACTCTGCCTATTCATGCAAGAGTCCTGCGGAAAAATTGATTGACAGGTGGTAATTTGTGTGTAACTTATCTTTATTTTTTATTGATTTGGTTATGGGTAAAACAGTGACCATGCGGGTCAGGTAGTTGAAACAGTAGGCCACAAATAATTAAATCATTATGAATTAATTAATTATTCATAAATAATTTATTCACCGCCGCCCACAGCGACGATGCCATCGTCCATTGCGATGTTTCACATTAGACATTGTACGATGCCAAATTGGTCGACATCGCCCAACCCTAAAACTCATCGTGCAGTTTTGAAATGAAGGTTTTTATTATTAAAGGAAAACAAAATACAAAGTGACACTGTAAAAAAATGCAGGGTTCCACACAGCTACTTCATGTTGTCCCAACACAAATCAATTAAGTTAACGTAATTTTTTTTTGCATGTATTGAACATAAAACAATTAAGTTGTCCCAAAAAACACAAAATAATTGTGTTGTTTCAACTTATTTTAAAGCAGCAAAAAAAAGTGTGAGTGCACATAGCCCTGTGTGAAAAAGTGTTTGCCCCTAATATGTATGTATGTATATATATATATATATATATATATATATATATATATTTTTTTTTTTTTTTTTTTTTTATATATATATATATATATATATTTTTTTATATATTTATTTATTTATATATATATATATATATATATATATATATATATATATATATATATATATATATATATATATATATATATATATATATATATATATATATATATATATATATATATATATATTTTATATATATATAAAGAGGGTGAAGCAGGAGCAGAGCTGGCAAACTTGTCTAAGTCAGTTGTTCTCAAAGTGGGGGGTCGGACAATGAAGGGGGGGGGGGGGGTCGCCTGGTGATTTACAAAAATCTATTTATTTTTATTAAATCATAAGAATTACCATATTTTATCCATAACCTATTGAAGAGAAAAATAGTAATTTATAGTTACTATATATATATATATATATAGTAGCTTATAGTCATTATTCTATTGGATTGCGACCCCTGGGGTAATTACATTATATTAAAGACACAGCAATAGCGTCAGATGCTGCAGATTGATTTTATAACACCAGGGTAAACTTTCTGGCACATTTACAGCACTGACATACATTAAAAAAATTTAAACGAAGAATAGATTTGGGTCTATTGGTGTGTGTTCGCCATTGCATGCAAGGTTTCTGTATTTATAACAACCTCAGAGGATATTGGGGTCACGAGTCACTGGCATTGTTATTTTGAGGGTCGCGGGCTGAAAAGTTTGGGAACCCCTGGTCTAAGTGAACACGTCTCGTCCCTTGAGGGCTAAAAGTACACGCTCCGCTGCCTGTGAACTCACAGATTGTGGGTGTTGTCGGATGTAATAAATTTCTGGCACAGTGGCACACACACTCCCTGAATCCTCTGACACGCGACTCCATAGTTGTCTATATAGGCAACAAGATGATGACGAATGACTGCTGCTTACTAACTTCTGTCTGCAGAAATGACTGGCTCACTTCTAAATCTGCTTCTGACAGTAGTAAGTGTACTTGGCAATGCGTTTGAGTCAGAGTACATGTTTTCAGTTTCGATTGAACTCCAGTACAGTACAAATTCCTCGAAGTAATACGCAAGTACTGTACGATAATGAAGAACATGTAGTACTTTACACCCCTTGCTTTTGACTCACAAACACTCATCTTTGTTTTAGGAACATGAAGTCCTCGCTCTTATTCACATTTTTGCATTCAATTATTTTTATTATGTAAATTGTGAATGCTATTGAAATGAGCTGTTCTTTTGCTTCTTTTTCAACAGATTAACATGAAAACTATGCCCGCCGTCATGTTCAGATTGTTAACCGGACAAGAGACGCCGGTGTACATATGAGGAATCAAAAATGAGACTTTTTCATGCAACTTAAAAAACGTTTACAGCTTCCTCTGGGGAAAAAAAAAACAACAAGCTGAAAGTCTTGCTTCATGTGGCTTTAGACTGCATGTAATTCGCAGAATTATTTTAACAAACGAGTGCTTGTTAACGCGATTAACGCAGTCTTTAATTCCAGACTTCTTAGTTTTTATACATTCAATGTCAAATACCATTTTAAGTTCTTCAGCAATAATTCTTTCATTATAAAATATCATGTAACGACACTTCTGCTGATGTTAGTTACTGATGATCTAATTGTTCAAGTAGGGCATTATCAATACATTTTTTTATGAACAATACTCATTTCACAAACTCAAAGATTAATAAATGGTCTGTAGCATGCTAAAACCCAAAGATAACTGTTACTGGCTGTATTTTTAGCTCTTCAGTGTGTATTCCTGGATACTGTACACTGTGAATGAACCATTTCTGTAGGTTACTAGTTCAGCATGTTGGATTCCAAGACTAAAAATATACTAATCGAAAATCTGAAGCTTGATTCGTGTTTATATGTGAAATTATAATATTGATATTGTCTCATGAAGTAATCTCTGTCTGCTTTTCAGGTATGTTATTTTACTGTGTTAGTAGTTTGTTCCTGTCATTTAGTTTTATGGAAGCATTCATGTCAGTTTTGTTTAAATGTCCGTATTATAATTAAGTTTTTTATAGCTATTTTAGCATTATTGAGCAACTTATTGAGCTGTTTTTATCAATAGTTTTCATTTTTAGATTTTACATTTATTTATTCATTTAACAGACACTTTTATCCAAAACAGCTTACATATTTATATACACAGTTGATAAGCTATATATACATATGTATATATAGCTTAATTATTACTACATTTTTAATAATTTATTGAATTAATTCTTAACCATTTTTTATTTAACCAGCAGTGTAAATGTTATCAATAAGAGCTGAAATTGTGCATTGTTTATACCAGGGGTCACCAATCTCGGTCCAGGAGGGCCGGTGTCCCTGCAGGGTTTAGCTCCAACTTGCTTCAACACACCTGCCTGGATATTTCAAGTATACCTAGTAAGACCTTGATTAGCTTGTTCAGGTGTGTTTGATTAGGGTTGGAGCTAAAATCTGCAGGAAACCGGCCCTCCAGGAACAAGTTTGGTGACCCCTGGTTTATACTGAAGCTTGACACAAACAGAAACTTGCAATAGTAACGTGACTTGTTTAGATTTATAGTGCAAATCTGTGGATTACTGATCTTAAAGTCTAAAGTCAAATTTAATATCCACTGTGCATTATGCTATTTTATATATAATATATATCTGATCTGTTGTGTCTAACAAGAAATGTAGGAAATTTCTGTAATTTAATGTCCGTTATTTTACAGTCAATTTCTGTAATTTAATGTCCGTTATTTTACAGTAAATTTCTGTAATTTAATATCCGTTATTTTACAGTAAATTTCTGTAATTTAATGTCTGTTATTTTACAGTAAATTTCTGTAATTTAATGTCTGTTATTTTACAGTAAATTTCTGTAGTTTAATGTCTGTTATTTTACAGTAAATTTCTGTAATTTAATGTCCGTTATTTTACAGTAAATTTCTGTAATTTAATATCCGTTATTTTACAGTAAATTTCTGTAATTTAATATCCGTTATTTTACAGTAAATTTCTGTAATTTAATGTCTGTTATTTTACAGTAAATTTCTGTAATTTAATGTCAGTTATTTTACAGTAAATTTCTGTAATTTAATGTCTGTTATTTTACAGTAAATTTCTGTAATTTAATGTCCGTTATTTTACAGTAAATTTCTGTAATTTAATGTCCGTTATTTTACAGTAAATTTCTGTAATTTAATATCCGTTATTTTACAGTAAATTTCTGTAATTTAATGTCTGTTATTTTACAGTAAATTTCTGTAATTTAATGTCCGTTATTTTACAGTAAATTTCTGTAATTTAATGTCTGTTATTTTACAGTAAATTTCTGTAATTTAATATCCGTTATTTTACAGTAAATTTCTGTAATTTAATGTCTGTTATTTTACAGTAAATTTCTGTAATTTAATGTCCGTTATTTTACAGTAAATTTCTGTAATTTAATATCCGTTATTTTACAGTAAATTTCTGTAATTTAATGTCTGTTATTTTACAGTAAATTTCTGTAATTTAATGTCTGTTATTTTACAGTAAATTTCTGTAATTTAATGTCCGTTATTTTACAGTAAATTTCTGTAATTTAATGTCCATTATTTTACAGTAAATTTCTGTAATTTAATATCTGTTATTTTACAGTAAATTTCTGTAATTTAATGTCCGTTATTTTACAGTAAATTTCTGTAATTTAATGTCCGTTATTTTACAGTAAATTTCTGTAATTTAATGTCTGTTATTTTACAGTAAATTTCTGTAATTTAATGTCCATTATTTTACAGTAAATTTCTGTAATTTAATATCCGTTATTTTATTGTAAATTTCTGTAATTTAATGTCCGTTATTTTACAGTACATTTCTGTAATTTAATGTCCGTTATTTTACAGTAAATTTCTGTAATTTAATGTCCGTTATTTTACAATAAATTTCTGTAATTTAATATCCGTTATTTTACAGTAAATTTCTGTAATTTAATGTCTGTTATTTTACAGTAAATTTCTGTAATTTAATGTCTGTTATTTTACAGTAAATTTCTGTCATTTAATGTCCGTTATTTTACAGTACATTTCTGTAATTTAATGTCCGTTATTTTACAGTACATTTCTGTAATTTAATGTCCGTTATTTTACAGTAAATTTCTGTAATTTAATGTCCGTTATTTTACAGTAAATTTCTGTAATTTAATATCTGTTATTTTACAGTAAATTTCTGTAATTTAATATCCGTTATTTTACAGTAAATTTCTGTAATTTAATGTCTGTTATTTTACAGTAAATTTCTGTAATTTAATGTCTGTTATTTTACAGTAAATTTCTGTCATTTAATGTCCGTTATTTTACAGTAAATTTCTGTCATTTAATGTCCGTTATTTTACAGTAAATTTCTGTCATTTAATATCTGTTATTTTACAGTAAATTTCTGTAATTTAATGGCCGATATTTTACGTTTTTCACCCCAGCTGCCAGAAATAAACTGTAAAATTACGGATTTATTTTACAGTGTAGATAATTCATTCAGACATTCTGTGTGCAATAATTCTTATTTCACAAAAACATCTTTACTGTGTCACAAATAATGAAAATGAGCACACTGTAGAATTTGTTCTTTTATTTTCGCAATATGTACATATTTACATATGAATATGCAGTTGAAAATACATTTGACCAGAAACAATAATATATACAGCTGCTCCCAGCAAATAGATCTGTAAGTTTTCAAGTAGTAGTTGTGGATGACAGCAAACCACCCTTCAAAGCCTCTGAAAAATATAAAAATAAAAAAGCCATAAATATTTCAGAAGACACCAAAGTGAGTTTTAAAACAATGACATGCATTGGTCTTAATAGTCATAGTTCTCAATGTCATTATTATGAAAGCCACTGTTTCCTCCATAATTATGATGTTATGATGTATAATGTTCACTGTTTGGAGATAAAAGTCAAGATTTACTTCAAAATTTTGACTTTTTTGTATCTTGAAATGTCAAGTTAAAAAAACAAAACTACGCCGAAAAGAAAATTGTCATTTCAAATGTACATGCTTTATTGCCATTTAAAAGTAAAAAAATAAGCAATTCTAAGAAAATAGTTGTGAAAAATTAACTCATTGTCATTTTTTGAGCACTGAAATTCTGAGTTTCTATCTTATTTAGTTTTGTTTTTCAAATCTGATTTTCAAACTGTGAGTTTTAATCATTTTTTTCTATCCTGTGGTGGAACAAAACTCTTATATGTTGTATGGAAAACAGCAGCAAGAAAATTGGAAAAAAGAAACTCGTGGGTTTGGACCATCATGAAGGTGAGAAAATTGTAAACCCAAAAGTATTTAAAATGTATTCACTGTCATATTATTTGTCATATTATTTTAATTATAAACTATTTTTATATAGCGTCTTTAAAAGTAGCATCTCAAGGCACTTTACAGACATAAGATGTAGCACCAGTACAAGCGAACATGTAATAATAAAAAATTAATTAAATGTGCATAAAATAATAGTAATAGATCTAAAAATCATATAAAAGTCTAATAAAAAATCTACCCTAAAAAGGTAGGTTTTAAGAGATGATTTCAAAATACTCAGAGATTTTGCATTGCGAATTTCAGAGAGTAAAGAGTTCCTCAGTTTAGGTGCCAATGAAGAGAATGCTCTGTCTATCATAGATTTTAGCCTCCCATATACACTCACTGGACACTTTATTAGGTACACCTGTCAAACTGCTCGTTAACGCAAATTTCTAATCAGCCAATCACATGGCAGCAACTCAATGCATTTAGGCATGTAGACATGGTCAAGACGATCTGCTGCAGTTCAACCCGAGCATCAGAATGGAGAAGAAAGGTTGATTTAAGTGACTTTGAACATGGCATGGTTGTTGGTGCCAGACGGGCTGGTCTGAGTATTTCAAACTGCTGATCTACTTGGATTTTCATGCACAACCATCTCTAGGGTTTACAGAGAATGGTCCAAAAAAGAGAAAATATCCAGTGAGGGCAGTTCTGTGGGCGCAAATGCCTTGTTGATGCTAGAGGTCAGAGATTCGCATATTGGATGTGTTGCCAACAAATCTGCAGCAACTGCGTGATGCTATCATGTCAATATGGACCAAAATCTCTGAGGAATATTTCCAGTACCTTGTTGAATCTATGCCACGAAGGATTAATGTCGTTTTGAAGGCAAAAGGGGATCCAACATGGTACTAGTAAGGTGTACCTAATAAAGTGGCCGTATCTTTTTCTGATTTGCAAACTGTGAGTATTTGTGTGGGAAAACAGCAGCAGGACAATCGGAAAAAATAAACTCTTATGGGTTTGGAACAACATGAAGGTGAGAAAATTGTGACCCATTTTCGTTTTCTGTTCATCTAATGCTAAAGGAAATGAATGATTTGTCTTGTGCAACATACTGTTAATGTAGTGATCTGCTGAGGCAAGGAGTCCTTCTCCGCCGGAGTGACATCATCATGGATCACTCCCTCCAGAAAGCCCGAGTTGAGGTAACCTTCAGCAGCGCAGCCTTCGTCATCTTCATCATCCACACCTACGCTGAAGGCCTCCCTCATCCTCGCGGGAAACAGACAGTCCAGCAACACCACCAGCAAACCAATCACAGCGCACAGCAGACCTGAAGATACACCGCAGTCACCAGATTAGCACCTCTAATTAGGTAAGGGACAGAGCACAGCCACATAGTCACTGCAGAATTAACTGGGACAGTGTGGTCAGTCTACAGTCTAGGATGGGTTTTATTGTGCAATACCTTGTACAGTGACATGTAAGACACAATATTAAGCTGAATTATTTTAGTAGTTTATTAAACAAAAAATTATTGCATCATTGAGCATTGATACTGATGATGCAAGAGGAAGTTATATCTTTATACGCATCAATTTCCTCTATATGGAATTTAGGAATAACATATTAAAGTCAGCCCTGTTGTGAGCTCCAACGTTGTAATCATTTGTATGTGCATGTGTTTAACACTAGACTTTAAGCAGAAACTACATTACCCATAATGCTTTACAGAAAATGCACCAATCAGCTTTTTAACTTCACCTACTTCCATGAATAGAGTGTAACTGAAGTAAAAACTGCATTTATTTTATATATTCAGAGATGTATAGTAACGAGGTAGAACTACTTCACTACTGTACTAAAAGGCTGTATCTGTACTCTACTGGAGTATTGTTTTTTTTTTTCTACTTCCACTTTTACTTCAGTACATATTTTCGATGAGTTTAAAGGTGCAGTATGTAAGTTTGACACCCAGTGGTTGAACTAGGTATTGCACTCCTGGATCAAAATAAACGCAAGCGCTGGATGCCAGATTGAGTACATGAGCGAGTGATTTAAACTGTGTGCTAAACATGGGCATCGCTAGGCATATTTTAGGGGGGCTTTGGCTATATTTCTACTCAGCCCCCCTAAAACTTTTGCGATTAGCTCATAAACTGTACACTATCGGCTCAGTCCCCTTTAAATTTGATAAGAAAACCGAATTCGGCTCCTCCCCGTTTTTTGTTTTTCATTTGATCAGCAAACCACAGCCACGGACAGTGAGAGAACAAGGTGTGTGTTTATTGATAAATTGTTTTAATATCTGCTTATTTGCAGTTCTTTGATATAGATAACCTTGTATCGGACGCATGCTTTCAGAGTCTTTCTGAATGAATGAATGAATGAATTAAATACTCTGTTTTCCAACAAGGCAACCCGGGGTGCTGAATTATAATTGGCTAAACTGGCATTGTGCAGGTTAAATTTATCTAAACAAAGACAGAGCAGATACACACACGCTAGAGAAGCCCTTTTGCAGACCGGTGCTGTTGTGTTGCCGTTTTATATACTGCAAACTCAGGATTTTCCCCATGCTGCATCACTGGTAAAATAATTATTACAAATGTGTTAAACGTGTGCTCGTAGTTGAGTAAAATAATGTGTGTTTTCGATATATAAAGTTAATTGTTTTGTATAGTAGTTTGTTACCTCAGATTTAATTTGGATGTGATTCAAATGGCGCAAGACACAGAACGTAGACTCAAGCAACTTTCCCATGCTTGAAGCTTAGAGGTAGCATATAGTTAAAGTTATTCTTCGTGTGCACAGATGGAGGGACCGCAAACCGTACCCGAGTCTGCTTGAAAACAGTGATCGGTGCGCGGTTAACGCGAACTTCACGGTTCACTTATGTAATCTCATTCGCACCAGATCGCAGAAATACCGCACATATGAATTGGTAAAGCACTGTATGCATTTAATCACTCGCTTTCTGACACACACAGGTCTACTGTAAATGACGAGCAGCAGATCTAATTTCTAATTTAAGTAATTCCAAATCATATATTTAAAATACAAGTTTAGATTTCAAAGAGATACAAATATGTCATATGTAGATGCAACTTCAAAATTGCAACTTGCAAAACTTTCAAATTGAATATAAAATATTAAAATTATTTATATATATTTTTATATATATATATATATATATATATATATATATATATATATATATATATATATATATATATATATATATATATATATTAGGGTTGGGCCGATAGACGATGTCATCGTCCATCGCCGATGGCTGATAAACTTCACGATGCTGAGCCGGCGTGATTAAATACATCATGAGAATTATACAGCACCTCTCGCGCTTAAAATGTGTAGATTCAGTGGCAAACGCTGTTACCTGTAAACCCCGTCCCACAGACTTTACAGTGAATGGCTTTAGTTATTTTCATAGCGGACTTGAAGCCACTGGAAGTCTTTTATCCACTCTTGGGAAAGTGTAAATGGTGGATTAACATTCAGCACATGATCACTAATAAGATGTGCCATTATTTAACTTTAGGTGGTTTCTAAAACTAAATGGCAGAAGGCGTTGACTGAGTGATTGACAGCTGATATTAACCAATCCACGCAGTGGGCCAATAGGAAGAGCACAAAGGCGGGGTAAGCATTGCGGCTTTTGTACTTCAGCAAGTTCACACGACAACTGTTTTAATCTGTTCCTGAGCGTTGGCGTCTTTAGGTGCAAAGATGCATTCTGCATAAATGTCTCCTAAATCCACGCACGCGGTGAGGATTTTGCAGTGAAAACAGGTCGCACGGTAAAAATGTATGCACTAGCACAAATGCTTTCAAATACATATTTTAGGTTGCATAAAATATCAGGCGCAAGTGTGACCAAAATGGTCGAGCTCTAGCATCTTTACTTGTTATTATGTCCTCATAATAATAATAAAATAAGGAAGTTATCATTAATCACAATACAAATTACAGTGAACTCCAAACGAACTCTCGTCCCGTCTCCGCCACCAGCTGTGGGGAAAAGCCATTATAAGGACACCGATCACTCCGCCTGATCATGCCAGAGTCCCGCGGAAAAAAAGTGATTGACAGGTGGTAATTTGTGTATAACTTTATTTATGGTTTGGTCATGGGTAAAGCAAAGACCATGTGGGTCAGGTAGTGAAAACGATAGGCTACAATTATTAAATTCGTTATGTATTAATTGATATTTAACAACAAAGACCCCCACCCCGCCTACGACGACGATACCATCGTCCATCGCCGATGTTCACATTAGACATCGTACGATGCCAAATTTGTCAACATCGCCCAACCCTAATATATATATATAAATGTGCAAGCACAGTTAATGTTCAAACTATTTATAATCTTTAAAGTGGCTGACAATAATACATATTCTTAATAATAGGAATTAATCTGCCTCGTTTTTGAGCTGTGCAGTGCTGCAGCTGCTTAATTAGGCCTACTACGCTACTTTATTTCAATACTGCTCATTATGGTGGTACTTGGAGAGACAATTTTTGTCTGAGGTGGTACTTGTTGAAAAAAGTCTGAGAACCACTGACCTACAGTACAGCGCATGTGTTTGGACTTGTTGTGGAAACCGGAGCACCCGAAGGAAACCCAACAGGGGGAGAACATGCAAACTCCACACAGAAATTCCAACTGACCCAGCCGGGACTCGGACCAGCGACCTTCTTGCTTTGAGGCAACAGTGCTAACCTATGAACCACCGTGCCGCCCTTAATGCCCACAGTGTATTATGCTAATTTAGACATAGCCTATAACCAACCCGTTGCGTCCGACAAGCATTTTATGTAGTATTTTATGCTGTCAACTTTAAAGACTGGTACAATTTCCCATAAGAAGCATTTACCTGTAGCCAGAGCGAGCCAAAAGGAGTGGCTGTAGTCTGTCCTTAAAGACTCTGCTCCTATGCTGAAGTCACAAGGGGTCACGTTGTATATAGTTGAGAAGGAAGCCACAGAGAAGAAGATGAAAGCGGCCGTGGCTATCATCATGTAGCCGGCGTAGAGGATGACAGGCATTGAGAAGAGGATATTGGCCAGCAGCCAGCAGCAAAAAGCCGTCCTGTGGGAGAAGGCCATTCTTTACTTTGGCTTGTTTGCATTTGCTGAATGGGACAGAGTTTCTTTACACTACGGTAGGAGATTGCTGGTGTGTGTGTGTGTGTGTTGGTTTACCACAGGTTGGCCGAGGCGAAGCGGCCCGAGTATCTGTACTGGTAGATGAGTCCGCAAGCGCTGTTGTAAGTAAACTTCTCTGCGATGTAAAGGATTGGGTTGGGAAGACCTCGCTCCAGAGCGTCACCGTACTGCTCATCCACACTGCTCGACCAGCTGATTATTTCATTGTAGTTGATGGTTTCGTTTATCTGCATCACTGGCTCACCTGTTTGGACAAACAGAGGAGATCAAAATTACAACTTGCAGTTTCCTGATTTCCGAGGTCACTGGTGCTTAGTCCTATTTAAAGTTTTTTAAAGTTTTGAAAGGGGTGTTTTTAAGGCTTGGTTGTGTTTATAAGATGCAAAGCAATGTGTGCTCATGCTTCACTTGTATTTGTTCATATATCTTACTTTGATTATATACAGCTACTCAGCTAACATTAAACTGACTGTCATATTTCCTAGTTCCTCCAAAAGCCCACCCTTAAGAGGCTCTGATTGGTCAGCTAACATAATGTGCTGTGATTCGCGGATCCACTCCACATTACCAGGAAGAGCGTCACACCCCTACACGCTTAGAAATAAAGGTACGTGAGCTGTCACTGGGGTGGTACCTTTTCAAAAGGAACACATTTGTACTTAAAGGGTCCATATTGGTACCCCAAAAGTATATATTAGTACATATTAGTATATTAGTGAAAAAAGGTTTTTTTGAAATTGTTGCAAATTTATTAAAAATACAAAGCTGAAAAATCACATGTACATCAGTATTCACAGCCTTTGCTCAATACTTTGTTGATGCACCTTTGGCAGCAATTACAGCCTCAAGTCTTTTTGAATATGATGCCACAAGCTTGGCACACCTGTCTTTGGGAATTTTTGCCCATTCCTCTTTGCAGTACCTCTCAAGCTCTATCAGGTTGGATGGGAAGCGACGGTGTACAGCCATTTTCAGATCTCTCCAGAGATGTTCAGTAGGATTTAGGTCTGGGCTCTGGCTGGGCCACTCAAGGACATTCACGAGTTGTTGTGAAGCCACTCCATTGATATTTTGGCGGTGTGCTTTGGGTCGATGTCCTGCTGGAAGATGAACTGTCGCCCCAGTCTGAGGTCAAGAGCACTCTGAAGCAGGTTTTCATTCAGGATGTCTCTGTACATTGCTGCATTCATCTTTTCCTCTATCCTGACTAGCCATCCAGTTCCTGCTGAAAAACATCCCCACAGCATGATGCTGCCACCACCATGCTTTACTATAGGGATGGTATTAGCCTGGTGATAAGCGGTGCCTGGTTTTCTCCCAACGTAACACCTGGCATTCACTCCAAAGAGTTCAATTTTAGTCTCATCAGACCAGAGAATTTAGTTTCTTATGGTCTGAGAGTCCTTCAGATGCCTTTTGGCAAATTCCAGGCGGGGGGTGACGTTCGTCTGGCCACTCTACCATACAGGCCTGATTGGTGGATTGCTGCACAGATGGTTGTCCTTCTGTAATGTTCTCCTTTCTCCACAGAAGAACGCTGGAGCTCAGACAGGGTGACCATCGGGTTTTTGATCACCTCCCTGACTAAGGCCCTTCTCCCCCGATCACTCAGCTTAGATGGCCGGCTGGCCAGCTCTAGGAAGAGTCCTGGTGGTTCCAAACATCTTCCACTTACGGATGATGGAGGCCACTGTGCTCATTGGAACTTTCAGAGCAGCAGAAATTTTTCTGTAACCTTCCCCAGCCTTGTGCCTCGAGACAATCCTGTCTCGGAGGTCTACATACAATTCCTTTGCCTTCATGCTTGGTTTGTGCTTTGACATGCACTGTCAACCCTGGGACCTTATTAAGACAGGTGTGTGCCTTTTCAAATCATGTCCAATCAACTGACCACAGGTGAAGTCCAATGAAGCTGCTGAAACTTCTCAAGAATGATCAGTCGAAACAGAATGTACCTAAGCTCAATTTAGAGCTTCACAGCAAAGGCTGTGAATACTTCTGTACATGTGATTTTTTTTTTTTTTTTTTTCAGGTTTTTTATTTTTAATAAATTTGCAACAATTTCAAAAACTCTTTTTTCACGTTGTCATTATGGGGGATTGTGTGTCGAATTTTGAGGAAATAAATGAATTTAATCCATTTTGGAATAAGGCTGTAACATAAAAAATGTGGAAAAAGTGAAACGCTATCAATACTTTCCAGATGCACTGTATCTCTACAGTGGTGAGAGAATGTGGACTGAAAGCCTCTGCGGTGACCAAACCTTCATTAGCAGAAAGAACCGAAAGGCCAGACTAACCTCTGCTGAGGAGCCTGTTGGGTGCAGAGAACTGGAACAAAGTTCACTTTAATGATGAAAGCATGTTTCATTCATTTGAGTCCAGTAGGAAACATTATGTTCGTCATCAGACTGGGAAAGGCTGAACCAAAAGCGTGTAAAGTAATTAGTGAGAGGTGGAGCAGAAAGCGTCATGTTTGCGGATTTTCTGCAGAAGGATTTGGTTACTTCCTGCTAATTTTGCTAATTCCTGCTTTTTTGGCTGCTCTCTGTCCATTGTGTTTTCCCCCAAATAGTTAAAAGTGACTTGTGGACAAAAACATCTGCTCACCTTTGAGTGTGATGTTTATTCCATAAAGCCCCACATGAAGGCCCACTTCAGCAGACACCTCCACCGTGCTGAAGGATTTATAGGTGGTGTTGGCCTTCACTCTGGCTTCAGCCCAGTCTCCAGTAAAATTAAGCACTGAAGTGGAGAAGAAAAGTCTAGCATTACACAAGTTCAACACCTCTGAAATAATTACAAGACTTAAGGTATGCTGACATTATTTCTATTGTTCCAGCTGAATATTTAGACTCTTACTCACACTTAAAAATGCACGAACATGACAGCATTACGTATGAACATGATAGCATTACGTAACAAGTATGTCAAATCAAGTGTCATTAAATTTAATGAAAGACAATCTCTGGTTATTTTCTTGACCTCGGTTAAATATCACAGAAGATTTTGACTTTAGTAGATGAAAGGTCAAGCAGGGTTTTGTTGTCTAATGCAAACTGATTCATGCAGTTTAATTGTGACCTGAGTATGAATTTATTTTAGGTCACTGCAACCTATGCAAACGGTTCTGTTTAATTTATTTAAAAATAGAGAGATACTCACCAACTAAAACGACTCCAATAAATAAACTAATGAATATCCTGAACATCCAAAACCATCTCTGAAAAAGAGAGCATACATTGACGTCATTTCAGGCATTTCAAGAGATCACACTTAGATTATAAAGCCTGTTTGGCATGCTATCCCGTGAGAGAACCCTAAGCTTATAAGCTCCTCGAGCTCTGGGCTCCCTTCCGTTTGAAGGGCGAGAGGGGGGTTTGAGCTCAGGTAGGTCTCGAGAACTCCCCTGCTTGTTTATGGCTAATGACAATTTAGGAATTGCTATAGAGAGATATAAGGTGGCAATTTGGTTTAGTCAATTCATTTATGTCGCTTGTCTTTGGAAGGTGGGAGGAACCCGGGGCAATCCCACGCAAGCATGGGGAAAACATGTAAACTCTGCACAGAAAAGTTGACTGGCTTGGGAAGGACTTGAACCAGTGACATTCTTGCTGTGAGGCAATAGTGCTAACCACTGGGCCGCTGTGCCACCCTAGGGGAAATGGTCGTGCCCAACTGAGCCTGGTTTCTCTCGAGGTTTTTTAAATCTTCGCTTTCGCCAATTGGTGAAGTTTTTTCCTCGCCGCTGTCGCCACTGGCTTGCATGGTTTGGGATCTGTAGAGCTGCGCATCGATGGATTTGCTCTTCATTGTTTGGACTCTCAGTAGTGATTATTAACCCACACTGAACTGAGCTAAACTGAACTGAACTTAATCTCTGAAAATTGAACTGACACTGTTTCAATTCACTATAATCTTCCATGTGAAGCTGCTTTGACACAATCTACATTGTATAAGCGCTATACAAATAAAGATGAATTGAATTGAATTGAATCTAGGGGGGAGGGGGGGGGGGCGAAGATGACTGAGGTATGAAACTCGTTATTTATGGCAACTTAGGAATCGTCTGATTGGTGCATCATGTGTTAGCTGATGCAGGACCAGCTGTGGTCAATCATAAGCATGTGATCCTTAGAATTAGTCTATAAATAAGCCGCACGTGTTCAAAGTCTTTGATTAAAAACAAAGCACTTGAAGTGCAAGACTTGACACAGAATTTGGACACAAAATTGTCCAAGATAGGTAGTTTTGATCTTCTTAATGTTACTGTAAGACCTTTAGATTTAAACAAGATACAGAAAAAGAATCTCGTCTCTTAATTAAATTTACATATAATGTATATTCAATACACATGCTATGTTTGACATCAATTTAGGGTACTTTAAATAGCCATTAAAATGATGGTTACATCATGTTACAGGCATAAAATTAAATTATAAATTACATTTCATATACAGTCAAGCCCAAAATTACAAGTTACTTTTATTCAACCAACAATTTTCTTATTTACATGTAAATAAAAACTTTAAGTCAGAATTTGCCAGGGGTATGAATAATTCCAGGCTTGACTGTATATTAAAACCATCGATATTGGCTATGTTTGACATCAATTTAATGTACTTTGAGCAACCGTTTTACATGATGGTTACATCATTTTACAGGCATAAAATTAAATTACAAATGAAAATCACCTTTCATATACAGTCTAGCCCAGGGGTGGGCAAACTCTGTCCTGGAGGGCCGGTGTCCTGCATAGTTTAGCTCCAACTCTAATCAAACACACCCAAACATGCTAACCAGTGCCTCCAAGATCACTAATTATCTATAAGCAGGTGTGTTTGATCAGAGTTGGAGCTAAACTGTGCAGGACACCGGACCTCCAGGACCGAGTTTGCCCATCCCTGGTCTAGCCCAAAATTATTCATACCTCTGGCAAATTCTGACTCAAAGATACTTTTATTTAATCATGCAGCAAGTTCATTTATTTATTTTTTAATGGCTTCTTCCAAAAGATGATATGTGATATACAAGAGGCATCATTGTGAAGAAAAAAAGATATTTCTCAGCTCTTATTTACACTGAACAAAAACTTTAAGTCAGCATTTGCCAGGGGTATGAATAATTCCAGGCTTGACTGAATATAAAACCATCAAGATTGGCTACATTTTACTTCATTATACAATTATTGTATCACCTTGCATATTTCTTTATCAATACAAATCTGTACATGCCTTGTTTCTAGACTACTTGATGCAACTCACCGATCTGCCACGTATTCCCGGTAGAATGAAGAGGAAACTGACAGCCAGAACCGAGAAAACCAGGATCGCGACCAGCAGGCTGATGTCGATCATGAACGGGCTCCTTTGTAGCGAGTAAAACGGGTAAATGCCATCGTAGAAAGTCATCTTCCCTCCACAGGCGAGAACTAAAGCTGAAAGCAGGACAGTGTTGGCTAGAGGCTCAGTTACCTGAAGATTGCAGATAACAGTCTGCTGGTGTGCACATTTTACACTCACTTTCAGGGGATTGAAATGTGAAGGCTGATATAGCTGAAGTGCATCTCAACCTTACACTCTCAGAAATAAAGGTATGCGAGCTGTCACTGGGGTGGTACCTTTTTAAAAGGTACATATGTGTACTTAAAGGGTCCATATTGCTACCTCAAAAGTATATATTAGTACCTAAAATTTTTAAGAGGAGCACTTTTGTTCGTTTTAGGTACTAATATGTACCCTTGAGGTGTTAATATGGACCTTTTAGGTACAAATTTGTACCTTTTGAAAAGGTACCACCTCAGTGACAGCTTCCGTACCTTTATTTCTGAGAGTGTACATTTGTGGTTATAACACATGAAAATGGAGCATACCCTCGTAAACATGTTCCCTTCTTGAGGATTCAATGAATTTGCCATCTTTTCACTCACATTTTAGACATGGAATACTTGTACACTGTAAAAAAAAATCCTGGTTGCCTTACGTTTTAAGCTGAATCAAATTAACCTTATGAGTCCATTGAACTTATGTTAAACTGACTTAAAATCGTAATTTATAAAATTAAGTTATAACATGATTAACTTAGTTTAATAAGTTACAATGAGCTAAAAACATGCTGTCATGACTGATCGATCATATAATGTTTTACAATGTAGTTTGAACATGAAATTGAACCGTAAAGGGATCCCAGCAGGCACACAACATCATAAGTTAATATTAGGTTACATTTAGGTCATGATGTCAGGTGACCAAAATTCAATGTCTAGCCAGCATCTAAGGACAACGTTATTTCGACGTCCAATAACGACATCAGATTACGTTGATGTTTGGTTGATTTTAGGGTGTGTTGGAAAGTGACCAAAATCCAATGTCTGACAGATGTCATAGTGGTAACGTCCACACAACATCAAGGTGTAACATGATTAGACATTGATATCTGGTTGATTTTAGTTTGATTTGAAGTTGAACGTTGGACGTCGACCTGACATTGGGTTCTGACGTCAACCCGATTTTCATTTCCAAACAAAATACAACGTCCACACGACATTGGGGTACGTTGGGGTACAAAGTCAGTATGACGTCATGTTGACGTCCTGTGCCTGCAGGGGTAGTTCACGCAACAATGAAACTTTACTCAGTTTACTCACTCCTAAGTGGTTCTAGAATTTACCAATTTTCTGATAAAACATAAAAGAGATATTTTGTAGAATGTTGAAAACCAGTAGTGATTGACTTTAGTAGTAGAAAAAAACTAAGGAAATGAATGGCTACAGTTTCCAACATCCTTCAAAATATCTTCTTTTGTGTTCAACAGAGCAAATAAACTCAAACTGGTTTGGAGCAAGTAGAGGATGATAAGAAAATTGGGTCCCACTTTATATTGTCGCTTATACCTGTGAACTTACATGGTAATTAGATGTGTAAGTAGTATGTAACTACAGTGTATGTACACACTGGTACAGAGTATTTACTTGTGTATACTGGTGTAACTACACTCATGTAACAACCAACTGAATAGTATGTGTAAGTACAAATGTATAACAGGACATTGGTAACAACAGTAGGAAAGTACACATCTGTAACAAGAATTATGTAAGTGCATTGTGTAACAACAATATGTACTTGCAGATGTTTTCCCACTTCCACACCTGTTTGCAGATCATGCACTTGTGAACACTGTATGGCTGCATTAGAAGGTTTCACCTTGTGATACAAGTGTACTTGCATGGTAAATCCACAGGATCCACTCAATATAAAGTGTAAAATGGTCACAAATTACTGTTCATAAATTCATTCATTTTCTTTTCGGCTTAGATGGGTTGCAGCTGGAAGGGCATTCCCTGTGTAAAACATATGCTGGATAAGTTGGCGGTTCATTCCGCTGTGGCGACCCCAGATTAATAAAGGGACTAGGCCGAAACGAAAATGAATTTTATTTTAAACTTTATATTGTGGACTGTTCCTGTGGAGTTACCATGTAACTACACTGTTATTAAAGTGTTGCATAGAAGATATTACTACAAGTTACACAGTAATTTGTGACCATTTTACACTTTCTATTAAGTGGACAGTTTCTGTGGAGTTACCATGTAAGTATCTGGTATCACAAGGTGAAACCTTCTAATGCAGCATTAGTTCTGCCATACAGTGTTCACAAGTACATGATCTGCAAACAGGTGTGGAAGTGGGAAAACATCTGCAAGTACATATTGTTGTTACACAATGCACTTACATAATTCTTGTTACAGATGTGTACTTTCCTAGTGTTGTTACCAATGTCCTGTTACACATTTGTACTTACACATACTATTCAGTGGGTTGTTACATGAGTGTAGTTACACCAGTAATACAAAAGTAAATACTATGTAAACGTGTGTACATACACTGTAGTTACATACTACTTACACATCTAATTACCATGTAAGTTCACAGGTATAAGCGACACAAAGTGGGACCGAAAATTGTAACAGAATTGTCAGATTTTGGTAAAATATCCCTTTAACCTCACATATTTATTTACTTCAGCAGGATCCAATAAACAAGCGCTCTTTTGTGGGTATTTTGAATTTTTGTTGTATAAATGAGGATTCATCAAGTATGCTCTCTTTTGTGTTGTTGTTGTTTTAGCAGCTAAAATGCTTATTTCATCAAATATAGGTGTACTTTTTTGTATTAAAAAATTTTATTGAAGCTCAATCACCCAATTTTGTTTCCTTCAAGGATGATTCAATGAACACTCATTCTTTTTGTGTTATAACAGACATTTAATCGAGGCTAATTCAGCTAACAGAAACGAATACAAATTATTCAGGACAGCATGTGTTTTTAGTTCATTGTAACTTATTAAAGTAAATTATTCATGTTCGAACTTTCTTGTACTTTTAAAAAATACAATTAAACTAAACCAAATGTGTTTCCTTAAGGAAGTTTTAGTGAAAATGCTCTCTGTTGTACCTTTAACAGTATAAAAAAACTAAAACAAACATCAACAACACGCAAATAAAGTGCAATTTGTAAATGGCAATGTATTTCTGTATGTGAAATCTCCATGACATGAAAATGAAAATTGAATAATAAAATTTACATTTGCCATTTCCAATCACAGTTTAAATATGTAAACTACATGCTTCAATCTTTTATAAGTTGCTAAATTAAATTTAAAAATGTAAAAACCAAACTAAATTGACTTGCGTAAAGTTCATGCAGAAATGGTAGCAACATGATCATCTAAATGTTATTTGCCCTAATTACATTTAGAGTAAAGGATTGCATTTTCATCACTACATTGTGGGATTTTAAAGCAAAATTTAATATGTATTTCAAAATGCATTCTGAGCTAGCTGCACGGCGAGTTGTATTCCACCATGTTTTGGGACACACTCAGGAGCGCACAATGTAAACCAATGCAAATCACCACTGAAAAAGCTGACCATCTTACAGTAGGCTAATATCTTTTGAAAAATTGCAAACACTCAGAATATAATAGACTGGAGTGTAAGGAGAAACCGAGCACATTCAGAGGCAGCTGATCAAATATGCTAAATGAACGGGTTTATTCTGAAGTGATAGGATCAGAATTTTGAGCCCTAAATGGACGCGATGGAAGAGCAGGGAGGGTGCCTAGTGAAGACCGCCCAGCCCGCCTCAGGGCACCTAAATTGCCATCGGTTTTCAAAGTCGATCTCGTCCGAAAGAAACCAGTTAAATTCCAAAAACAGCTACAACTGGTTCTTTCCTCGAGAGTGAGACCCTATCTTGCTCTGGGTGTGAACGATCGATCTTGGTGTACGTGCTGGACCGAGCGTCCACTAGAAGAACCGGTTAAATAGAGCTATTCGTTTGTAAACTGGCCGTCACGAGAAATCATTATTAAAACCACTTGGACTTAACATTCGTATTCATTGAACATTGATTTTTAAAGCATATTAAGAATAAAATAATAAAAATCTAACGAGCCATTTTGCTTCTTTCTTTGCCTTTGGCTCATTCGGAAACAGCCTATGAATTTTGCTATACATCCCACGGTCACAGTGTAATGATGAAAGTGCGACTTTGCAATTACCAACGTTTCCTAAGCCTCAGACGATCATTTTGCTACCATTTCTGCTACATGCATCAATTACATTTGGGTAATTCATTTTCAGTTTAATTTAGCAAATTATAAAGCAATTTATTTTAAAACATAATTGGAATGCAAATAGGCTAATTTGATTTTCGTTTTGCACCAAACTTTGCACATATGTCTGGAAGATGTCAATTTAAATGCAGAAATACTTTGCCATTTTACATAGTATTGCATTTAAATTTTGCATATTGAAAATTTATGTATCTTCCCATATTCATCTTACTATAGCAAGAACGCTATTTCAGATACTAGGATATATAGATAGTATATATATATATATATAGAGAGAGAGAGAGAGAGAGAGAGAGAGAGAGAGAGAGAGAGAGAGAGAGAGAGAGAGAGAAAATATATATATATATATATATATATATATATATATATATATATATATATATATATATATATATATATATATATATCTATATATATATATATATATATCTTTATATAGCCTATCTTAACCACACAAATGTAGCCTATTTTCTTAAAAAGTAATTCATTAATTTCGCAATAAAATATCACATTTTCACACATCTGAATCGTCATTAAACATAAAATACATCTAGATCGAGAAACGCTCCTCATTCAACAGCCCGTTATAATGCAAATGTCCCTCTCAGGTAAGCTGGTTCAGGTAAGCGCACCATCGGGTAATGGTTAACGAGAATGAAGATATACTTTGATCATAAATTATCCTCCTGAAGTCTGACAGAATAAGATGTTACCTGATAGACATACGTAGATTTAGGCTACAACTCACCTGTGAACGCAAAGAGAGCCGCAAAAGGAGACGGAAAAATGTGTGTCCTGGAAATAAGGTGACCGGGTCGGCGCTCATCTTTTAAACGATCGCACTTCCTAATAACAGCTTTGATTTGCATTGATTGGTATTTCCAGAAATAGGTGTCAACCTCTCACGACCAGCCCTGTAACTTCATAAAGTCAGTGTGAAACAGTCAGGTGTGGATGTGGGTCGGACTCTCATTCCGTCACTCAATCTGCCGCTTTTTCTCGCTGCCATTCGGTCTGTTGCGGTCAGGCGAGCTCCATATGCTGTTTAAAGACAGCTGGGACTATATTTTTCAGTTTAATTGCCTTAACATTCCCGCTGTAGTCCCTGCTTGTTCATTCCTGAAGGAAAGTTATGTCTCTCGCACACTGCCGTTAGTGTTTTCTCAAGTCTGAGGTGAAGTGCTCTTGTTCAGCTTCATTGGTTTGCGAGAATGGCTTTATTTGAGCTGCTTTTGAGGACTTTCTTGGCCATGTTTGTTCTCTGTCACGCTGTTGGTGAGTAGATATCTATCTATCTATCTATCTATCTATCTATCTATCTATCTATCTATCTATCTATCTATCTATCTATCTATCTATCTATCTATCTATCTGTCTATCTGTCTATCTGTCTGTCTGTCTGTCTGTCTATCAAATGCATTACTTTTAATAACTACAATATTTTCCAATTAAACTTATCTAAAGTTATTATACTAAAAGTACATAGAACTGTTTACTTTAGATGTTTTCGACTTTGAGCTTGCAACTAAAGCATCAAAACAATACAAGTCTAATACAACTTTAATATTTTGTACATTTTTCCTAAGTAAAAAATTACCATCATACATTTTTATCATGATTTACAGAAGACACTCACTAAAATGTCACTATTTCTTAGATATCAAACACATTTAGACTAATAATCTGAATATTAAAAGATCACAATAAAGCCCCAAAATATTAAATATATGTCATTTAAAATCTTTATACTTTTCCACTTTCCTTCAATCCACCAGGTTAAAGACCAGGTTTTTAATCGTTTAAAATATGACAAAAATTTAATGATGACTTATCTTGTTTTATTTTTACATAAATGTATCGGTTATGCTGAGCAATGGTGGATCATTCTATATTTTGAGATTTTACTTTAAGCTTTTGCATTTCATTGCATTTAATGTTTTCTGTATAAAAACGTAACACAGACATCAAAATGTGACGCCTCATCCTCCAAATATGAAAATTCATAAGTTCATTAATGAAACATTAAACATAATATAATATTTCAGTATTATTCATGAAAGTTACAATGAAGCAGTGGAATAAATTACGCTTTAATCAAGGTTAGTCAACATATAATCACACAAGTTTTTGCATTTAATGTTTTCTATGGGTAAACATGATCATGAATCAGTACATTAAACATAATGTAACTTTATTTATGTCATTCATTTGACTTGCAATATGTTGCAGTGATTTAAACATTAATCAAGGTTAATTAACAAATTATTTCCTTTTACAAGAAAGATGTGGCAGTAATTGTTATTGTCATGAATTATGTTTTTGTTTCCCTTAGAATTACGGTAGAACATTGAATATTTCCTGATCATTTATTTATTTAAAGGAAAGTTTTTATTTAAAGGGATAGGTTTATTTCTATCATCATTGACTTCACTTGTACCAAAGCTTTATAAGTTTTTTTTTTTCTCTTGATCACAAAGAAGATATTTTGAAGGACGTCTCATGTTTTTTTTTAATCATAGAAGTCAATAACTACCATTTTCCAACATTCTTCAAAATACCTTCTGTTGAGTTCAACATAATGAATAAACACATAGTTTACTTCGTATTTTAATTTTAGGGTGACCAATCTCTTTTTATTTTGGCCATAAACTATAGACTTTAAATAAAAATACCAACACACAGTATATTTAAGTACAGCATGTGCATGAATCATCTGAATGATTGTTAATGACTCGCTTTGATCTGGAACCAAACAGGCGCTTATTCTGCCATTACCTGGGAAGTTCAAAGGTACGATGGCTGGTACAATAATTTGGCAGATCATGATCGAGGGGCTGCAGGTGAGTGAGTTTTCATTGCATTTACACTTAAAGTTATTCGATTCCTAAAAAAAATTGATTTACTAATTTTTTTTACCCTAAGTGATTGTAAACAATTTATTTAGGCTGAATTTAAACAAACAAATAAAGTTGAACATTATTAAATTTAATGTGTTTGTTTAAATTCAACCCATATGAACAGTTTGAAACAGATTTGTAGTGTAGGCTAAAACTCAAAGACGTGAGCATGCAGCTGTTGTGTCTCCAGATGCGACTCTGGTCCGTCTGTATCCAGCGCAGTACATGGATGGGGTTTATCTGGCCAGACAGGAGCCGCACCTGCCCAACCCTCGGAGGATCAGCACCACGGCCATGAGCGGTCAATCCGGTCTGCTGTCCTACAAGAACAGAAGCGTTCTCTCCGTGGCCTTTGGTGAGGGTTTGCTTCATTTTAACAAGGTGCAGCCTGATGATTGAAACACAGCCAGTCCTTTAATTATGAGAACATTTCAGGAAGATTGCATTTCAGTCAAGACCCCCCCCCCCCCCCACAGCAAACAATTTTGTGTTTAACAGACATCCAATAGATATCTGAATGTAGACAGCTTAACTAAAACAAGGCTAAAACTTGGGCTGTCAGTGAAAATCTAATAGACATCTAAGAATAGCCCAAAACTAGACTATAGTCCTCAATTAGACAGACTTTATATCTCTAGTCATTAATTTCTGTTTATTTGATGACTAGTCGGCGGTTCATTCTGCTGTGACGACCCCAGATTAATAAAGGGACTAAGCTGAAAGGAAAATGAATGAATGAATGATTGAATGATGACTAGTCTAGTTTTGGCCTATTCCTATTCTTGGTCTATTAGATTTTCACTGACAGCCCAAATTTAGCCTTGTTTTAGCCAAGATGATCATGTTTATTAGACATCTATTAGACATCTTTTAAAAACAAAAAAATGCTTGCTGGTCCCTGAGTGGCATTTACCTTCATGGGAGAGTTTAATCAAATATTTCATAAAAATATTGCTCACTGTAAAAGAAATGCTCGGTTCCACACAATTCCTACATGAAATTTAATCGTTTTTGCAAGTTTAACTGGATTGAACATAAAACAATTAACAATTGCCCAACAAAAAAAAAAAACATTATTTCTTAGATATCAAAAATATTTAGACTAATGTATTAATAAATATTCTATCCGAAAAAAGATTCACTGTAAAAATAATGTTGTAAAACAATGAAGTTGTCCCGCCCAAAAAAACGTATTGTGTTGTTTATACAGAAATGTTTGCTTTAGCTGTTTTAGTAAATGTAATATAACTTCAATATGTTGTACATTAGAATGTCCTGTTTGATTATATTTTTTCCCTGAAAAAAAAATTATGACCGTCATACGTTTACATTTTACACAATAAAATGTCATTATTAGATATCATAAATATTTAGACTAATAATATTTCAATAAATATTTTTAATCCCCATAGACAAAAAAAATAGTAGTGACTGCAGGTTGAAGGAAAGTAGTGGAGTAAAAGTACAGATACTGCACTAAAAAGTGAGAAGGGAGAGTAAAAGTACACATTTTTAAAACTACATAGTACATTACAATTCCTGAGAAAAACTACTCAATTACAGTAATTTGAGTATTTGTAATTAGTTATCTCACCACTGGCTATATTACTGTTAATGGTTTGTTAATGCTGTGAATTGTGAACTAAAGTGTTATCAACATTGAAAAAAAAAATGTCCTTCTGTAAATTGATAAAAACTTAATTTTTAATGTGTAATATTGCTAAGAATGGAATTTGAACAACTTTATAGGTGATTCTCTTAGTATTTACAGTTGAAGACAAAATTGTTAGCCCCCTATAAAATATTTAATTGTTTTTCAAATAACTCCCAAGTGCTGTTTAATGAATTAAAGATTTTTTTCAACACATCATTTTTAAACATAGCAATTTATTCAGGAAGCTTCGAGTGTTTGTAATACAAACAGAAACACAATTATAATCAAAAATGAAAAAAGCTTGGAGGTCAAAATTATTAGCCCACTGATGTTAATAGTCAATAGTGTAACCCTTTTGCTTGATAACAGCCATCAGTCGGTTATTGTAGCTCTCAACAAGTTTCAAGCATGTCTCCTGAGGAGTGTTTGCCCATTCTTCCTTACAAATACAACAGGAAAGGCTGTGAAAACAATTTTCTTGCTCTGTTCAACAGCACTAGCGAAATATTTGAAAAAGAATAAAAATTTCATAGGAGGGCTAATAATTTTGACTTCAACTGTGCATATATATGTATATATATATATATATTGTACCCTCAGATTCTAGATTTCCATATAGTTTGGCCAAATATTGTCTTATCCTAACAAACCACACATCAATAGCAAGCTTATTTATTATTATTCGTTACAAATGAATCCTTATGACTAGTTTTGTGATCCATGCTCACATATTGGTTGCTCTTTTTCTCATAAAGAATGGTGACTGGAACTTCCAGAATGGCAAAAGCATCATAAAATGACTCATGCCTGATATACGTTTAATCTACTAATGAAAACCCCCATTAAAAACCTACTTCTTCATAAGGAAGTCAGTACTTAAAGAATCATTTTTGAGTAATATCCTACTATCTTATTTTGTAAGACTCTTTGGAAAAAAGCATGTGCTCAATCACTTAATGTGTGCGGTGTCATGAAAATGATTCATTGAATGAACTGAATCACCTCTCAGTATTTAAGTTCACATGCACTAATTCCCAAAAGTCAGAACTGCACAACATTTTAAATGTAGATAAATGCAGTTATCAAGCTAAATGCATTTCTCCTGCTGTTTATTTAAAAAACAATAGTTGCATTCAACCTAATAAATAAAGGTTGCAAAATATATTTCATGTAATGATGCATTTATTCATTGTTGGTTACCCGAAGAAACTTCCCATGAACAATTTCTAAAAAAAATTGGGTCCATCAACTAAGACATTTAGCTCAATAAACACCTAATTTGCTGCTTATAAATAGTTATTAAGGTATACTACTGATCAAAAGTTCGTGGTCAGATTTTTTTTGTTTTTTAATTTTTTACTTTTAAAGAAAATTATTCTTTTATTGATAAATTTGGTTTAATTAAAAGTTATTTAACATTAATAAATGTAACATTTATTAAACGTAAAAAAATTGTTAAATATTTATTTTTAAAAAATAATAACTGCTTTCTTACTGTATGTAGTTTTAAATTAAATGATTACTCCAGTCATTATTACTATTACCATTAATAATAATAATAATAATAATAATAATAACAATAATAATAATAATAATAATAATAATAATTCATATTAGAGTGATTTCTGAAGGATCATGTGACTGAAGACTGGAGTAATGAAGCTGAAATTCATCTTTAAAATCACTGGGATAAATTATTTATTAAATTATAAACTAGGCGACGCAGTGGCGCAGTAGGTAGTGCTGTCGCCTCACAGCAAGAAGGTCGCTGGTTCGAGCCTCGGCTGGGTCAGTTGGCGTTTCTGTGTGGAGTTCTCCCTGCGTTCTCTCTGCGTTTGTGTGGATTTCCTCCGGGTGCTCCGGTTTCCCCCACAAGTCCAAAGACACATAGTTCAGGTGAATTGGTTAAGCTAAATTGTTCGTAGTGTACGAGTGTGAATGAGTGTGTATGGATGTTTTCCAGTGATGGGTTGCAGCTGGAAGGGCATGCGCTATGTAAAACATATGCTGGATAAGTTGGCGGTTCATTCCGCTGTGGCGACTTCTTATTAATATAGGGACAAAGCTGAAAAGAAAATGTAAGATTACAATTTGTACTGTATATTTGATTAAATAAATGCAGCCTTGGTGAGCAGGAGAAGCTTATTTTAACACATTTAAAAATCCTACTGACCCCAAACATTTGACCGTTAGTGTAATTGTTGGGTTTAGGTATTGGGTAGGATTAGAGTTTAGAATGTATGTTTTATAAGTACAAATAAACCGTCAATATTTTAATAAAAGGCAGGTAATTAACCAGTATACTAATACAGTGCGAATTGGTTCTTAAACTAAAGTGTTGCTCTTGTTTTAGCGTGAAGAACACTTTAAATATCTAAAGAATTGAAACCTTTTGTGGAATGGAAAGATTCTACAGGTGTTGAAGGTTCTTCATGGACCTGTCAATGTCAATAAACAACCTTCATTTTAAAGAGTGTGCTTACTAGTATGGCCAGACAAAATCTGCAGACATTGTTTGCTATTTCTGCTCAGAATTCTGTCAAAAAATGTGCAGATTTATGCAGAATGATTTGGGGAGTGTACTAACCAAAAACCTAAAGCATGAAATAAAAAACTTTTATTTAAAGTTTGTTTAGTAAACAAAGCAAGTATTTCATATAATATATCTACTAATAGACAGAAAACTTAACTTTACTCTACTTTCAACTCTATTTTAAATAAATCATATAAATATTTGCATATTAGTTGACAATATTACTGAAATTAGCATAAAAACTGAATACATATATTTTTACACACATTAACACAAGTTAATAAACCGATTTAATGATTGGCTAAAAAAAATGCATGTGCGCATGTCTTCTGATTGAAGCAAGTGGTTTAATTGTGATATTCAGCTAAAATAAATAAAAAAACAGATTCAATTAATAGGATAAATAATAAACAGTGTGGCGACGCAGTGGCGCAGTAGGTAGTACTGTCACCTCACAGCAAAAAGGTTGCTGGTTCGAGCCGCGGATGGGTCAGTTGGCATTTCTTTGTGGAGTTTGCATGTTCTCCCTGCGTTCGTGTGTGTTTCCTCCGGGTGCTCTGGTTTCCCCCACAGTCCAAAGACATGCGGTACAAGTGAATTAGGTAAGCCAAATTGTCCGCAGCGTATGAGTGTGTATGGATTTTTCCCAGAGATGGGTTGCAGCTGGAAGGGCATCCGCTGCGTAAAACATGTGCTGGATAAATTCCGCTGTGGCGACCCCAGATTAATAAAGGGACTAAGTCGAAAAGAAAATGAATCAATGAATAATAAACAGGGGTTGCACAGTGGCTCAGTGGTTAGCACTGTCACCTCACAGCAAGAAGGTCGCTGGTTCAAGTCCCAGCTGGGTTAGTTGGCATTTCTGTGTGGAGTTTGCATGTTCTCCCCGTGTTTGCGTGGGTTTCCTCCTGGTGCTCCGGTTTCCCCCACAGTCGAAAGACCACTATAGGAGAATTGAAGTAACTAAAATTGGCTGTAGTGTACTGTATGTGTGTGAAAAAGAGTGTGTATGGGTGTTTCCCAGAACTGTAGGTCATCCGCTGCATAAAAACATATGCTGGAATAGTTGGCGGTTCATTCCACTGTGGCGACCTCCGATAAATCAGAGACTAAGCTGAAGGAAAATGAATGAATGAAACAAATGTAACTTTTTAATGTAGAAGATCATATCTGCCCCTTTCACTTCAGGTTATCATGTGTGGTCTGAGATCTCCGAATCCCGCAGGGCCGGTTGTCCACCAGAGTTCATGCACATTGAAGTCCAAAAAGACGATCCTGTTTTTGTCTCCAACTCTTCACAGCCGGTGCTGCTTCAGTTCCAGAGGGCAGACTGGGACACGAGCACGGGCAAAAGCCCCAACAATCCCCGGACACAGGTGTGCATATACTGTAGTCATTATACACAGTGGATTTGGACACTAGTCCTGCTGAGTTTATAAAGTAGTCTCACTGGAGAGGGGAGATATCTTATTGCTTGAGATACAGTGGTAAAAATTCTCCCTATAAGATTTACAGTCTAACGCTGGTTTGATTAGGGCTGTTCAGTGGTGTCAAAAATGCTCTAATAAACAAATGTAGACTGTAAAACACACAGTGCATCCAGAAAGTATTGATAGCGCTTCACTTTTTCCACATTTTTTTAATGTTACAGCCTTATTTCAAAAGGGATTAAATTCATTTATTTATTCACAATTCTACGCACAAAATGTTGCAAATTTATTAAAAAAAAGAAAAAAATCACATGTACATGAGTATGCACAGCCTTTGCTCAATACTTTGTTGATGCACCTTTGGCAGCAATTATAGCCTCAAGTCTTTTTGAATATGATGCCACAAGCTTGGCACACCTGTCTTTGGGAATTTTTGCCCATTCCTCGTATGGGAAGCGACGGTGTACAGCCATTTACAGATCTCTCTAGAGATGTTCAATAGGATTTAGGTCTGGGTTCTGGCTGGGCCACTCAAGGACATTCACCGAGTTGTTGTGAAGCCACTCCATTGATATTTTGGCGGTGTGCTTTGGGTCATTGTCCTGCTGGAAGATGAACCGTCACCCCAGTCTGTGGTCAAGAGCACTCTGAAACAGGTTTTCATTCAGGATGTCTCTGTACATTGCTGCATTCATCTTTCCCTCTATCCTGACTAGTCTTCCAGTTCCTGCTGGAAAAACATCCCCACAGTATGATGCTGCCACCACCATGCTTCACTATAGGGATGGTATTAGCCTTGTGATGAGAGCTGCACTCTACAATACAGGCCTGATTGGTGGATTGCTGCACAGGTGGTTGTCCTTCTGTAAGGTTCTCCTCTCTCCACAGAAGAATGCTGTAGCTCAGACAGAGTGACCATCGGGTTATTGATCACCTCCCTGACTAAGGCCCTTCTCCCCCGATCACTCAGCTTAGATGGCTGGCCAGCTCTAGGAAGAGTCCTGGTGGTTCCAAACCTCTTTCACTTACGGATGATGGAGGCCGCTGTGCTCATTGGAACTTTCAGAGCAGCAGAGATTTTTCTGTAACCTTCCCCAGCCTTGTGCCTCGAGATAATCCTGTTTCAGAGGTCTACAGACAATTCCTTTGCCTTCATGCTTGGTTTGTGCTTTGACATGCACTGTCAACCCTGGGACCTTATATGGACAGGTGTATGCCTTTTCAAATCATGTCCAATCAACTGAATTTACCACAGGTGAACTCCAATGAAGCTGCTGAAACATCTCAAGAATGATCAAAATGATACTATAATCATTGGTTACAAAATAAAGATGTAAATAAGATTAAAAAAATATATATTTTATTTAATTTTTCAAAAAAAAAAAGATTAAATATATCATTTACTAAAAGGTTTATTTTTTGTCTCGTAGTGGATTCATATGAATAATCAGTGTGCATATTCCTATCCCAATACATAGCAGCACATATTATGATAGTTTTAAGCGATTACAAACTCCTGAGTCCTTCGTTCAATGTTTTACAAATATTTTAGATGAAATCCTGGAGTTCTCTATCCTATGAACCGCAATGGCTCAAAGTGAAATGACGCTTCAAGAACACTTTTGCATAAAACAAACAGTAAAAACAACTAATGTCTGTCTATGTCTTCCATATTAGATCAGGGTGCACGTTTACACTTGCTTGTCACACTTCTGACTTTAATGGCAATAGTAAACACACACCCTAATCTGAAGCGGGAAAGAAGGTGAACAAAGGTTTATTTACAGTTTTCTGCTGCACAAAAGTGTTCTTGGAACTACATCTGATTACAGCTGAATCTCCAAAGTCACATGAAATGTTTTAATAAAGTTTTGGTTCCTTTTCTGGATACTAAACAATCTGGACCATTGCTGTCAATGGAGGATAAGGGAGCTCTCTGATTTCTACGAAAATATCTTAATTTGCGTCCTGAAGATGAACGAAAGTCTTAGTAGATATGAAAAAATGACAGAATTTAAATTTGAGTGAACTAACCCGTTTAGGAATTGCTGAATGCTCTTTTTGAGATCTGTGGACTATGCCTATGTCTAAATTGTTTTTATGTTGCATGTTTTGCTTTTTTTATTTGAAACTGTTTGAAAATGTGTAAATGTGTAGCTTTTTTGAGCAAATGTGCTCTGTTTGACTTTCAGTCCTCATTTTACACTTTTGTTGTAAAGCATTATGTGACTCTTGTTCTTGAAAGGTGCTTTAGAAATAAATTGCACTCACTATTTTTTTCGTTCCTCCCTCTGACTGATTTCAGGTGAATCACGTGACGGCGTGGATCGATGGCAGCTCCATCTATGGATCCTCGAGCTCCTGGAGTGATGCCCTAAGAGAGTTTTCTGGAGGACGTTTGTCTTCGGGTTCCTCTCGGGACATGCCAAGGCGCAGCAGCAGTGGGTACCTGATGTGGAGCTCACCAGACCCCAGCAGCGCTCCTGACTCCGGCTCTCAGGAGCTCTACGGTAAGTAGACCTGTCACGATATCTATTTTTGTTGTTTGATATATCCCGTCCCACAGACTTTACAGTGAATGGCTTTAGTTATTTTTATAGCGGACTTGAAGCCAATGGAAGTCTTTTATCCACTCTTCGACAAATGTAGATTGTGGATTAACATTCACCACGATCAGTAATCAGATGTGCCATTATTTGTTGCTTTAGGTGGTTTCTAAAACTAAATCTGACCGTGTTGTTGTCATTCTCACCTTCAGCGCTTTACATTTTCGCGGTTGTAGCTCTCCTGTCATCTGAAGGCAGAAGGCGTTGACTGAGTGATTGACAGCTGATTTTAACCAATCCATTCGCGATCAGTTCTAGCTCAGTGGGCCAATAAAAAGAGCGCGAAGGCGGGGCAAGCATTGCAGGCTTTGTTTACTGCAGCAAGTTGACATGGCAACAGCTTTAATCTGTTCCTGAACGCTGCATTTCAAGTGCAGAGATGCATTCTGCGTGAATGTGTCATAAATCTGCGCATGTGGTGAACATTTTGCTGTGAAAAGCGGTCGCACGCAACAATTTTATGCACTCGCACAAATGCTCCCAAAATATTTTGAGGTCGCATAGATAAAATTTCGGGCGCATATGCGGCCAAAACGGTCGCAATTTCGAGCCCTGACAATATAATATCATCACAATGAAAGTATACTCTGAAGAACACTTAATTTTTCATTCTTAAGAATATTTCATTTATAGTTATTTTAACAGTTTAATAATTAGACATCGGAATCAGAATGTGAAAACGTATATCCTAAATAAATCAATAAAGGATAAATGTTAACAAAAAAGTGCAAAGTAAAAAGTAACAGAGGCTGCGATATCTGCTACCAGATCTATTTTCAGTTGTCAGACACGTACATGAAAATATGCTGTAGTCATTTATAGTGAATACTAATACTAGTGTTTTTTAACCATACTGACACTGACACCTCCTATAGATAGAGAGGTTGTGCAATCAGCAAAAATGTTGCTAGGACTGGTTTTTTATGTATGGGCGATATTTATTGCATCACCAAAAATGATTGAGCTTATGTCCATGTGTTGAGCGATAAGTCCATATATTGATTATTGTGCAGACCTAACAGTGAGACATACTGTAAAGCAGTCATAGTGCATTTATTTGTCAGCCCACTAGTAGGGTGTCAAATGATTAAATCAAGACTTTTTGGCCTGGAATGTTCAGGTCATGCTTTCTAGTGATAATTAACACCACGGTATTCATGGAAAACAGCTACTATTTATAATTTGTGTAATTTTAAAATATTGAGTTATTTAATAATAAGTGGAGTCTTTAAACTAATTTCGAAAAAAGAATGTGATTTGATTGATCGCGGCTGGTCTCTCATCCATAATCAATAATAAGCCAATCAGATTAATCTAAGCCTACTATAAATAGGCAGATTTCACCCTACTGCCTTATCTTCAATTTGGAAGAATCAAATCAAATCAAATCAAATCACTTTTATTGTCACATCATCAGCAGCATGTGTGCTATGATGAGTGAAAAGCTTAGGTGCTGGCTCCAGACAGTGCAAAATACAGACAAATACAATGACAGTGCAAAATACAGACAGTGCAAAAATACAGACAGTGCAGGATACAGACAGTGCAAAATACAGACAGTGCAAAATACAGACAGTGCAAAAATACAGACAGTGCAGGATACAGACAGTGCAGTATACAACAACATACTCACAAAAAACAAGACAATGTAAAATTGGCAATGTTGACAGCAATACGTAGGCAGTATTGTTTTAAGTATGGATTTGTTAAAGTGCAGTGCATGTTACATCTTGATGGTGTGCAGTGTGGGGTAGGGAAGAGTTTGTGTGGGGTGTGTTAAGTGTTCATCAGCCTGGTAGTCTGAGGGAAGAAACTTTCCTTCAGTCGGCTGGTGCGTGAGGGTAGCAGAGAGAAAAGTCTATGGCTTGGGTGGCTGGAGTCGCTGATGATGGCTTTCCTCATGCACCTCCTGGTATAGATGTCCTGGAGAGAGGGAAGCTCATCTCCTACTACGCGTCCAGCAGTACGCACGATCCTATGTAGACCTTTGTGATTGCTGCTGGTGCTGTTTCCGTACCAGGTGGTGATGCAGCCAGTCAGGATGCTCTCCACAGTGCAGGTGTAGAACGAGCGGAGGATGTGGGGGCTCATTCCAAACCTGAGACGCCTGAGGAAGAAGAGGCGTTGTTGTGCCTTCCTCAGCACTGCATCTGTGTGGGCAGTCCATGTCAGATCCTCAGCGATGTGTACTCCAAGAAACTTGAAAGAGCTGACTCTCTCCACTGGTGTCCCGTTGATGGTGATGGGAGTGTGTTCTCTGTGAATCCCCTCTTCCACCCCATCTCCTCCTTTTCCTTCTTTACTAGGGAGAGCTCTCGCCCGTTATGGCCCGTTTCCACTGAGCAGTACAGTATGGTACGGGGCAGTACGGGTCACATTTATCAGGCTTTCGTTTCCATTGCCAAAAGGGTACCAATGATACCCTTTTAGTAGGCATAGTGTACAACAGAAAGTTTCAGTCAACTTCATTCTCGCTCAAGGAAATGTCAAAGTTAAGCTGTACGGGTTGTTCACATATCATATAAGAAGCACTTCTCACAAAACAAATGCTTTGTACACATAAATACTTGTGTATAAATGTTTATTACTAACTTTTCTATGAACATAATTTGATACTGCAGATCAATGATAAAAATAGCCTACTGTTACGTCTAAAATTGTATAAAATAAATAAATGAATGCAACATATATGAACACATACAGACCCTTACAGTCTCCGGTATGTTACCAATTACAGTAAATCTACACACAGCATACGTTTAGTCCTTTTTGGGGTTCAAAAACAACACGCAACATATAGCCCAGTCAGTGCAAACCATCTGCATCTTTAATCTTCACCAGCACATGTAGCCTCGGTTTGAAAGTAATTCCATCATTACGAGTTCATAATAGTCCAAAAGGCGATGATAATAGTTAAACATGGCAGTTTGTTCATGTTTTAGGTAGGTGAAAAAATAATTCGCTTCTTTGTTTTTTCCAGCTTCTCCTTTGTTTTTTCACACGTCACTCTCGCGTTTGTCCGTTTCTGAAAGGATCGGATGTCAGAAGCACTTCAATAATCACGTGCACGTTATCATCATCAGCTCAAGAAGATCGCTATTTCAAATATAGACGCGCACGCAAGCTCTCTGGAGAAAGTGAAACCGCTCGCACTTTAGACGGCCTCATAAAACAACAACAGTACATGGCGGATTTTGTTCTTCCTGGCTTTGTGGCTGTTCATCAAGACGACGACAAGGTCTGTTTGAGCTCGAGTCAACCATGGCTAGTTATTATATGTATATATTAATAATGTAATGTCTTGGCTGTTTATTTAATAATGGCGGTTCCTTTGTTTTCATTTTGGTACCCTTTTGTTGTGCTAGGTACCCTTTCAAAAGGGTACCCAAAAGTGGTACAATACGGTTCACTTTTTGGTACCTTTTGACAGTAGAAACGGCCTTAAAAGCGTATCGAACCATACTGTACTGTACCACTCAGTGGAAACTGGTCTTAAAAGACCTGGCGGGAGCCCTGAGCTCAATTATCTCCGAGCTCAGGGTTTTCTCCCAGGACAGCATGCCAAACCTGCTAATAGGGTCAAGCAATATCTAAGTGTGAAAATTATTAATTATAAATCTTAAAATTATTTGAATGTAAAAAGCAACACAGAATGAATGAAATAATAAATATTTTTATTTATTTGTATTACTTGGATAAATAATATGTGTTGTGTAAATTACTTAGTTTATAAGTTTATTTATGGCTTATTTTTTGTCCATTAATTAATTACTAAACAAACATATGCAAAGATGAAGTAAAAATAAAACCAAATAAACAAACTAAATAGATATTGAATCTGTTCGTTAATACATTTGTTTGTTTGTCAATAAAACATTAATTAATAGAACGTTGATCCATAAATAAGGATAAACAAATGAACTAAATAGATAGCCAACTTATTCATTTATATTTTTATTTGTCAATAAAAATATCAATTGATTTTAGACATAAATATTTAAATAAAGCTAAATAAATGAAATAAATAAATAGCTAATTTATTTGTTTATACTTTTGGTCACTTTATTTTGACGGTCCGTTTTTGGAATTTAAGTTACATTGCAACTAAGGCTGCGTCCGAAACCGCCTACTACTCAGTAGGTACTGCGTTTGAATTTAAACGTACTACTCGGCCGTTAGAAAAGTACGTTCTATACAGTATGAATGTAAGAAGTATGAATGGAATTCGGACGTACTACATCCGCCATTTTGTCATGGTCACGTGACCTACCTGCGTCAGTTGCGTCGATTTACTTCCATTCATATATTCTCTCGCGGAGCATCATGGGATAGCGCAGCGTGCATGGGATGCGCACTTCAGAATGTCGCCGGAAGTAGTAAGTCATCCGGGGTACTTCTCGCATACTGATTTTCGAATTCTATGAATTCGGACATACTACTCGGCTCGCATCCTGATTTTAGCGTACTGTATAGTATGGAAGTATGCGGTTTCGGACGCAGCCTAATTCTCATTAGATTATAAGTAGACTGTTATGTTGGGGTTAGGGTTGGGGTTAGGGTTAGGGTTACCATGTTAACATGTACCTGCAAAGTTTCTTATAGTGAGTTAAATGTCTATTGAAGGAGCATATCAACAGATATTAAGCAGACAGTCTACTAATACTAAAATGGACCATCAAAATAAAGTGTTACCATACTTTTTTGTCAAAAATAAAAATGAATAAATATTTAAATAAATAAATAAACCAACAAATAAAGTATAACTAAATAAACAGTAGTGATTAGTTGATTTATTAATTAATATTTATTTATTTATTATTGTTTTATTGTTTATTCAATACATTATTGTTCCATGAATGAATGAATGCAGAACACACATTTGTTTTCGAACTAAACCAATAAAGAGACAGTCATTTAGTCATTCATGTATGTACAGTATTTGATCGCTTGTTTTAGTAGTGGTAGTAGTGTTGCGGCAACTACAGTACAATTATAGTCATGCATTTCATACAGTATTTTAGCAGTCACTATAGTTATGTGGAAAACATTTTTAAGGGTTTCACGTTAGGACTTCTTAGTCTTTTTTGCTTCTAATCTTGTCTTTTACCAGATTAAATCTCTTAGAATCAGCATTTGTCCTCTAAAACCCATAACAATGTGTGGTTGTTTTGTTGCTTTAGAAAATTACATTACGCCATTATGAGGCATGTCAAATTCTCTGAATAAACCACAACTGTTGCTTAACTCAAATAGTCAATCATTTTTTGAACATAATCTTCAATTGAGGAACATTTACTTCTTGTATATACAGTAAGAATAAGCATTAAAGTATAAGTATAATTACACTGTGAAGCACTCATAAAAAAGGTTGCAAGCCGTGGTTTAGAAGTTGTAGTTTTTGTGTGTCCTCAGAGTTCGGGAATGCCTGGGCCAATGAGAACATCTTTTCAGTCACTGAGGGAATTATTTGGTTTCGTTACCACAATTACCTGGCCTCCAAACTGCACGAGGAACAGCCCTCTTGGTCAGACGAAGAGCTTTTCCAGCACGCTCGAAAGAGGGTTATTGCCACATTTCAGGTGAAGCCAATAATCCGCCATCACTGACTCACTTCACCTGACAGGTGCCAATTTGAGCGGCAAACCACAGGATAATTCACTTTACATACTCTGAACTCCAGCATATGTGTCTGATTTGTGAACGTGTTTTGTCTTTTCTCAGAACATCGCATTTTATGAGTGGCTGCCGGCCTTTTTGGGAACACAAGTGACTTCATATCCAGGTGAGAGAGTGAATGTGCACACAATAACACTGTTAACTGACACCGAAGTGCATTAGTGATAACTTTTACACATAGACGACAATGTTATCACAACTATCCACGTGCATAACACATGATTCTAAAATTCCGAAAATTATCTTCCATTCATTTCCCTTGAACTGGAATGATATACAGCAAGTGTATATTTTACAGTAAACTGAATCTGTTAATAATGTAAAATATTACATTCTGAAATGTGACGGGGAACATCTGATTCTGTGACAGAATTGATAGTAACAAAGTTGACATTTTCCATCATTTTATGCTTCATCTTAAGATGCTAACCTCAAATCAGAAACCACATGGCATGTCTAAAACAGATTTGTTTAAAATAAAAGCATAATTTTATAAATATTTTAAAAATGAAGTCAATATTATTAGCCCCTTAAGAATTTTATTTTTTCGATTGGATTGGATTTGATTCGTGGCGATGTGGTGGCGCAGTGGGTAGCACGCTTGCCTCACAGCAAGAAGGTTGCTGGTTCGAGTCTCAGCTGGGTCAGTTAGCATTTCTGGGTGGAGTTTGCATGTTCTCCCTCTGTTCGCGTGGGTTTCCTCCGGGTGCTCTGGTTTCCCACACAGTTCAAAGACATGTGGTACAGGTGAATTGGGTATGCTAAAATTAACTGTAGTGGATGAGTGTGTGTGTGAATGAGTGTGAATGTTTCCCAGTGATGGGTTGCGGCTGGAAGGGCATCCGCTGTGTAAAACATATGCTGGATAAGTTGGCGGTTCATTCCGCTGTGGCGACCTCAGATTAATAAACTAAGCCACTACTCTAACCACTATGAATGAATGGATTTGAGTCGATCTTGCCTAATTAACCTAGTCAAACCTTTAGATTGCACTTTAGGCTGAATACTAGTATCTTTCAAAGTAAGTAGTAAAATATTATGTACTGTCATTATAGCAAATACAACAAATAAATGTATTAAAACCAACATACTGTAGGCTCATTCTTAAAACGTAGACCTATATATGTTCCTGGAGACAGCAAATTATTTAGCCAGGTCAGTCGGTGCTTTTGAAAATACTGTTGATTGGGTTTAGGGAAGGAGGAGGGTGGGTCAGTCGATCGATCAGTCAGTTAGTCAGTCAAACAGTCAGTCGACAGCGGCCTCTGGTGGATTTACTCAAGAACAGCAGGCACGAATGGCACTCCTGAGAGAAATTTGAGATCTCAAAAATTGTACACAGTGTCCTCTGGCGGATTCATGAAAAAAAAAAAAACTGCAAAAAAATGTAGCTCCTGGGACCTATTTGACACTCTCCAGAAATGTATATAGAGGTACGTTTTCAGAATGAGCCTGGGTTGATTTAAACCGTTTAAAAAATGTATCATTGAACTTATTATAAACCTATTTTTTTTATATATATTTAGGGTGCAAACTAAGGGGGAGCTCGGCTAAAACACGAGCTCCCCTGGAAATGTGATTTAGTAAAATTTTAAGGGGTGTCAAAAATTTTGACAATGTGTTTTTTAACGATTGATTTGTGTAATGCGATCATCGTGGATTATTATGTGTACATTTGCAAATATATCATTCATACATGCATGACAGTGATCTAAACCAGTGGTTCCCAAAGTGGGGGTTGGGACCCCCTGGGGACCATGATAGGGGGTCGCTTGGTGATTTCCAAAAGTCAAATCAATTTTATTAAACTATTAGATATACCATGTTTTATCTATAACTCACAGAAGATAAACTAGATTAACTATTGCAAACCATCTATTGTTATCTATTGTTAATATTTACATTAACTATTGCAAACCATCTATTGTTATCTATTGTTAATAGTTACATTAACTATTTCAAACCATCTATTGTTATCTATTGTTAATAGTTACATTAACTATTGCAAACCATCTATTGTTATCTATTGTTAATAGTTACATGAACTATTGCAAACTATCTATTGTTATCTACTGTTAATATTTACATGAACTATTGCAAACCATCTATTGTTATCTATTGTTACTAGTTACATTATTGCAAACCATCTATTGTTATCTATTGTTAATAGTTACATTAACTGTATGCAAAAAAGCAACAACATGTAAATAAAAAACCATCAGCCTTTTTTTTTTTTTTTCATTGGATCGGTATGTTTGCATTAGATTAACAACAAACCGATAGCGTCAGCTGCAGCAGATTGATTTTATAGCATCGGGTTAAACTTTATGGCAATCAAATACATTAAAAATAAACACAGGCTACAACTGAACATTCAGGATGATCTCTAAGTGGTGGTCTCCAAAATTAAACCAAGAAAAGACTTGAAAAGAAAATATTTTTTCCCAACGTTCTCATTAGTTGAAGTTAATATTAAATTAAAGAAATAAATAAACGACTATTCAAATTATAGCCTATGCTAGGCTGTTGCACTTTTTTTTGTGTTGTCAATATACTTGTGAATATACTATTACTGTGTGTGCAACATTTGTATATTTATAACCAAAAGCTTGGGAACCCCTGATCTAAACCTACAGTAATTTACTTTAATAAAGACAACTATACATGCTAATCTTGGCATGACCATCAAGGTGTGGGGGCGCTGTGGTGCAAATTCCACTCATGTTTAGTGCAATGTTCATGTGGACTCTATGCTGTGTTTATAGACTATTAGTGGGTCGTTTTTTTTATTGTTTCACCTAAAAATTAGTGCTGATAAAGTATAAGTGGGTAAATCCTGTAGATGGTAGTGATTTATATAGTGAAATAGCAAGTAGTGCATACTGCAAAGACTTGAAGCTGTTATGTATCTTTGTCATTTATTGTAAGCCCTCTTACATTTAGTCATTTAGCAGACACTTATGTCCAAAGCGACTTACAATTGAAGAGGTATTCAACAAGAGCCTCAATTTCTTCTTTTGAGGAACACACAGGTGCATGAACCAAACTCCAGCACTTCACATTTCCAGATAGTTTCCTCCTATGCTAGCGGTTGTCTGCAGGTAAAATCTGCTGGAAATTAAAGCAAACTTTATGCCACAAAAGGCAATCTGTGGTCTGTTAAAATATACCTTACAGCTTAGCAGTTGAGAGCATGTAGTTGGTGTCTACGTCATTACAGGCTTACAGATGCCAAGTGTGTAATTTTTGCTGAGTGCAATATTGCAGTACACGCGGCAACTGAACTTAATGTTACTGTAAGTGACTGTAAAGTCATGCATATCCATAATATTACTAGTCAACTACAAAACCAAAATGCTTCACACACTCCTTTTATCATGGTGAAGATGCATATGTAGAAACTTCATCGACATTGACTATAATATTTTGTTCAATAGTATTGTAATAGTAACACTCCAGGGTTGTTTTCCAATGAGTATTTCAGTGAGTGCCCTATAAAGATTTAAAAGGAATATGCAGAAGAGCATAATAGGGGCAATCTAACAGTAGTTAGTGAAAAATGTCTAATATGAGGTACTAACAGAATAAATGAGTTGACTCACAGATGGCAGCTCTTGTTTTTCTTCTGGCAGGTTATCAGAAGTATGTTGATCCAGGGATCTCAGTGGAGTTTGAAGCCGCTGCTGTGAGGTTTGGACTGACTCTTGCGCCACCTGGTGTATATAAAAGGTGCATTTCTCAAATTCACTTCTGTAAAACATCCGATCAGTTGTCAATCGTTACAAACCACTGTTGATCATGATGTTAAAGGACTGAATTTAAGGAGTCTGTAAGGGTCTTATATGGCGGCAAATCAATGCCAATAATAATCGAGCGCAGCGGTGACGTTTACGCGCGAGGAGAAGTGAACCGCGAGCAGATTACAGGCCTACACGCGAGAAAACTACTGCTCGCGCGCGCGCAGGGGCTGTTCACGCGCGCGCTGAACTGATCCACCGCGAGGAAACGGGCGCTCGTGAGCTCGTCAGAAACCCTCGCGCGCGCACATCATCATCTGTGCGCACGAGAGCGAGCGAGGTCATGCCTCACAGCGCGCGCGCGCGATCAGTTTTTCTGCTCGCTCGCTGGCTCTTCTCTGCTCGCGCGAAACATTTTGGAGTTTTGTCAGTCTTGGGGCGGGACTTGGTTTACTTGTTATCTCTAACGCTATTGGTTACTCTCCCTTTCCGGAAGTTAGCCGGGATTGGACGCAGGTTAAAAGATAACGCCATTAAATATATATAATTTGCAAGTCATAATCATAAGAAACTTTCTAAGATGATGTCTGAGGATTTAATCTCGAGAAACTGTCAAATAATAATGATTAATCTTCTAAAATAATTCTTGTAAAAATGGCTTTCTGAACCATTTGATTTGTCCCACGTACAGCACTTGTCTGGTTTGTTGAATTTTACTTTTATGCTGATTAACCACAACGGCAGTGCTCATTATTACACTTGGGGATATAATCTTTCTAGGAAATATTGTCTATAGAAGAGTTTAGATGATACTTGCTTTTTAGATCTTTCCATATAATGCATTTATATGCGCAGTGCAGCTTTATATATTATTATAATTGTTAACAATATTAATAATATAGATCAGTGGAAAATGGTGGTTCTAGGATTTCCTTAGGGGAACACAGACACACACACACACACACACACACACACACACACACACACACACACACACACACACACACACACACACACACACACACACACACACACACACACTTGAAGTCAGAATTATTTGCCCCCCTTTGAATTTTCTTTTTTAAATATTTCCAAAATGATTTTAAGGTCAATATTATTAGCCTCTTTAAGCTAATTTTTTTCCGATAGTCATCATTATACAATAACTTGTCTAATTACCCTAACCTGCCTAGTTAACCTAATTAACCTAGTTAAGCCTTTAAATGTCACTTTAATCACTGTCATCATGGCAAAGATAAAATAAATCAGTTATTAGAGATGAGTTATTAAAACTATTATGATTGAAATGTGTTGAAGAAATATTTCAGTTAAACAGAAATTGGGGGGGGGGGGATAAACAGGGGGGCTAATAATTCAGGGAGGCTAATGATTCTGACTTCAACTGTACATATACATATATATTAGTATATTATATACTTTAGGTTGATATTTTTCAATCTCATTTTCAGTTGATGATTGATTAACCCGCTTATAAAGACATAAAAAAATGATTAATCCAATCAAACATGAAGAATACAGTGACAGACCTTTAGATGGGTGTTTATCGCCACCTATTGGAGCAACAATTTAATACCTACAATCTTCGTTTTGCTCTACTCACTGCATATATCAATTACATAATTCCACTTCAGAGGCATACAAATACCAGTTTCTATACAACATGCCCACATCTTAGAGGTCACATATATAGTGGAATAACAGACAAATGGCAATATATTGACTGTAAGCCGATGTACTATATGCACTTCATGCATGTACAGCCTATTTTATTAACTACTGTCCATCCAATTTATTCTGACTTATGTTCTTCATAGAAAATGAGCCAAGGCCAATGAGTCTGAGAAAAAAATAAAAAAATTTTTTTATCAATTAAGACGTTTGGCTTGAGTTCAGTTTAAATGTAGGTGCTAAACTTCATCAAATCGTTCAAATATGTGACAGCTGGAGATATCAAATATTATATTAGAATACCTATTATTTAATTTTTTTCAACACAAACATTTAAAAAAATACAAGACAGCACATCTGTAAATAGTACACACACACACACACACACACACACACACACATTTGAATTCAGAATTATTAGTCCTGACTCCTGATTTAGCCCCGTGTATAGTTTTCCCTAATTACTGTTTAATGGAGAGATCTTTTCAACACATGGCATAACTCTCTCTTTCTCTCCCCAGTTGTACTTTAATAAAGTTTGTTACAAGAATATATCTCATTATTTTGATATGTCATTATATGACTTCATATAATTGTCATGACAGTCAGAATAGTCATTATTATGAGATTATTACAATAAATATCTCATTACTAAAAGTCATCACCTATTATTACTGAGAAAGCAAGTCTATTATAGTTTCACATTATAAGATATATATTATATATAGATATATATATATGTTTTTTATTTAATGGGTAAACTCCATCCCGTCCAATCCCGGCTAACTTCCGGAAAGGGAGAGTAACCAATAGCGTTAGAGATAACAAGTAAACCAAGTCCCGCCCCAAGACTGACAAAACTCCAAAATGTTTCGCGCGAGCAGAGAAGAGCCAGCGAGCGAGCAGAAAAACTGATCGCGCGCGCGCGCTGTGAGGGATAACCTCGCTCGCTCTCGTGCGCACAGATGATGATGTGCGCGCGCGAGGGTTTCTGACGAGCTCACGAGCGCCTGTTTCCTCGCGGTGGATCAGTTCAGCGCGCGCGTGAACAGCCCCTGTGCGCGCGCGAGCAGTAGTTTTCTCGCGTGTAGGCCTGTAATCTGCTCGCGGTTCACTTCTCCTCGCGCGTAAACGTCACCGCTGCGCTCGATTATTATTGGCATTGATTTGCCGCCATAGTCTTAGGTTACTTTTGTTTGATTTAAAATAACTGATTTGAAATGTTAATATAAGTAATGTAGAGGGCGACACGGTGGCTCAGTGGTTAGCACTGTCACCTCACTGCAAAAAGGTCGCTAGTTTGAGTCTCAGCTGGGTCAGTTGGCATTTCTGTGTGGAGTTTGCATATTCTCCACGTGTTGGCGTAGGTTTCCTCCGGATGCTCTGGTTTCCCCCACAGTCCAAACACGTGTGCTACTGTATACTGTAGGTGAATTGAAGAAACTATTGGCCGTAGTGTATGTGTGTGAATGAGTGTGTGTGGGTGTTTCCCAGTACTGGCTTGCAGCTTGAACGGCATCCTCTGTGTAAAACATATGCTGGATAAGTTGGGTATTCATTCCGCTATGGTGACCCCAGAATAATAAAGGGACTAAGCCAAAGGAAAATGAATGAATGACTGAGTATTCATTCATTCATTCATTTTCTTGTCGGCTTAGTCCCTTTATTAATCTGGGGTCGCCACAGCGGAATGAACCACCAACTTATCCAGCACGATTTTACGCAGCGGATGCCCTTCCAGCTGCAACCCATCTCTGGGAACATCCACACACTCATTCACACTCATACTCTACGGACAATTTAGCCTACCCAATTCACCTGTACCGCATGTCTTTGGACTGTGGGGGAAACCGGAGCACCCGGAGGAAACCCACGCGAACGCAGGGAGAACATGCAAACTCCACACAGAAACGCCAACTGACCCAGCCCAGCCGAGGTTCTTGCTGTGAGGCGACAGCACTACCTACTGCGCCACTGCGTCGCCATGACTGAGTATACTGTATGTAATGTATTCCTGGGGTGTAAAAGAGAATTTACACTATCATTACTAATCGATTGTAATTAAGGCCTGGATTAAGGATTCAGAGGCCCCTGGGCACAATGTCCTGTAGACCCCCTACCTGGATGCACCCCTATAGTTGAATTAAAAAATAAGATTAATATAATATATTTTTTAAATAAAATGAATCTATAATGTATTGTCCGCGTTTTTTAAATAAATTATATACAGTACATATTTCTAGTCTACAAAGATTTAACTTATTTTTAAAGCATACTTTGAAAAAAAAAATACTAATACAACTAGTAAAAATTAATGGATTTTAATATACTTGTTCAAGTTCACTGAAGCAATACTAAAAATGTATATTTAATGGTATTTTAATGTACAACTTTCACAAACTTATAATGCATATGATTTGCATACAACACCTCTCCGAACCAGTTCTATGAATCTGAGTCCTCTATAATACACACACTTATTAATGATTCCTACTTGTCTTCCTTGTGATGAAGAGTAGGCAAAATCTGGTGTGTAGTGGGGGAAAAAAAAGAAGGTAACACTTTATTTTGATGGTCCATTTGAGTATTAGTAGACTGTCTGCTTAATATCTGTTGACACTGACATTTAACAGTCCTTCAACAGACATTTAACTGACTATAAGAAGCTTTGCAATTACATGTCAACTTACACTAACCCTAACCCCAACCCCAACCCTAACCCCAACCTAACAGTCTACTTATAATCTAATGATAATTAGTTGCAATGTAACTTACATTCAACAAACGGACCATCAAAATAAAGTGTGACCAAAAAGAAGAGGAACGTTTTCATCAGACGCTGGATTCGAACCGGGTTCATAATCGATCGCGTCAAAACATGTTGCCATGCGCTTTACGAACTACGCCACTCACGCTGATACCTGCTGCGCTCATTACTTATTTTGTCACTGTCAATCAAACAGTGATGGGCGTGAATCACTCAATTAGTTTATTTCAACGAGGTGCGCTATTTGCTCTTCGCCTAAATAGTCACTCCAAAATTGGCATTTTACCCCCTTCGCAGGGGCTTCAAGTGCGCACAGGACTGTGCCCATAATGCCCATTGGTTAATCCGGCCCTGGAGTACACTGTAAAAAATAAACCGTAAATTTTACGGTAAAAAACAGCAGCTGTGGTTGCCAGAACTTTACCATAAAAATTACGGTAGCAACGTAATTGGTTTTACGGGATTGCACCCACCGCACTGTATATTTTACGAATTTTAATAGTTTATTTTACAGAAATGTCAGAAGTAAACAGAAAAACACACAAAAAAAAATTAAATGTAAATTTACACACAAAAAAATATATAATTGTCACTGTCTTATTGTTTTACAATATAAAATGTTCAATACTTTTAATATGAATCGCAAATTTAAAAAAACTATAATGCAATTATATGATCAGCAAAAATGAGTAGAAGTCATTCTAATGGTCCTGTACATATAAAATCCTTAACATTTCTTTGTATTTTTAAATTAGGAACAGGACGTGTCACTACAGAAGTGTTGTGAACGATGATGCCAGTAAATCCCCAGGCCTGCGTTTATGCAACACCTTCTGGAACCGAGATGTGAGTCATAATAGGCAGGGTTTGGCTCATGCCTCATGCGTCTGTATAATTCAGTGCAATTAAAAAATTAGACATAATGGGGTTTGCTTTGTTCTGAACTTTGTTAGAGCATTTCTTTTCTAAACAGCAACACAGATGCTGCATTTTCAGACATTTATATACATTTTAGACAACACAATACCAATGTTTAAACTTGAGCATGAGCATTTTGTTCGATTTTTATAATTGGTATTTTAAATATTTGATCATTTGGAGGTTTATTTTGTCGATGCTTTAGAATCCACACCTGCAGTCCAGTCTGGATGTGGATGAGTTAATAATGGGCATGGCTTCCCAGATCGCTGAGCGAGAGGACAACATCATTGTCGAGGATTTGAGAGGTTTGCTTTTATTTCAATTCATTTCATATTAATGTGAAGGGCTACATATACTAAAACGTATAAGTTAGCACCACAATTCAATAAAACTCCGTTTAAAATCAAAAGGGTTGATGTGTCTAGTACATTCTGTAGGTCAGTGTTTCTCAACCACATTCCTGGAGGACCACCAACACTGCAGGTTTTTGATTTCTCCTTTGCCTGTCACACTCATCACAAGTCTTTCATTCTCTGCTAGTGAGTTGGTAATCTGAATCAGGTGTGTTTGGCTAAGGAGACATGGAAAAAATGTACAGAGCTGGTGGTCCCCCAGGATCATGCTTGAGAAACTCTGCTATAGGTGATTCTGTTGACACGGTGTGCGAATCATACAACACTTTCATAATGATCAATACAACACATAAAGTACAATGTATATAAGGCACATAAGGCATGTATAATTTACTAACATCACAGGCACAAGGGTTTATGTGCATACAGCTGGTTGTTCTCACAGAGTAAAGACAGACAGGCTTATCAGCTTATTCTGCTAAACACACCGACTAGATGTACATTATGCCAGCTATTACACTTTACACAACTTTACACAAAACTAAACAATTAGACACAAAACAGTGATCTGAGCGGTATTAAATTAACTAGCACTTAAATGTAAAGCTTACAGAAATAAAAAAAACTAATTAGAAAGGGCTGGATGCAGCCTACACTAACCTGTTTATTGTAATTATTATTATTTATTCTTAAGATGACACAAAATGATGGAAAAGCATAAATATAAATTAGATGTACATAGTCAGCAACTACAGGATGATTTGAGGTACCCTGATAAGCCAGTGTTATTAATGAAATCTCACGGCAATTCGTAACTTTTTGATTTAGAGGCTAATTTGTATGAATTTGTACAATCTAATTCGTACAATTTAGACTGATTTGCTCATCAGCCAATGACGATTGGGTTTAGGGGTGGGGTTTGGTGCCACATCTACTTTTTAAAATCGTACATTTTTATAGGATTGAACTCGTATGAATTAGCCACTAAACTGACGTAAAATACTTACGTTTTCTCATGCGATCAGGCTGGTTTTATTAGCTTAATACAGATGTGCCCAAACTCGGTCCTGGAGGGCCGGTGTCCTGCTTAGTTTAGTTCCAACTTGCTTCAACACACCTGCCAGGATGTTTCTAGTATACCTAGTAGTATAAGAGCTTGATTAGCTGGTTCAGGTGTGTTTGATTAGGGTTGGGGCTAAACTATTCAGGAGTGACCCCTGGTTTATCGGTTGCTATCAGAGAATTACATACCTTGGAATATAATGACTGACCAATCAGAATCAAGTATTCCCGAAAGCTGTGTAATATATGGTTTAAGACATGGATGTTAAATGTTAGTTCATCCAAAAACGGAAAATTCTGTTATTAATTACCCTCATGCTGTCTTTTCTTAAGACCTTCTATTGTCTAAAAACACAAATTAAGATATTTAAAATGAAATCGGAGAGCTCGCTCATCCTTTGTTGACAGCAAGGTTCCTGAAGCCCAGAAAAATGACAAAAAGATCTTCAAAACAGTCCATATGTTTTCAGTGACATAATGACTATATAAACTAAATAATGACTAAATCAAGGGTGTCAAACTCAGTTCATGAAGGGCCGCTACCCTACACAGTTTAGTTCCAACCCTGCTTCAACACACTTTACCCCAAGGTTTCAAACAACCCTGAAGGACTCAATTAGTACATTCAGGTGTGTTTAATTAGAGTTGGAATTAACTCTGCAGAGTTGTGGCCCTCCAGGAACAGTTTGACAACCTTGGACTAAATAAAGGCTTTTTTCAATGGTTTCAGTGTCAGTATAGGGTGCACATGGACTGTTTTGAGGATGTTTTTTGGTCAGAGTCAGGACCGTTGCTGTCTATGGAGGATGAAAGAGCTCTCAGATATCATCCAAAATATCTTAATTTGTGTTAAGAAGATGAACAAACATCTCAGAGGTTTCGAATGACATGAGAGTGAGTAATTTTTTTGTTGAACTGTCCCATAACTCTAAATAATGGTGCAATACCAGTAAACAGTCTGCAAACCTTATTAGATCACATTGCATGATTCATTTAAATACTCTCCTTTGAAATTTGGCATTTGAAAAGGAAGCTCAGACAAATGCATGTGCAAATATTGTTCGTTCCATTTCATTGTTAATGTTTCACTGCATGTCTTTAAATCCTGGCAGTAGAGGGTTTGGATCACTCCAAAAGAAATGATAAATGTATTCATTTTTTTCTCCTAAAGACTACATGTACGGGCCCTTGCGGTTCTCGCGCTCTGATGCAGTGGCGTTGACCATCCAGAGGGGGCGTGATTTTGGGCTGCCCAGCTATAACCAGATCAGAGAGGCCCTCAGCATGGCACCGGTCAACAGCTGGGAGGAGATCAACCCTAAACTGAAGGACACAAAGGTGATCGATAATACCAGAATGCCCTTAGCATACAGCTACTTATTGTTCAGATAGTCTTCTGGTTTTTAAGGCCAGGGTATATTTATGGTGGATATCTTTTTTCATAAAATTGTTATCTGAAATATCTATATGATATACTGTTAATGCCTAGAGCTCTGTTATTCGAAACCTGCTTAAGGCTATGTCAGTCTTAAGCTGTACCTTAGTGTTAATATGTGTTTCCCGAAGCTATCTTAGTGAAGTACAGCACATCACAATGCCATACATAATAAGGTAAACTTGAAGCAACCTCTTTAAGTTATAGTTAAAGGAGCACACCAAAAAATGGCATAACTTTTGTTAAAATGTACCTTTAGTGTCTTTATACCCTAGTAAGAGACAATGTTATCCGGAAATGCAGCGCACATCATCAACAAAAATCCTTTCCATCGTTCAATCAGGGCTAAAAATAAGTCTGAAATAAGTCTGTGCGGTGCTACTGTAATTTGACATCAAGCTAGCTTCTGAGAGCAGTGTGCCATCGTAAATTCTGCCATTGTTTACTCACCCTTGACTTGTTTCAAATCAGTTTGAGTTGTATTGAGTTGTACTGTATTGTACTAAAGGTGAAATTTTCAAGCATGTTGGAAACCAGTAACCATTGACATCCATAATACTGTAAGGCAAGGCAAAGCAAGTTTATTTATATAGCACATTTCATACGCAGTGGCAATTCAAAGTGCTTTACATAAACAGGAATAAAAGAGACAAGTGTAAGAAAAATAATAAAAATGATTAAAAACAGATTAAAATGTGTTAAAACAGGTTATAAATAGTGAAAAAGAAAAGAAAGACACAATAGTGCGATCTGTTGGACGTAGCAAAATGCTCATTCATTAATTTCACAGCTAAACTGATGTGTTTTCAGTCTTGATTTGAATGTGCACGTTTGAGCACATCTGATCATTTCTGGAAGCTGATTCCAGCAGCGAGGGGTGTAGTAGCTGAAGGCCGATTCACCCTGCTTTCACTGAACTCTTGGAATTTCTAGTTTATATGATCCTAAAGATCTGAGTGTTCTTCTAGGTTTGTATTCAGTGAGCATATCTGTAGTTTATTGAGGTCCTAGGCCATTTAGTGATTTATAGACAAGTAGTGATACTTTAAAATCTATTCTGAATGTAACTGGGAGCCAGTGTAAAGACCTGAGTACAGGTGTGATGTGCTCTGATTTCCTGCTTCTGGTCAGAATCCTGGCCACAATGTTGTGGATGAGCTGCAACTGTCTGACTATCTTTTTAGGAAGGCCGGTGAGGAGGCCGTTACAGTAACACACCCTGCTGCTGATAAAAGCATGAACAAGTTTCTTTAAGTCTTCACTGGAAACAAAGCTTCTGATTCTTGCAATGTTTTTGAGATGATAGAATGCTGATTTACTAACTGCTTTGACATGACTATTGAAATTCAGATCTGACACTAGAATCACACCAAGATTCTTGACCTTATTTTTTGTTGTTTGACCCCTAGAGCCAAGGTACAAATTCACCTTGAGAACCTCATCTCTGTTCCCAAACGCAATGAATTCAGTTTTCTCTTTGTTTAACTGAAGAAAGTTTTGGCACATCCAACTGTTCATTTCATCAATGCATTGGCAGAGGGTGTCAATAGGGCTGTAGTCATTAGGCACTAAGGCTAAGTAGATCTGAGTGTCATCAGCATAGCTGTGGTAGGAGATTTGGTTCTTTCTCATTATTTGGCTCAGTGGAAGCATATAAAGGTTGAACAGGAGAGGCGCCAGAATTCAGCCTTGTGGGACTCCACATGTCATGGGTGTCCACCTTGACCTACAGTACTGTAGGGAACAGGGCCGCTGCTGGCCAAAAGGGTGCCCTATGTGAAATTTTACTGTGGTGCCCCCACAGAGGAACAAAAACACACAAACATATGTATTTAAACATGTATTTATTTATTTATATGGATACATGTGCATTTAAACACTCAAAATTACACTTAAACATTCAAATATTTACATTACACAATAATAGTTTACATCAAATTAAACACTGACATGTCTTCTGTAGAAGCATTCCCAATTTCAAACTTTACAAAAGGTAAGGAATAAAACCCTCTCTGTACCTGTAGAGATGGGTGGTCCTCAGGGCTGCATCCTGTCTCTGTGTCTGTACCTGTGCAGCTGCTGGTGCCTCTGGAGCAGTGCTGGATCAGGCCCCCTTCTATTTTTGACAATTTACAGCATTGAATCTCCATATACAATACAGAAGAAATTAGTCATTTAGAGAAACTCATGGCATACCATTAAAACAATGAGCTAGTCAAGCACTCTTCATAATGTGTCTACTACAACCAAAATGTGGATTTAACTTGCACTATAATCTATGGTGACAAACACTGACCCTCACTGTCAGTATAAATCAAAGACATTTGAGGTTTTTAAGAATTAAAAAGTGTATTAAAATGAGTGTATTTTTAAATAAAAACTTAAACATTCAGAAAAAATAATCATTAATGAATTCATGCTTTTATATTATATTAGCATGCTTTTATATAATATTATTTAGATTTTATATTATTGATCTTTCAGAAATTACAGAATGAGTCAGTTTTGTTATTTCATTTAGTAATGTACAAAAATGAAAAACCGGCATAAAACACATCAATCCACCGACTAAAGAGACTTTATTGTCATTGCAGTGATACAAGCAATAACAACAGCAGCAATAAGAAATGTATAGAAATAGACAAAACAATAAACAACTGCAAAGAATTATATAATATATAATTATATAACAGAATATAATAACTATATAATAATAAATAATACATACAGTGAAATAATTGTGCAGTGCGTGTGTATGTAGCTGGTGTGCAAACAGAATTGTAAAGTATTGCACAAGTTAATAAAATAACTGAGTTTGTGTAATTATCAGCAACATAGGGAAGAGGGGCAAACGCGAAAAGTCATAAAACATGTCCTGTCATAGTTTAAAGCACAATGCATAGCCGCAAAGCAAAAAAAAACAACGTAAACAACAACAAATAAGGCAGATTTGGTGCAGTTGTGGCAAAGTTTAAACGTTAGCCTCACTAGTGAACAAGCAAAAATATGTTTTCCAGATTCATGGAAGTTACCTGAAAATGATGCACGCGATTCATCTGGCACTTTTTACCTCTTCTCGGCTCCAGACTGCTGTTGTCTTCCCGGGGATAGAGCTGCAACTTGCATTAATTATAAATATTTGCTGCTACAGCCGCACAGATAAGTGGACCGGACCGCGCCGCGCGTACGCGTCTATGCGCGTTTACGGAAAAAATGACGTCACATGTTTGTTTTTGCGTTCGTCAAAAATGAATTTTTAAAATGTATTTAACAACATATTATCAATATACATTTTATTTACACTCAGTTTATGTTAATATTATTAAATAAATGTTAATTTTTTTTTGAGCAACCGTCCAAGATGGTGCCCCCCTCCGGAGCTGAGGCCCTACTCAGCCTGCGTACTCTGCCTATAGGGAGCGGCGGTACTGGTAGGGAAAATACTATAAATGTCAATGGTGACAGGTTTCCAACATTTTTTTAAATGGCTTATTTTTTAAGCTGTTTATACAGCTAAATATCAATGTGAGTGAATGAGTCTAGAAGTCTGAAGCCAATAATGTTCCAATGGCTGCATCTGCGCTGACATGGAAGAATAAGGTCAATGTAGTAGCAAAAAATGAACCAAACTTTCAAACTCAAAGTCAAAACTAAACTGCAATGGTGTCACTACTATATCGAGTGTGCTTGTCACAAGTCTACATTTAAATAACAAGCTTGGCGAACCCTTACAGTATCAGACATGTAAAAGAAATCAGTGTTACTTTCAACTGGAACTTCAGTTTTTGCTGTAAAGTAATTGAGCCTTCAGTGTTTGTGGTTTAACTTAAAGGGGACCTATTATGCTCCTTTTTTACAAGATCTAAAATAAGTCTCTGATGTCCCAAGAGTGACTCAAAATACCACATAAATAATCTTTAAAATTGCTCCTTTTAGGCTTTGATTCTAATTGTGCCTTTTTGGTGACCGTCACTTTAAATTCAAATGAGATTGTGCTCTTTTCAAAAGAGGGCGGAGCTACAAATGCCTATGTGTCAGCATAGTAGCAGATTCAAAAACAAGACAAACTTCCTATGCTAATGAGGGAGAGATGGTCACTAGTGGGCGGGGCTTTCCCCCTCTGATGACACGTGCAAACAAAGAATGTCAATCAAAGTGTTTCTGCAGTGTTTTTATCAAGTGTGATTTATAAGAAATAAAACTAATACATTTTTATTGTAGGAAGCTGGTTATATTCAGACTTTTATAAAACTAATACATTTTTTACCATAGGAAACCCCCTATGAATGTGATTTTTGCATAAAAGGTCCCCTTTAAATGAACTACCTCAAAGAAGGTGGAGCCTCAGAGCCACATCCACCTATTATGTAATCACTATAGTCCAATGGGAGTTCAGAGGTGTTCACTAACCGGAGTGAACTTTTCAGTTTTTGTTCAAAATTGTCACATCATTCATTCATCCGTTTGACTTGAGGTGGATCAGGTCTTACTCTTTTTGTCAAATCTTTTTTCAGATGTTAAAGGAGCTGGCGGACCTGTATGAGAATGATATCTCCAGACTGGAGCTGTTTGTTGGTGGTCTGCTAGAAACGCAGGAAGGTCCAGGTCCAGTGTTTTCTGCCATAATCCTGGACCAGTTTGAGCGGATAAGAAATGCGGATCGCTTCTGGTTTGAGAACAAGCAAAATGGGTGAGACAATTTCCTGGGATGTTCAAATGAAAAAAAATAACCCCAAAGAAATACTCCACGGCGACACAGTGGCTCAGTGGTTAGCCAGTGGAGTTTGCATGTTCTCCCCGTGTTGGCGTGGGCTTCCTCCGTGTGCTTCGGTTTCACCCCGTCCTCACTTTAGATTAGGTCACAAAACTGGATGAAATTGAGTTAATAAAGCATTTATTAACATAAAAAAATAACTATTAATATATGCCTGAATAATAAGAGATATAAATGTTGTTTTTAATAGTTTATTAATCATTTATTAACTCATTCTGAATGATCTTTAAAAAACCAACATCTATGCTTAAATAACTGGTTTGTAAATAATGCAATACTTAATTTAGTAAGGAAAAATAAATTATTAACAAATTATGAAAGTACAATTATTAAGCACATTATAAATGTGGTTATAAGTCAAAAATACAGCATTTGTAGCTGCTAGGGCTGGGCCAAGTAAAGAAAGGGCCAGTATCGCCGATATCGATACCGATACTGATACTTTTACTTTAAAAAGCATTAACTTGAACCTAAATGTACTTTTCTGTAGGGGAGAACAGTGAGGAATGAATTATGAGTTGAATGCTCTCAAAGCAGCTATAATTAAATGCATTTGTTAAAACCCAGGACAAAAAAAAAACACTTTAAAGCCAAATAAAATCATTTTTATTATTGTAATCATCTGGATTTTCAAACACAAACTTTTTACTAGAAAACGATGAATTTTTTTAACTTTCCTTCAGTCTTTTGTTTAGAAACAATTATATAATAACAAAACCATTTCTCTTTTAGCACTTCAATGTCTTTAAACAAATAAATGTAAAACAAATATGCATTTCAAATACATTTCTAATAAACCAAGTCCACAAAGTTTTTACAGGCGAACAAATTTGGCGAAACTGTTTTCAGTTTTTGTTCACTGTTTTGTTCAAAATAACAAGATAAAGTATTTCTCTTTCATTAGACACTAAACACGGCCTTATTTTATAAACAAAGTGCAAACAGTTGCTTGTATATAATGAGGGATATTCTGACATTTTCATATTTTAAGTTTATGGTGTACAGTGGTGGCCAGAATTATTAGAACACCTGAATTCTCACCAGCTAAAAAAATGTTTTAAGTGTTTTTAAAAGTTTTTTTTTTTTTTATTATTGTTTTATTATTACACACTCCAACAAAAGATAACTGACCTAAAACCATTTTTAGCTGGTGAAAAAACTACTGTTCTAATCATTTTAGCCACCACTGTATATTTTTAAATTCCAAAATAATTCATATTAATAGCAGGTATATATGCTGACTATATAGGCTTTATTTAGTCAGCCTGATGACGAAAGTAACAAGTTCCACTTTTTTTTTTCAAATTGGCATTAACTAATTCTGAATGTCCTATATAACTCAAATATTAATCTCACCACTGTAGCTAGCTACCTGTCCCAGGGCTGGCACTGCTGGGGGTCTGTCTGGAGGATTTGCCTCCTCTTCTCTCCTTTTTTTGCAGCACGGCGTTCTCTTTTTTCTGTTGTTTTATGTGTTTGTGTAGACTTGTAGTGTTGCCACAGTATCGAATAGATTTCTACAAACATCGCAGTTTGCAATATTTTCGTTTACTGCAGTAAAATAACTCCGAACAGCGCTCCTCTTTCATTCCGTCATTTCGGAATAGCCAAAAGTGAAAAATCTACTTTTCAAGCTGTTTGGACAGACATGTAGGTATAGTGTATATACCATCATATTGGGGTGATATAAACACACCCAGTCCTTTTTTATTTTCAATTTAGTGTGGTTTATTTATAAACTAATTTCGAGAGGATCACGTGCTTATGATCAACACGGCTGGCACCTTATCAGCTCCGTAATCTGCCCTATTAGATGATTACGGACACACTATAAATAACCAGAGATTTCACTCCAGCTATCTTCATCTTGAAGTTCCCCCTCCTTCCACCCCTACTTCCACCCTTTCCTATAGGGTGACACGGCGGCCCAGTGAATAGCACTGTTGCCTCACAGCAAGAACGTCACCAGTTCAACCTCCCATTGAGCCGGTTGGCGTTTCTGTGCGGAGTTTCCATGTTCTCCCCGTGTTCGCGTGGGTTCCCCCCGGGTTCCCCGGTTTCCTCCCACCGTCCAAAAACAAACACCATAGTCAATCGACTAAACCAAATTATTGCCTAAGACAACTTTAGTTCACACTTTTCACACGGCGATAAGTGGGGGAGTTCTCGAGACCTTCCTGAGCTCGAACTTCCCTCTCGCCCTTCTAACGGGAGGGAGCCCCGGGCTCGAGGATATACGAGCTCAGGGCTCTCTCCCGGGACAGCATGCCAATTACGCTTTATTGATAATCAGCTAAGTGTGAACTCTTGAAACAACATAAAAGCGGTGAACCAATTGGAGCGGTTTTGAGACCGACCGCAACTTGACGTAGAAGTGCGGTCCCCTTGCCCACCAAATTGATCGACAGCTGCATATTAACATGTCTCCGTAGTAACGTGCATAATCCTATCAACAAGACAGGACGTGCGCAAAGCAACCGGGAATAAAAGGTCTGTTCAGTTTGCTAGGATCATCAATCATCATCAAATGTGATCAAGCGTGAGTTTTACAAGTTTAAAATGTTTTAAAACAGTGCATGTTTGTAATGAATTACAGCGATTTACTTCAGCTTTACTTCATCACCATAGCCGCGTGTCAGTACAATTATAAAAGACGACGCTTCAATCCTGGTTTGTGGACGTTGAATCAGGTTTATTTTGTACATTAACATAACAGATTTCCATACAGCAGTGGATATTAACCTGTATCCTGTCACATTTGCGTGCAAAGCTAAATGCGCGCACTGTATGTGTGTGTGTGTATCTGTGTGCGTGAACTTTGTAACGGCATTGTGTGTGACTCAACGTTGCAGCTCCACAACAAATGCATCAAATAATCATTGGGAAAGTTCCTACTGTAGTATTTCTCACAAACGTTACGTGAGATCTGCTTCCTTTATGTCTGTCAGTTGTCTGAGGCAGCCGAGGGCGGAGACTGAGGCACGCTGACAGGCACATGGGAGCGGTGGGCGGGGAGGACTAGCCTTAAAGGCGCAGTACACAAAAACTGCAAAAAGCTGTTGAGAGCTATAAAATACAAACTAGTGAAAGCTATAATCAATAATCTGATGGGTGTTTTGAGCTGAAACTTTACAGACACATTCTGGGGACACAAAAGACTTATATTAAATCTGGAGAAAGGGGTAACCTAGGTGCCCTTTAATGCTTACAAATAACAAATTCACTAGATGCCAGTGCTTAATAAATGATTCATAGTGTGCAGTTATTATAAAGTGTTACCAAAACGTGGAGTGTTCCTGTACAGTATTTCTGGCTAAGCTCCAGCTTTTCTGTCTCTCAGATTGTTCACTGAAGAGGAGATCAAAGCCATACGTAACACCACATTTCATGATGTGCTTCTGGACATCACCAGCGCAGAAAAGGGCGACATCCAAAATAATGTTTTCTTCTGGATGAATGGTAATAGGCAGCCCACATTTATTGATACTCTGTAAAATTACATCATGGTGTTGGGTTTGAGTTATTTATTTGGCTTTGTTTTACAGGTGATCCCTGCCCTCAGCCTCAGCCAATAAGAGTCTCTGATCTTCAGCCCTGCACAGAGCCCTTCTCTATGAGTTACTTCGACGACAGCAGCAAAGTTGGCTTTGGTGTAACTGTGGTGGTGCTCTTCCTGTTTCCTGTCGGTCAGTGTCTTTCAGATTTTTCAGTGTGCTGTAATTTATTTCAGACCATGCAATAAATTAATAACATATATCATTTTATAAATGGTGGCACGGTGGCTCAGTGGTTACATCACAGCAAGAAGGTCGCTGGTTTGAGCCCCAGCTGGGTCAGTTGGCATTTCTGTGTGGAGTTTGCATGTACTCACTGTGTTTGGGTTTGCTCCGGGTGCTTCAGTTTCTCCCAAAGACATGCGCTATAGGTGAATTGAATAAACTGAATTGACCGTTTTGTGTGTGTGTGTGTGTGTGTGTGTGTGTGTGCCTGTGCGTGTGCCTGTGCGTGTGCCTGTGCGTGTGCGTGTGTGTGTGTGTGTGTGTGTGTGTGTTTGGATGTTTCCCAGTACTGGGTTGCAGCTGGAAGGGCATCCACTGTGTAAAACATATATAACAAGTTGGCGGTTCATTCCACTGTGGCGTCCCCTGATGAATAAAAGGACTAAGCTGAAGGAAATGAATGAATCCAATGCTACCCAATAATCTTTCCACGCATAATCTGCAGTATCTTTTTGATCTCCTGACAGTAAGCTACATCGTAGCATCTGCAGTTGCTCGAGTTCGGACTGCCAGATTCAGGCGATTCCAGCAGAAGCGCAGAGGATCCACCAAACACAAGGAACCTTCTCACGGAACCATCGGTCAGTAAAATCACCTGTAATATCAGATTGACCTAATATGACACTGAAGATGAGGATATTAACTCCTCTCACTGCATTGCTCTTTTATATCCAGCCAGTGAGTGGTTGGGTCACAATACAGCACCTCGACAAGTTACTCTTGCGTTCAGTGAGAAGAAAGTTTTCCAGACCTTCGATGAGAACGGCTCCCCTCTCAGCTCTCACAGCCTGGGCAATCAAGACCACCTGAACGTGATCATATCCAATGACCATCAGCACCGCGCTCTGCTCCTGAAGATCCCCAAAGAGTACGATCTGGTAGGAGTTTAATACTTCATCCTTTTGTCAATCAATGATCAATAAAGCATTGGGGCTTCATGCAGTTTTTTTTGGTTGGATAGCTATCTGATCTTGAGATGAACAGGTGTAAATGTGATGTACATATTAATATAAATGTGTATTTAAGGCGCATGGAGTGACCACAGGCCCATTAAGATGTTGATTTTTCTGTTGTGAAAGGTTTTGTTCTTTGAGGATGTTGTCCAGAGGTCCGAGTTCCTGAGTCTCCTGCGCTCTGAGCTGGAGGGCAGAATTGAGAGTTTGACTGTGATGGAAAAGAGTGAAAAAGAGATGCTCTGTGATGCAGTGACCAGAGAACAGAGGGGGAAGATCGTGGAGACCTTCTTCAAGCATGCTTTTTCAAAGGTGTTTGTTTCTGTTGTTTCTTCTTACACCTGTCTTACTCCATCCGCAGTGTGTTTGCAGGCCCTATTTTTTTCTGTGCCTTTTTTTTACACTATTTTTTTTTAAGGAAAGTGGTTGCAAACAATTTATATACGCTGAATTTACACAAATTAAAATGAACTATGCTAAACTGAATTGGTTTGTTTAAATTCAGCCTCTTTAAATTGTTTGCATCCTTAAAAAAAAAAAATGAAAATCCAATTAATCGTTTTTATCAGTGCAGGTTACAGTCGGGATCCAGTTCTGTGTGTTACAGGGATCTCATTTAATACAACTTTGTGTAGAAATCTTGCTAAAAGTAAACGTACGCCAGAATACATTTTAATTGATGAATAAATGATTACGGCTCATTTGATTTAAAGTGGTTCAATAAAGTCAGTATTTAAGTTAATTATGTTTACGCAGGGGCAACGCAGTGGCGCAGTAGGTAGTGCTGTTGCCTCACAGCAAGAACGTCGCTGGGTCGCAGGTTCGAACCTCGGCTGGGTCAGTTGGCGTTTCTGTGTGGAGTTTGCATGTTCTCCCTGCGTTCGCGTGGGTTTCCTCCGGGTGCTCCGGTTTCCCCCACAGTCTAAAGACATGCAGTACAGGTGAATTGGGTAGGCTAAATTGTCCGTAGTGTATGAGTGTGAATGTGTGTGTGTGGAAATTCCCAGAGATGGGTTGCGGCTGGAAGGGCATCCGCTGTGTAAAATCGTGCTGGATAAGTTGGTGGTTCATTCCACTGTGGCGACCCCGCAAGGGACAAGAAAATGAATGAATGAATGTTTACGCAGATTTTACATACAGCAGTGCATACTCTTCTGTCAAGTTTGTTTTTTATACAGGGTGGGCCATTTACATGGATACACCTTAATAAAATGGGAATGGTTGGTGATATTAACGTCCTGTTTGTGGCACATTAGTACATGTGAGGGGGCAAACTTTGATGGGCGGTGACCATAGATATATACACTAGATATCGCATAGGGACCCTGAGCATGCGTCAATAGCGCCGCCACATTGGTACAGTGCTTCTAGGACAAACGTCATTCAACCGCACTAGTCAAGACAGTGTGCCAATGTGAAGATGCTGGACTTTAGCGCTGTGTTTGCGTTGTAGTAACGAGCAAACAAAGAAAACAGAGCACAAAGGCAGAACATTTCATAGGTAAGATTTTGTTTTTTATGTTTTTGTATGTTATGAACTTTTGTGCTTAAAAAGTAATGTTATTGATGATAATACAGTCTCTTGCTGCATTCACCATAAGGCAAAGTAGCACCAACTCGCACTAAATTCTAGGCTTATGCTAGTTTTGTTGAATAAAATAAGCAAACTATGTTATGAAATATGACAAGAAGATGCTGCGGTGCTAGAAACTTGTATTATTGTCGGCTAAGTGAACGAGTCGTTCATAACGGAGATTCATTCACAAACGAATCGCTCCCTCCGTCAGAATGAGAAGTGAAAGCAGGAGAGGGGGTGTGTTTCAGGACATGGATTAGATCAAATTAAACAGGGAAGGAGGGTAATGCATTTCCATGCACACAAACACTCACTTTTTGTCAGGAATGCCCGTGCGGTCACATCCATCAATGTAGAAAAGTGATGTAAAATTATAATATTTCGTAATTGAAAAAAATATTTGCATACTGACCACCGGGGAAAACTCCCGATCATAGATATATGTGTATATGTGTATTTCTCTGGCTTTGGATGGCCACAGTCCTCCGCTTCACCTTGGTCCCGCATTAATTTCAAAGGAGCGCTACCCTGTACTAAAATGGCAGCTCTATTGACGCATTCGTTCTAATAGACAATAGCAGGGTAGGCGACATCTAGTGTATATATCTATGGGCGGTGACCATGGTGGCCATTTTGAAGTCGGCCATCTTGGATCCAACTTTTGTTTTTTCAATAGGAAGAAGGTCGTTTGACACATCAAACCTATTGGGAATTTCACAAGAAAAACAATGGTGTGCTTGGTTTTAACGTAATTTTATTCTTTCATGAGTTATTTACAAGTTTCTGACCACTTATAAAATGTGTTCAATGTGCTGCCCATTGTAATAGATTGTCAATGCAACCCTCTTCTCCCACTCTTCACACACTGATAGCAACACAGCAGGAGAAATGCCAGCACAGGCTTCCAGTATTCGTAGTTTCAGGTGCTGCAAACCTTGTATCTTATATATAAGTGTATATCTTGCATCTTTTGTGTATAAGTGTATATCTTGCATCTTGTATCTCGTGTATAAGTATCGTGTGTGTATATAAATAAAAATACATAAAATACAAAAAAATAAAATAAAAATAGTTACATACAGTTGAAGTCAGAATTATTAGCCCCCCTTTGAATTTTTTTTTCTTTTTTAAATATTTCCCAAATAATGTTTCACAGAGCAAGGAAATCTTCACAGTATGTCTGATAATATTTTTTTTCTTTCTGAAAAAAGTCTTATTTGTTTTATTTCAGCTAGAATAAAAGCAGTTTTTAATTTTTTAAGAACCATTTTAAGGTCAAAATTATTAGCCCCTTTAAGCTATATATTTTTTCGATAGTCTACATCCCAAGTGAACATACTTGTTTAACTGAAAAACAATGCTGAAGTCAGATATTCTGCTTTAAAAATGGTTTTTCCGTGGCGGAACGATGTCTTTGTTTAGATAAATTTAACCTGCACAATGCCAGTTTAGCCAATTATAATTCAGCACCCCGTGTTGCCTTGTTGGAAAACAGCGTATTTCATTCATTCATTCATTCATTCAGAAAGGCTCTGAGCTTGTGTCCGTGACCGAAATGGACAGTATCAGACGTCGAAATGAAACAGATTCAGGTCCACATGACGTTATTAATTAGCAAATGATATAAATATTACGAACGTACACATTAGGTGAGCAGGTTACATTGTAACCGTGTGTCCTAACAACACGCTTTGTGACGAGATACGCAGTGATGAGCAATTTGGCTGTTTGCGCCAGACAGAAATTTAAATACAGCCTTTCAGAAGCACAGAATATGCACTCACTCACGAAACGGTAAGATTTAGAATCTATTTAATACATGTTAACCCTGTTTAACACCATTAAATGTAGATGCTGAATCACTCATGTGTGTTTAGTTCTAAAGTTCATTTTCATTTTAAACGGTTTATTGTATTTTCAAGATCTGAGGTGAACTATCTGCTGCTGCTTTCAGTATATGGCAATAAATATAATGTAAAATGGCATTCAAACTCACGTTTGACGAGGTTTACCTGAGGTGATCATTGCCATAGTTTTCTGTTGTTCAGCTGTGAGAAATAGAAGCCGTTATATATCAATTCGAGGTGATGGTTTTGACAAAACTCCTTTTAATATGGAAAATATTCCCTCTGTCGCATCGTTGATTTTATTTAGAGCACAGTTTAAATCACTCGCTCCTGTACTCAATCTGGCAACCCGCGCTTGCGTTTGTTTTGATTCAGGAGTGCAATACCTAGTTTAACCACTGGGTGTCAAACTTATATACTGCACCTTAAAGCTGTATAGAAGTGTCTTGAAAAATATGTAGTAAAATATTATGTACTGTCATCATGGCAAAGATAAAATAAATCAGTTATTAGAAATGAGTTATTAAAAAAAATTATTTGAAAAAAAATCTTCTCTCCGTTAAACAGAAATTGGGTAAAAAATAAACAGGGGGCCTAATAATTCTGGGGGGCTAATAATTCTGACTTCAACTGTATATACATTTTATATTTATACATAATTTCTATTATATATCAATATATAATTTAAACATTAAAAAAATTCTCAAATATAAATGTGTATGTGTATATACATAATAAATATGCACATTACACCCACATATACAAATAATGTAAATATATGCATATACATATAATGTAAATACAAGCTTTTATTTTGAATGAATCGTGAATAATCTTTTGACAGCACTAAATATTTTACATTAAAACATTTTTAATGTAAATACGTACTCATCTTTCGGATGAGACATTAAACCGAGGTCCTGACACTCTGTGGTCATTAAAAATCCCATGGCACTTCTCGTAAAGTATAGGGGTGTAACCCCGGTGTCCTGGCCAAAGTCCCTTAATCGGCACTTACCCATCATGGCCTCCTGATCATCCCCATCCACCGAATTGGCCCTATCACTGTCTCTTCACTCCACCAATAGCTGGTGTGTGGTGAGCGCACTGGCGCTGTTGTCCTGTGGCTGCCGTCACATCATCCAAGTGGATGCTACACACAGGTGGTGGTGTGGAGAGACCCCCCTCATAATTGTGAAGCGCTTTGGGTGTATGGCCATACACAATAAATGCGCTATATAAATACACATTACATTAAAAAATGTGGATTAACAGCAACTGCAAATGTGTGCTGTGTGTAAGTGCATCTGGACGCACATGCACTGCAGATGGCATTAAGTCTACAAAGCCATTTTGTCTTCAGTCCTTTGACAAGGTGTCACAAATATAAGAGGTAGTGTCCTAAATGTGTTTTCTGACTCCAGGTTTTGGACATCGATAAAAGTGATGTGGGAGATCTGAGCAGCAGAACCAGAGAAGCACTACAGTGTGAGCTGACCCGAGCTGAGTTTGCCAGTGTGCTCGGGCTAAAGCCGGACTCGCTCTTTGTGGAGTCCATGTTTACACTGGCTGACAAGGACGGTAACGGATATCTTTCCTTTCAGGAGTTCCTGGATGTTATTGTCATTTTCATGACAGGTATGCTTGTTAGTTTGTTAGTTTTACAATGTGTCAGCGCTGGATGTCAAAAATGTTACAATGTTTGCTGTTTTTGGCTTTCAAATATGAATCCAGGTACTTCTGAGGAGAAATCTAAGCTTCTGTTTTCCACGCATGACATTAAAGGAGACGGCTTCTTGTCCAAGGAAGAGTTCACTTCTTTACTCAGGTCAGTTCTGATATCACATTCTGTTTTGAGCACAGGAAAAATAAGCCAACAATTTGTGCAAATATATATTTTATGATAATGGTCTGAATTTGACTTTTGTGTTGTGCAGGTATTTCATTGATATCTCTGGTGCTCTGTCTAAGAGTCAGGTTGATGATGGAATCGCTGCTATGCTTCAGACGGCTGGTCTTTACAACAAAGATCGCTTGTCCTGGGAGGACTTTCACTTTCTGCTGCGGGACCATTCAGCTCAGCTCAATATTAAAGGTCAAGAGATATATTTCTTTGTGCTACAATCTCCCTTTATGCCTTGATATTTTTAGCTCACCCAGCACAGAGGTATTTGCAACATAGGCTCATTGGGGATACGAGTCCAGGGATATACAGTTGAAGTCAGAATTATTAGCCCCCCTGTTTATTTCTTTCCCCAATTTCTGTTTAACGGAGAGATTTTTTCACATTTCTTAACATAATAGTTTTAATAACTCATTTTTAATAACTGATTTATTTTATCTTTGCCATGATGACAGTAAATATTATTTGACTAGATATTTTTCAAGACACTTCTATACAGCTTAAAGTGACATTTAAAGGCTTAACTAGGTTAATTAGGTTAACTAGGCAGGTTAGGGTAATTAGGCAAGTTATTGTATAATGATGGTTTGTTCTGTAGACTATCGAAAAAAAAATATAGCTTAAAGGGGCTAATAATATTGACCTCAAAATGGTTATAAAAAATTAAAAACTGCTTCTATTCTTGCCGAAATAAAACAAATAAGACTTTTTCAGAAAGAAAAAATATTATCAGACATACTGTGAAGATTTCCTTGCTCTTTTAAACATCATTTGGGAAATATTTAAAAAAAATCAAAGTGGGGCTAATTATTCTGACTTCAACTGTATAACAATATAATCAGTATAATAATATATATCACAAAATAGTAAATTCAATCAGTTAATAGTTTATTGTCCATATGGGAAGGTCTACTGTATGTCCATTTTTACATTTCAAAGGATAAACTCAAAACTGTACTCATGCGATTATTTTTTGTTTCAATTTATTTTCGAATGCCTGGGCAAATGCTTGATTAACAGTGTAGAAATAAATATTAATGAAATTGAACACATTTTTCAAAAAGGAAAAATTACAGGACCAACATAATTTATTGCTAAATAAAATGCAAAATGTAAACACTGAATGCTTTATTTATGTCTTTGAATTGCATTATGCGGCAATTTTGAGGTCAGTACTCTCAGTACTTTTCCTGTTATTTTACAAACTTAATTATCTATATTAATTTTTATACAATATATTGTTTCATACTACTAAAATGTAAATGTACAACTGCAGATTTGAGTTTTCAACGTTAAAATTCAGCAAAACAGAGATCAATGTCCCTTTAATTCAAAATCCTAAATACTCATTTTGTTATTCTCATTAATTACCAGATATTTTTTACAGTGTACTTTTTTTTCTTAGTGTGTTAATAATAAATTAATTAAATAACCATAGACAATGGGACAAGCAAAGACAATGTAAATAATAAGAATATGTAAGAAGAAAAAAGAAAAAAAAGAAACCGCTAATAACTTAAAATATACATTCATTAACTGGGAAAAAGCATGCCTGACAACATTTTTAAATGAAAGTATGTTTTGATTAGTTGAGATATACTGTAAATCTGCAGTCATTTCTTCATAAATATATATATACAGTTGAAGTCAGAATTATTAGCCCCCCTGAATTATTAGCCCCCCTGTTTATTTTTTTCCCCAATTTCTGTTTAACAGAGAGATTTTTTCAACACATTTCTAAGCAAAATAGTTTTAATAACTAGTGGTCAGTATTTATGATACAACTATTTTAAATACATATTTTAAATACAAAATAGTATTTTGTAATTTGTATTTGATCGGGTTTATGAAATTGGGTTAATGTTTTGTATCAAAATACTTTAGTCTCTTGTATGTTTGTATTTTTAAAATACTGTAAAACACTTTGTAAGAAGTCTACATGAAGACTTCATAAAATGGGGCGTCTGATTGATTCTTATTTGCCTAAGCTTAAGGTCAGAACAGAAAATTGATCACGAAGATGGACAGCGCTTGTAGTATGGATGGAAATTATGCATCTTTGATGAGATGGAATAAAATATCAGTCCTTAAGAACAGGATTTGGAGCCTTCAGCACATAATCATTCTCAGTCTCAGTGCTGCAGGTGGAAATGCAGAGGAACTTTCGAATAATAAAACGCCTAAAGATGGTGTACTGGTGTTCACTAAGGGGGCAAACTGAGACTTTTCCAGTTAAAGGAGAACTAAATAAATCTTGGGAGAATGTGTAAACTGCACATTTAATAGTAGTTTTGGATGAATTGCTGATGTGATGCCAAGAAAACAAAACAAACAGCATAAAAACGAGTCTTACAGTGGCTGACTTAAACTTGCTCAGAGAAAAGCTGTTGTTATCAAACACCGTTTACTTCACTAAGTCAGTTTAATGGTGAAGGGATTGATCGAATATGCCTGTTGATAAAAGGTTTGCAAAGAAATGTCATACTCCCATGTAAATGTATTTTCAAAATACAGTATTTTATTTTGATACTTGTTGTGGCTACTGTATTTTGTAGTTTATTTTTATACATGTAAAGCTGAGGTATTTGGTATTTTAATTTAAAATACATTTCAATGTAGTTTTGCTCCTCCCTGTTTGCAGGCATGGAAGTACTTGGTAAGAAAAAACTAGCCAGACAGCACAAGGTATCTTTCATCAAGAGAAACAGGTAAGAGAAAATATCTCATATAAAACTCATGTGGCAAAATGAGCACACCGTCATGATTTTATATTTCTGTTGTAGTTCTTCATCAGTGGAAGAGCTTGCTCACACACCTGAGGAGGAGCACGGACAGGAACTTCGTCAAAGGCAGACCAAGAAGTGAGATGTTAATGTGTAATATCTGTGTTGTGGTCATTTTAGCGCACGCGTTGCATTATGTGGCGTGTTCTGACAGGTTTATGGCCATTAGGAGCTTTTCTTAGTGTTTGATTTAATCTTTTGTGAAACCTGCCATTTGTTGGCTATTGAGAAATGTGGCAGGCAGTATCAGTGGGATCTGATGCCATCCTGTGACATAATGTGGGTCAGGTTTCGCTTCGAACGTCATCAGCTTAAGCTACTGTGACTAGACTATAAAGCTGAGTATAACGGAGTAGCAGAAGTAACTCGATTTTCAGCTATTATTAGAAAATGTGAGTGGTGCGGACCTGCGGAGTAACCACAACAATGATTTTAGGTTGTGAGCAGGGCTTTACATTAACACCCGCCAAATGCGGGTAAGACAGACACTCCCACTAGCCACTTTGGCTGGTTAAAAATAAATTTCCCGGATAATAATTCATAAAAGCAGGGTTTGACAATAAGGATGGTCCAATATGCATGCAAAGGCGAAGGCAACACGACTGAAAAAAATAATTGTGTTCGCGTGAGCAATAAAAAAAGCAGATGAATACCGAATAAGAGGATGGTCACTTGCGCTAACAGCTGAGGTGATGCGCGCGACTGTTTAAAATGTGCGCGCTCCCGTTTCCTTGCGTGAAGCAACTGTGTCTAGAAATATAGATCGGTTCTCTTTCAAAAAAGACTAGACAAAAGTGATGAGCATGCACCCACAGTCTTGCTGCTTTCAAGAGCTCCAGATTTGTATTTTTGTGAGCAGCAGCGGTTGCTTTCGCTTGCACCATTATTTGAACAGTTTTTTTATGGGTCTAGCGTTAACCTTGTGCGTTATCATCCTTTCATTATCACACGGTATGTTTTTTACCTGTTTTCTTTTGCGTAATGTGGTTTAATTATCATTTTTTTACAATAACATTGCTTTAATGGGAGATTACTCCCCATTTATGTGTAGTAAACTGGTGATCTTTGATCTTTATACTTTGAAAAAGTATAGTAAATAGCTATATTTTGCTTGTTTTGACACATTTAAAATTTGTGGCTAAGAAATAATTATTGTTTATGTTTGGTGTGTTCAGAGATAAATTTGGTAAATCTTTCATTTTGAGCTCTGAAAATTATGTGAAATAAAAACTAATTGTAATACTATGAAACCATGACCCATTTGCTCATGAACATTTAGCAAGCTCATACACGACACACAAAAAGTTAAATGAAAGAGGCATGTGGAGATAACGCAAAATCTAAATCAAGTAGTTTTAGCATGTCAAAGTCATATTTATGTGTATAAAATATATTTTCCCAACAAATCAATTGTGGCTAGTGAAAATGGCGAGTGGCTAGTAATGTTGGAAAACTACTAGCCACAGTATCTGGTGATCAAAAACGTTAATGTCAAGCCCTGGTTGTGAGTAATTGGCAGGATGTTGTTAATACGTTGTTGGTTGCTAGAGCTGATAGTTCGTCACCTTGGAATTATAAGGTTCTATCTGCGTTCTAAATGATTTTGAGGTATTTAGCTTCAGTGTTTACATTCCATATAGCAAACAATATGTGTGTAACAGTTTCATACTTTAACATGACAGAGACCCTAAATGTACTCTAAATGTAAATTATCAAAGTTCTCTTAAATTTGCAAATTGGAGTAAAAAAAACAAACACGGTAAATGCAGAAAGAACCTTCTCATTCTGAAAAGTCATTTTCCACTTGGAATTATACGGTTCTATCTGGCAGATACAGTTGCAATCAGAATTATTCAACCCCCTTTGATTTTTTTTTTCGTTTTTTAAATATTTCCTAAATGATGTGTAACAGAGCAAGGAAATTTTCACAGTATGTCTGATAATGTTTTTTCTTCTGGAAAAAGTCTTATTTGTTTTATTTTGGCTAGAATAAAAACAGTTTTTAATTTTTAAAGAACCATTTTAAGGACAAAATTTTTAGCCCCTTTAAGCTAAGTTTTTATCCGATAGTCTACAGAACAAACCATCTTTATATAATAACTTGCCTAATTACCCTAACCTGCCTAGTTACCCTAATTACCCTAGTTAAACCTTTAAATGTCACTTTCAGCTATATAGAAATGTCTTGAAAAATATCTTGTCAAATATTATTTACTGTCATCATGGCAAAGATAAAATAAATCAGTCATTAGAAATGAGTTATTAAAACTATTATGACTAGAAATGTGTTGAAAAAATCTTCTCTCCGTTAAACAGAAATTGGGGAAAAAAATAAACAGGGGGGCTAATAATTCAGGGGGTTGAATAATTTTGAACACAACTGTAATTAATTAAAGCATTACTTTTCAAAAAAATACAATCAAAAAAATATATATATATATATATATTGGTGTTGTAACAATATGTTCAAATTTTTATCACATTTTTGCTTTCTAAAACAAGCTGGCAGGTAGGAAGATAAACCGATGTAGACTAAAGATGAAAGTCTTGTGTTTTAGAAATGATATAGTGACCAGAGTCAAAACAGGCCAAACTAGCCCAAGATTGAACAATAATGACTTTAAACCGGAGTCAATTGTGTCTTGTTAGAGCTGGACAAAGCCAAGCCAAGGTGTACGTCAGGCCTCAGAGAGAGCGATTCAACCGAAACCCAGTGCAGCAGTGCGTCCAGCAGTTCAAACGCTTTATCGAAAACTACAGAAGACACATCGTCTGCACAGTGGTCATCTACGCCATCACCGCCGGCCTCGCTCTGGAAAGATGCATCTGTAAGCGTCTACTCTTATTTCATTTTGTTTTATTTATTTGTCTGTTTGCTCATTGAACTGTTGTGTGCATTTTTGCACTGGAGATCCACACTAATGGTTGCAAACCAATAGCGATGTTTGTAGATTATGGTTTACAGGCTCACTCCAGTGGCATCCCGGAGACCTCTATGGTGGGTGTGTTAGTGTCTCGTGGCTCAGCGGCCGCCATTTCCTTCCTGTTTCCCTACATGCTGCTGACTGTGTGCCGAAACCTGATCACCATGTGCAGAGAAACATTTCTCAACAGATACATCCCATTCGACGCTGCCATCGACCTGCACCGCCACATGGCCTTCACCGCACTCATCCTCTCAGGTCAGAGGAAAATGGGATCAAAGGGGTCATGAACGGGCTTTTTGAAAATGTATATATACTTCAGCAAAGTCCTGTTAAGGCGGGGGTGTCTAAACTTGGTCCAGGAGGGCCGGTGTCCTGCAGAGTTTAGGTCTAACTTGCGTCAACACACATGCCAGGATATTTCTAGTATATCTTGTAAGAGTATTATTTAGTATTTGATTAACGTAAAATAATTTAGTACTCCATAACTTAAATTATACTGATTTTTAGAAACACAAGGCAATAAAATAACCACATTCACAGGGGAAATGTATTGACCGTGAACGAGTCAAGAGGCGTCATTTTACCAGTGTCACCATGACAGCACAGTAGCGGTATTGCAAGCAGCAGGAACAAGTATACTACATAAAAATGCCCTGCTGGTGCATTATTTGAGCAGACTTTGCTTTTCCGGTGAGCATGTGCAGTTCATTCACAGATAAGTAGCCTATACATGTGCATGAGTAGAAGATTGAGCCATTTTAAACTTTGACCGCAGCGCACACAAGCTATTTAGTGTGCTATTTAAGTGTGCTATTTGATGTGTAAGTGCTGCCCTGTCTTATAATAACAATAATAATAATAATAATAATAATAATAATAATATATACATACAGACAAAAAAATACAATAATAATAATATTAAATAATAATTTAATAAAATTATTTTTTATTATAAAATAAAAATAAATTATTATAAAAAATAATTTTATATGTATAAAAATATATATATGTAAATTAAATTATTTAATATATATTAAAATATAATAATTTTTTTATTATTTTATTATAATAAAAATTTATAATTTATTATTATAAATTATTATTATTTAATTAAATAATAATAATAATAATAATAAAATGACTGATAATATTAATTCTATATTATTAAATGTTCTCATTTTGATGGTGTTGTATATGTATAACTTCCAAAGGAAATGTGGCTCAGTCTGAACTTTCCCTGTGTGAATCAGTGGGCGGAGCTGCAGAATCAGGGATTGGTATTCTTAGGTGGAACCAAGCGGTGTTTAACTTGCCTATGATGTCATAGATAGGTACATTCCAAGATCAGCTGTTTTCCAGGTCTAGTGTCAATAAAAGCTTTTATTTTAGTAACAAGGAAATTTTCTGGATTGAAACGTCCAGGATGTTGTTTTATTGCGATGACCTCTTATATATAAGAAGCTCAAGTAAAAGTTGCTTTCTCAGTTCATGACCCCTTTATTGTATTTATGTACCTATTATACATTTTTACTGCAGTCAGAATTCTGTCGAACTTATATTATGCAATAGCACAGCAAGAGTGCTAAGATATGCATGTGCAGTTTATGGCATGTATGGTTCCATTGCGTTGTGTATTGCCTCCTCGAAGAGATGTGTTTATGGTTTGGTAACACTTTATTTTGATGGTCCATTTGAGTATTAGTAGACTGTCTGCTTAATATCTGTTGACACTGACATTTAACAGTCCTTCAACAGACATTTAACTGACTATAAGAAACTTTGCAATTACATGTCAACTTACACTAACCCTAACCCCAACCCCAACCCCAACCTAACAGTCTACTTATAATCTAATGATAATTAGTTGCAATGTAACTTACATTCAACAAACGGACCGTCAAAATAAAGTGTGACCTATGGTTTTTATTGTATTATTTTGCTTTGTGCCGCAGTTGTTCACAGTTTGGGTCATTTGGTCAACGTCTACATTTTCTGCATCAGTGACCTCAGCATTCTCGCCTGCCTGTTTCCTAAAGTGTTCCCCAACAATGGGTAATTCATATTATTGATGCCATTAAAGTGATCTATAGTTTCTTCCATTGATTTATTAATTAATGTTATGTATAGTTGCATTTCTTCTAAACTTGTTTTTTTTACCGAATTTTTAAAGAAAAAATGCTCACAATTTACAATATTTTTATTTAAAATTTGCAAGAAATGTTGTCAGACATGGCAATGTTATTAACCTTTTTCAAGTAGTCTCTTAATATTTTCCAGTTTTCTTTAATATGACAGTGTGATTATGATATGGTTATTATTTTGTTGATCATTTACAGGTCTGAGCTTCCAATGAAATGGACCTTCTGGTTTTTTAAGACAGTTCCTGGTATGTCAGCACATTAATTCATTCAATTATTGATTTTCCTTCGGCGTAGTCTCCTTATTCATCAGAGGTCACAACAGCGGAATGATCCGCCAACTTGTCCATCATATGTTTTACACAGCGGATGCCCTTCCAGCTGCAATCCAGTACTGGGAAACATCCAAACACACTCATTCACACACACACACTCATACACTACGGCCAATTTAATTTATTCAATTCACCTATAGCGATTTATAGGAGGAAACCGGAGCACCCGGTGGAAACCCACGCCATCACGGGGAGAACATGCAAAGTTTACGCAGAAACACCAACTGACCCAGCTGGGGCTCAAACCAACAACCTTCTTGCTGTGAGGCGACAGTGCTAACTACTGAGCCACCATGTCGCCTATACAGCACATTAATATTACATTTATTATTTGATTGATATAATATCTTCAGTTAATAGTTTCTCTGTTTTTTCCTTTAGGTATCACTGGGGTCCTTTTGCTGTTGATTTTTGCTTTTATGTACGTCTTCGCCTCGCACTATTTCAGACGGATCAGCTTTAGAGGATTCTGGATCACACACCACCTTTATGTGCTCGTCTATGTGCTGGTGAGAGGAAATAACACACACTGTAAAAAACAAAAACAAAGTTGAATTTTAAGACAACAAACTACAGGACATTTTTGAGTTTACTACAATTTGAGTAAACTCCAATGTCCTGAAGTTTGCTGCCTTAACATTTTAAGTTGAGTCAACTTTTTTTTTTTTTTACAGTGCATTAGTAGTAGTTAATAGTACTTGTAGTAGAGATTCAGTATTGTGTCCTGTCTAATTAAAGGCCCAATGAATAATCTTATTACGTTGGCTTACTTTTGTATTATTCTATTGTTGTTTTTTCAATTCTTTTTTCTGGTTTGTTTTATTTTCTTCTTGGCATGGTTGTGATGGATAAGATAAGGACTCAGTAGCAGAACAGAATATGGGGTTTAATTATTGCTCTGTTCTCTTGTTTTGTTTTGCTTTTATTATATTTTTGTGCTTGTTTTCCTTTGCTTTCTCTTGTTTTCTTTTGCTTCCTCTTGTTTTCTTTTGGTTCTCCTGTTTTGTTTTTGCTCTGTTTATGGGATTGTTTTCTTTACTTGTCATGTGCTCTTTTCTCTTCCCCTCTTGTTTTATTTTGTTTCATTTTGTTTGCTTTCATATACAGTTTTTCTCAGTGGCTTTGGTGCATTTCTCACAACACTTTTTACATTTGCACAACAGTTAATGCATTTCTCAAAACAATTAGTCATTTGTGCACATCATAGTAGCAGTTTCTCATTCCTTCCAGCAAACTGCGAATGCTTTTGGACATGCATCAATTGCTTTCATACAACTCTCTGCTGTTTGTAACATTATCATTTGCTTATGTCATGTCAGTCAAAATGAACTAAACTTGTGGATGCTGAATAGTTATTCCATATAAAACTAATAGTCCTCATTTCATTACTTGAGTCATTACATACACAAATGTTGAACTAGTTGTCAAGCTAATTTTATTTAAAAACTTTAATTTTTTTTTTTTCCTGAAAATGTCTTCTAAATTGAACAATTTGATGAATGATTTACAGACCTGTGTATGTTGTAAGTTCAGTTCCAATATGTACTGCACTATTGCTTACAGTTGTGCACAGCTCTACCCAAAGGTAGTGTATGTTTGTTGTAAATAAGGGTGCATTTATTCTTTTGCACAATGCTGTGAATAAATTAGAATTGCAAAGAGCAAATGCAGTAAAAATGTGAAACACATATTCAGTGTCTTGTACTCAGATACCTCACTAAATGCAGTGATGTCTAACTTTACTGTAGTTTTCAAATGGCTGTGCAAATAGTATATAGTGCTGTCTGGAGCATTTTCAGGAAGTGTCACCAAAATCTGACTTTTTTGCATTGAAAAAAAATGTCTAGAGTAAAGTGTCATAATGAAAACATGACAAAGCCATTTGACTATCTTGTTCATAAACAATGGTGTCAGGACTTTTCATTTTGATGACACTGACACTTTCATTGACATGAATACTTGCTTTTGAGGAATGAGCTTTCCATTTTGAGCAAGTGACGCGCTTTTGCAGGTTATCAACTAGGTTTTGCAGTTTGTACTAATTGTTTTGAGAAATGCATGAACTGTTGTGCAAATGTAAATAGTGTTGTGAGAAATGCACCAAAGTGACTGAGAAAACTGTAATTTAATTTAATTTATATTTTTCTTCTTGCTTTGTTTTGTTTTCCTCTTTTGTTCTGTTTTTGCTCTGTTTTTGGATGTTTTCTTTCTTTCTTTCTTTCTTTCTTTCTTTCTTTCTGTCATGTGCTCTGTTCTCTTCTCCTCTTTTTTTATTTTCTTTAATTTTGTTTGGTTTAATTTTGTTTTGTCTTGTGCTCTGTTCTCTTTCTCTCGTTTTATTTATTTTTTCCTTTTTGTTTTGGTTTTGCTCCGTTTTGTTTTGTTCTATTCTGTCCCATTTTGTTTATTTTTTACATGCAGTGGTCCGACTAAACATTGACTCCTCTTTTGTATCTCATGTGTCAGACGGTGGTCCATGGCAGTTACGGCCTCCTTCAGGAGCCGCGTTTCCACATCTACCTCATCCCGCCCGGCCTGCTCTTCCTCCTGGACAAACTCATCAGCCTGAGTCGGAAGAAGGTGGAGATCCCAGTGCTCAAAGCAGAACTGCTGCCTTCAGGTACAGTATCAGACCCTCACAGCACATCCAGAGCAAAACTGCTTCAACTCAGAGACTCCAGGGGCACAAACTCATTATGATCTGTCAGACGCTGAAAACTGTCCACTCCTGATCACTCTAGCTGTGAAATCAGCTAATAATCAGCTAATTTGGGAGTCACGATTTTTGCAATGAGAGACTTGTTTTTTGAATGGTTTTCTAATGGTTTTCTCCCCGTGTTGGCATGGGTTTCCTCCGGGTGCTCCGGTTTCTCCCACAGTCCAAAGACATGCGCTATAGGTGAATTGGGTGAACTAAATTGGCCATAGTGTATGAGTGTGAATGAGAGTGTATGGATGTTTCCCAGTACTGGGTTGCAGCTGGAAGGGCATCTGCTGTGTAAAACATATGCTGGATAAGTTGGTGGTTTATTCCACTGTGGTGACCACTGATTAATAAAGGGCTGAAGGAAAAATTATGAATGAATGAATGAATGAATGATACACACATGCATAGAAACAAAACTATACAAAACAATTTGTTACATAGATATTTAAATTTATATATACTTTGTATCATATACATATATATTTTATACCTAAATATAAATAAACATTTTCTTAAATGCATGCATGCATGTGTGAATCTATATACATATTAAGTGTACACAGTACGTATACTTTAAACACATCCAAAATAAAACTTATTTTTGACATAATTTATCACGGTTAACTCTTGCCCAGCACTATTACAAACACATATTTTGCATGTTTTCTTTTTCAGTAGACAAAAATAAAATCTAAATTGCAGTGTCCAGTATGTTTCCAGTCATAAATCAGATTCTCTGACCTGCAGATGTGACGATGCTGCAGTTCAAGCGTCCGCAGGGTTTCGTGTACCGCTCGGGACAGTGGGTGCGGATTGCCTGTCTGGCGCTGGGCACAGACGAGTACCACCCGTTCACCCTGACCTCCGCTCCACACGAGGAGACCCTCAGCCTGCACATCCGAGCTGCGGGACCCTGGACCAGCAAACTGAGAGAGGCCTACAGCCCGGAGAAACAGCAGGAGCTCGGAGGACTCCCAAAGGCAAGAATTATACTGATCCAGATCAGAATGTCGAGAAAAATCATTTTTAAGGATCACGTCAGGTAGTAGATGATCTGTGAAGTCAAATATAAACGAAGCAAAAACAAACAGATAATGACATTAAATTAAATTAGTAGAATTTATATTATATTATACTTTTTTTTTTTTGGCTTAGTCTCTTATTTATCAGGGACTGCCACAGTGGAATGAACCACCAACTATTCCAGCATATGTTTTACGCAGTGGATGCCCTTCCAGCCGCAACACAGTACTGGGCAACACGCATACACACCCATTCACACACATACAGTACACTACGACAAATTTAGCTTAGGGCGTACTCACACTATGTACAGTTGCGTTGAACCGGGCCAAAGCACGCTTGTCCCCCCTCCCGTCTCCCCCGACGGCCCGCACTCACATTACATTCGGGCCTGGGCACGGTTACGTCATCGATGACGCGCTGTTCAGTTTAGGAAGAGAAGCGCTCTCGCTCAGCACAGTGGAGATTTCTTTAGTTATATCATTTAAGTGGTTTGATATGCAGCGACACGCAGTCAAATATTTCGCCGAACAGATCAGCCACTTTTTACACTCATAAACAATCATAAAGTCCTCGTGCTGCAGGAATTAGGAGGTTTGCTGAAGGTGCAGCTGTCGTGCAGTGAGGGATTTGCGTCTTTAATAATCTACGACAGTTTGCGTTCATTAAACAGTACGAATGATTAATTAATCCATATCAAACAGTCCCTTAAAAGTCACGTCTCGCTTTCAGTTTCGGGCTCGGCCACGTTTTGCACTCACACTGTAAGCATACCGCGCCTGAGCCCAAGTGAACCGCGCTCTGGCACACCTCTTCCAACTGGGCCAGGGCCGGCCAAGTGTACCGTGCCTGAGCCCGACTCAGAGCACTCACACTTCTCAAACGATCTGGGAAACGGGCCTGGGCACGGTACGGATAGCATAGTGTGAGTACGTCCTTATTCAGTTCACCTATAGCCCATCTGTTTGGACTGTGGGGGAAACCGGAGCACCCGGAGGAAATCCACGCCAACATGGGGAGAACATGCAAACTCTACACAGAAATGCCAGCTGGCCCAGACTGGAATCAAACCAGCGACCTTCTTGCTGTAAAGCAACAGTGCTAACCACTGAGCCACCGTGCCGCCCTATTTATAAAATTATTTAATTTAATTAAATACACTGTTTGTATTTGTTTTTAATTTCTGGAATGTTGTGAATTAGTTTTCGACCCACGTTTGGTCATATTAGGAATTTCAGATAAAACTAGATCACTTCAGGATTCTCAAAAATAACTGTTGTCTTACAGCCTTGTTGTGGCAAAGAAGCTGGTGCTAAGGTTTTGGAAATCAACAGAATCCCCATCATTTAGATCTTGGCTGGAAGAATTAACTAAATTAGCACATCTGGAAAGGATCAGATTTCTTATGGCAAAGAAATTGAAAATAATAAACAAGATTTGGTCTCGTCTTCTCCTCTGTCTTGAAAGCGTAGGTTGAATACCCAGATGGTGAAGGTCACACCAACAGTACTGCATAAGCTTTAGTCCCAGGGGTGGGGTGGGTTCTAGGGGTTAGACGTCTTGTGTTTTTTGAAAGTGTATTCTGGGTCCATCTGAATTACTTATTAATATTTGCTGTAATGCTGCAATGAATATGTCAATAAAAAACATTTAAAACAAATATGTGGAATGTATTTGTACATTCAAATAACGATATATACAGTACATCTATGTTTAAGTATGTGGCTAAATTATTTTAATTTTAATTAAAATCATTTTTTTATTATTTTCATGAAATAATTAAGTCAGAATAATTAAACTCATTGGAGCAGAATGCTGATTTTTTTTCCTCTGCTGATCCTCCACAGCTGTATCTGGACGGCCCGTTTGGAGAAGGTCATCAGGAGTGGACAGATTTCGAGGTGTCGGTGCTGGTTGGTGCTGGGATCGGAGTCACACCCTTCGCCTCCATCTTAAAAGACCTGGTGTTCAAATCCTCCGTCAAGTTCAAATTCCACTGCAAAAAGGTACAACTGTAAAGGTTTTTTGCTGCGTCCGAAACCGCCTACTACTCAGTAGGTGCTGCATTTAAATTTAAACGTACAACTCGGCCGTTAGAAAAGTACGTTCTATACAGTATGAATGGAATTCGGACGTACTACATTCGCCGTTTTGTCATGGTCACATGACCTACCCACATAAGTTTCGTCGCTTCACTCACATTCATGAATTCTCTCGTGGGGCATCATGGGATAGCGCAGCAGCGTGCATGGGATGCGCACTTCAGAATCTCGCCGGAAGTAGTAAGTCATCCGGGTACTTCTCGCATACTGATATTCGAATTCTATGAATTTGGACATACTACTCAGCTCGCATGCTGATTTTAGCATACTGTGTAGTATGGAAGTATGCGGTTTCGGACGCAGCCTTTGTTTTGCGCTTTTGTTGAACTTTGATCTATTTACTTGTTTCAAGAAGTTGCGATTCCGCACTTATATAAATATCTTCGTTTTTTTTTTTTTTTAAGATTTATGTTTGGCCTTTTTTAGATAGGACAGTAAGCGAAGTTGGAGAGAGAGAGAGGGGGGTAGGGTAGGCAAATGTCCTCGAGCCAGGATTCAAACTCAGGATGCCCTGATGTGCTACTGCACCATATGTCGACGGGCTAACCACTAGGCTATTGTGCCAACAAATATCTTCGTTTTAACACATTTTTTTTACATTTTTAACAAAACAGGTTTCGCTAAAACATTTCCAACATAGGCTCATTCTGTAAACGTTTTATTTTTCTGGATTACTTTCTGGATTGAAAACACTGTCAGGTTTAGGGAAATGGGTGGGGGCTGGTCAATCAGTGCTTTTGAAAACACTGTCGGTTGGGTTTAGGGAAGGAGGAGGGTGGGTCAGTCGACAGCGGCCTCTGGTGGATTTACGCGAGATCAGCAGGCGTGAACGGCACTCACGTGAGAAATTTGAGATCTGAAAAAGCGCACATAGCGGCCTCTGGCGGATTCACGAAAACAAAAACTGTGAAAAAACATAATAATAATAATAATAATTTAGGATGTACCTGAGCTGAATTTAGAGCTTCACGGCAAAGGCTGTGAATACTTAAGTACATGTGATTTTTCAGGTTTTTTATTTTTTATAAATTTGCAACAATTTCAAAAACTCTTTTTTCACATTGTCATTATGGGGGATTGTGTGTAGAATTTTGCACTGTATTCTATGTTGTAAATTAAAGATCTGTTTACTTGTTCACAAAATAAATATTACAAATATTATGAATAATTGAACTCTTCAGCACCACATATATATTTTGTAAATATAAACTCTTATTTTGGATCCGATTGATCATTTGACAGCACTCATAATAGTAGAAGTAGAAGTAAACTTTAGAGAAATGTTCAAATAAAATAAACACATCATGTGATGTCCTGCAGGTGTATTTTCTGTGGGTGACGAGGACGCAGCGTCAATTCGAGTGGCTTTCAGACATCATCCGGGAGCTGGAGGACATGGATGCGCAGGATCTGGTGTCGGTGCACATCTACATCACACAGCTGCCTGAGAAGTTTGATCTGCGCACCACCATGCTAGTAAAGCCATTATTATGATTTCAGCATGAAAGCATTTATATTTAAAATAAAAAAGTATAGTAAACACAGTAAACAGAAGTAGTAAAATAATATTAATAATAATAATAATAAAATAAAATAAAAATAATAATAGTTTCCCAGTGTTGGGTTGCAGCTGGAAGGGCATCCGCTGTGTAAAAAGCTGAATAAGTTGGCAGTTCATTCCATTGTGGTGATCCCTGATTAATAAAGGGACTAAGCCGAAAAGAAAATGAATGAAAATAAAAATAAAACTAATAACATGTCTCTTTCTCTCTCTCTGTTTCTCCAGTATGTGTGTGAGCGTCACTTCCAAAAGGTGTGGAACAGGAGTTTGTTCACCGGCCTGCGCTCCGTCACACACTTCGGTCGGCCACCATTTTTGGCGTTTCTCAGCTCATTACAGGAAGTTCATCCAGAGGTCAGAAGCCATAGAGTGCAGTACTTAGTTCTGTGAACCTTCAGCCCTTTTCTGCAGAGAAATTGACAACATTTCAAAATAACAATAACAATGAGAGAGGAGCTCACTCATTATGACCTGTGCATTTGGGATGATTTTGCGAGCTTTATATATATATATATATATATATATATATATATAATATATATATAATATATATATAGATAGATAGATAGATAGATAGATAGATATATATATATATATATATATATATATATATATATATATATATATATATATATATATATATATATATATATATATATATATATATATATATATATATATAAATTTCACCTTTTTGTTTATTTAATAGGGATCAAAAAAGCTCATCTGTTATCTTGTTTAAAACCAAAAACAGAAAATAAATTAATTCAATTAATTTCCCAATTTGATTTCCACATCTGGGCGGCCACGAAATGCCCCATTTTTTTTATTTATTTTTTATTTTTTTTAACAAATGAAAAAAGTAAATGAATGTGCTGTTTAAAATACTTAAAATAGATCTGGCCACCCGTTTACTGACATAAGTGAAAAGTTTATAAAAATAAGTGAAGTTTATTTATAAACTAATTTCGAGAGGATCACGTGCTTATGATTGTTCATGGCTGGTCCCGCATCAGTTTACAATTGATTCACCAATCAGATGATTCATAACGCACTATAAATAACTACAATTTCTTACCTCAGTATCTTCATCTTGAAGAATACCCCCCCCCCCCCCCCCCCCCCCCCCCCCCCCAACTCCCCCTGCTTTTAGATGGGCGGCCCAGTGATTAGCATTGTTGCCTCACAGCAAGGGCGTCTCTGGTAAAAGTACCTACTAAACCAGTTGACATTTCTGTGCAGAGTTTGCTTATTCTCCCCGTGCTCGCTTGTATTTTCCCGGGGTTCTCCGGTTTCCTCCCACAGTCCAAAAAACATGCAAAGTAAATTGAAGATGCCAAATTGGCATCATAGTCAAGCTCTTAGCAAGCCGCATATTTCTCCTAGCCATCCCTATATCTGTCAATTTGCCAGAAATAAGTCAAGGGAGTTCTCGAGATCTACCTGAGCTCAAACTCCCCTCTTGCCCTGCTAACGGGAGGGAGCCCTGGGCTCGAGGATCTTATAAGCTCAGGGCTTTCTCCCGGGACAGCATGCCAAACAAACTTTATTATCAATCATCAGCTAAGTGTGAACTCTTGAAATGCTATTGGAGCAAATGTGTGGTTTGGTTACTGCTATCTGTCTTTAACATTGTGTAATTTGCTATGCTCGATGGGATTGTAGATCCGTTAAGAACACAGTCTTTTAGTCGGTTGGTTTCGTTCATGGCTCATAACACTTTAACAAAGACTTTTTGTAACTTCCCTATGGGAGAAATGAATGGGAAAAAAGTTTCTGCTGAAACGGTAGACAGACACTAATGCACTCCATTAATATGCACTGCAATATAACCAGTATTAACCCACATGTCTATTAACCCTATATCAACAAACATCTGACTTGCATGGAAGTTTATGAAGGAAGTCATTTCTGTATTACAGTTAATAAGTCTATAAGTCAGATCAGTGCAGAGTTTATGAACTCAATCTTTCCTGTGTTTCTCAAAGGTGGAGAAGATCGGCGTGTTCAGCTGCGGTCCTCCTGGTTTGACCAAAAACGTGGAAAAGGCCTGCCAACAAATGAACAAACGCGACCAGACGCACTTTGTCCACCATTATGAGAACTTCTAGAATTGTCTGTGTGAATTATATAAGGTAGAATTGACAATGAATCATTGAATTACCATTAATAATTCATTTTATAACGGCTGGAGTGAATAATTATATCTTAAACAGCCTGAGTTACGATTACTAGTGAGCTCATGTGGAATATTAATGCAGTCAGCTGATCAGAATCATTCACTTTTAATAGCAAATATGAAACGAATCTTAATCACATTTAGTTTGTTTTTATGTTTCCTTGCATTTTCCTTTTAGTAAATTAATAATTATTTAATTTGTGACTTTATTGTAGTCGTCGTTTGATTCGTGTTTATGTTTTATTAATCATCTGATGTAATAAAGTGTTTAAAGTCATAAAGTGTTATGTCGTCAGTTCCCATAATAAAGTCAAAGCACGCTTCCTTGGTGTTGGAGGAGTTGGTGGATTTTAATACTGACAATATTAATTTGATTCTATGAAATTTGTAAGGGCACAACTATTTGATCTGCATTATCTTTTTCTTTTTATATATATATATATATATTTTTTTTTTTATTATTATTAAAAATGTAATTCTGATAATGTTTTTGATATTTAAATGAACAGAGGCCAGTGTGTTAAGTGTTATGTTTGTATAGCTGTATAATAAATATATCATAGACAAATCCATGTGATGTGTAAACTGTCATTGGTCACACTTTACAATAAGGTTCATTAGTTAATGTTAGATAGTGCATTTACTAACAGGAACGAACAATGAACAATACATTTACTACAGCATTTGTTCATGTTAGTTAACGTTAGTTAATGAAAATACAGTTCATTGTTAGTTCATGTTAATTCTAGGTGCATTAACTAATGTTAACAAGCATGAACTTGGATGTTAATAATGCATTAGTGCATGTTAAATTATGATTAATAAATGCTGTAAAAATGTTGTTCGTGATTAGTTCATGTTAGTAAATGCATTAACTAATGAACCTTATTGTAAAGTGTTACCCTGTCATTAGTCATCTTTTTAAAGCCAATGAGCATGACTGAAACGTTATTAAAAATATTTAAATGTATGTCATAATATGAATAGCTTATTTACTTTTCTAGTTTGTGGCTTGCTAAAACTACTTACTTAAAATGAGCTGAATGAACACAATTCCTGAGTTATTTGTGGGACAACTTAATTGTTTAATGTTCAATCAACTTAAATTTGTAAAAACAAACAATAATAAGTTAACTTAATTGATTCATGTTGGAACAACATAAAGGAATTGTGTGGCAGCCAGCAGTTTTACAGTGTGTAACTTTGCAGTTCAACACTTGTAAAAGATTTCTAAATGATTGATTTATGTTTTTATTTAATTGAAAAGTTTTAGAATTAATCTTCTGAAGAAATAAAACTCTTTGCAGGGAGAATTCATTACTGAGGAAAAAACATGTATGTATTTGAGAACTATATTAACATACATATTTAGAGTGTATTTCATTCAGGGAAAGCTCTTTTGCAGTCTGCTTGTTTAGTTCCAAACCTCTACTCATTTGAATGGAGAAAATAGTCATTTAAATGGCCACTGTTGAATGATATCACACATTAAAGAGCTTTTTTTGTAAAGTCATAGTGTTCACTACAGTCTCTGGACAGTCACAGTTCACCGTTGTGTTTTTTTAGTCACAACTTTGTCTTCAAGGATTTTCAGTCAGGTTTAGATCAGGACTGAGGCCTGGACATTTTATTATGTCAATGTTTAAGGCTTCAGTGGACTGCTTTACCTGTTTTGCTGTGTTTAGAACTCACATTCCTGCATGATGAATGCAGGGAAGGAACCACAATTTTTAAAGAGCCTCTGACAAATATTTGCATTTGCCTTGTAAGAGGTCAAGCTCCTGTTGCAGAAAACAAAACCAAAATATGACGCTTCACCTCCACTTTATTGACCTCTGCACACACTTTCAGTCTTTCCCCAGTGTGATGATGAGTGAAGTTTATTTATAAACTAATTTCGAGAGGATCACATGCTTATGATTGCTTGCAGCCGGTCCCGCATTATTCAAATAATGATTCACCAATCAGACGATTCCTAAGCCACTATAAATACCCTAAGTTCCATATAACAGCCATCTTCGGTTTGAAGAATTCCCACTTCCACCCCTACTCCTCCTCCTTTCCTAGATGGGTGGCACGGTGGCCCAGTGGTTAGCACTGTTGCCTCACAGCAAGAATGTCACTGGTTCTAGTCCTTACCAAGCCAGCTGACGTTTCTGCGCTGAGTTTGCACATTCTCCCCGTGCTCACGTGGGTTTCCCCTGGGGTCCCCGGTTTCCTCTCGCCGTCCGAAAACATGCAACTTAAGTTAATTGACTAATCCAAATCGGCACCATAGACATGCTCCTAGTAAGTAGTTATCTCTTAAGAGCAATCCCTATCTGTTCATCAGCTACTACAGCAGGGGAGTTCTCGGGATCTACCTGAGCTCAAACTCCCCTCTCGTCTTGCAAACGGGAGGGAGCCCCGGGCTTGAGGATCTTATGAGCTCAGGGCTCTCTCCCGGGACAGCATGCCAAACTCGCTTATTAATCAATCATCAGCTAAGTGTGAACTCTTGAAACACAGTGTTTTCTCACTGGACTCAAACAAATTAACCATCTTTCATCACTAAAGTCAATTTTGGTCCAGCTAGGTCTCTGTCCACTCGACATGCTCCTCAGCAGAGGTCAGTCTGGCTAGGGGTGGCCGATATGGACCAAAATTCATATCCCGGTATATTTTAGTAAGCCTTGATACACCTCATATATCCCGGTATTGTCTTGTGTACAATGGTCAGTAAAATTCAAGCTCAAAGTCATGTTTTTCTTGTTTTAAAACAATGACTGAATTAAATAATGTCACTTATATAAATAAAATACAAAATAAATTGTCTTTATCAATGTCAATGTTATCCGCCTAAATACCGATTCAGGCAAATCAGTGTTGGTATTGCTTGATCTCAGTGCTGCATTTGACACTATCGATCACAGCATACTTCTGGATAGGCTGGAAAACTGAGTTGGGCTTTCTGGGACGGTCCTCAAATGGTTTAGATCTTACCTTGAAGGGAGAGGTTACTATGTCAGTATAGGTGACCATAGGTCAAGGTGAGTCCCAAAAGGCTCAATTCTGGCACCTCTCCTGTTCAACCTTTATATGCTTCCTCTGAGCCAAATAGTGAGAAAGAACCAAATCTCCAACCACAGCTATGCTGATGACACTCAGATCTACTTAGCCTTACTGCCTAATGACTACAGCCCTATTGACACCCTCTGCCAATGCATTGATGAAATGAACAGCTGGATGTGCCAAAACTTTCTTCAGTTAAACAAAGAGAAAACTGAAGTCATTGCGTTTGGGAACAGAGATGAGGTTCTCAAGGTGAATGCGTACCTTGGCTCTAGGGGTCAAACAACAAAAAATAAGGTCAAGAATCTTGGTGGATTCTAGTGTTAGATCTGAATTTCAATAGTCATGTCAAAGCAGTTAGTAAATCAGCATACTATCATCTCAAAAACATTGCAAGAATCAGATGCTTTGTTTCCAGTGAAGACTTAGAGAAACTTGTTCATGCTTTTATCAGCAGCAGGGTGTGTTACTGTAACGGCCTCCTCACGGGCCTTCCCAAAAAGACAGTCAGACAGTTGCAGCTCATCCAGAACATTGTGGCCAGGATTCTAACCAGAAGCAGGAAATCAGAGCACATCACACCTGTCCTCGGGTCTTTACACTGGCTCCCAGTTACATTCAGAATAGATTTTAAAGTATCACTACTTGTCTATAAATCACTAAATGGCCTAGGACCTCAATACACTACAGATATGCTCACTGAATACAAACCTAAGAGTTCACTCAGATCTTTAGGATCATATAAACTAGAAATTCCAAGAGTTCAGTCAAAGCAGGGTGAATCGGCTTTCAGCTACTACGCACCTCGCTGCTGGAATCAGCTTCCAGTAATGATCAGATGTGCTCCAACATTAGGCACATTCAAATCAAGACTGAAAACACATCAGTTTAGCTGTGAATTTACTGAATGAGCACTGTGCTACATCCCACAGATTGCACTATTGTTTTTTTCTTTTCATTCTTTTATAACCTGTTTTAACACATTTTTATCTGTTTTTAATCATTCTTGTTATCTGCTTTTTTATTTTCGTATACTTGTCTTTTTATTCTTATTTATGTTTCAAGAGTTCACACTTAGCTGATGATCAATAAAGCGTAATTGGCATGCTGTCCCGGGAGAGAGCCCTGAGCTCGTATATCCTCGAGCCCGGGGCTCCCTCCCGTTAGAAGGGCGAGAGGGAAGTTCGAGCTCAGGAAGGTCTCGAGAACTCCCCCGCTTATCGCCATGTGAAAAGTGTAAACTAAGGTTGTCTTAAGTAATAATTTGGTTTAGTCGATTGACTATGGTGTATGTTTTTGGACGGTGGGAGGAAACCGGGGAACCCGGGGGAAACCCACGCGAACACGGGGAGAACATGAAAACTCCCCACAGAAACGCTAACCGGCTCAATGGGAGGTTGAACTGGTGGCGTTCTTGCTGTGAGGCAACAGTGCTATTCACTGGGCCGCCGTGACGCCCTATAGGAAAGGGTGAAAGTAGGGGTGGAAGGAGGGGGGAACTTCGAGACGAAGATAACTGGAGTGAAATCTCTGGTTATTTATAGTGTGTCCGTAATCATCTAATAGGCAGATTACGGAGCTGATAAGGTGCCAGCCGTGTTGATCATAAGCACGAGATCCTCTCGAAATTAGTTTATAAATAAACCACACAAAGCAGTTTGAATTGCCACTGTGTATGAAATGTGCTATATAAATAAACTAGCCTTGCCTTGCCTTTAAAATTGATTAACAGCTTGTTAAACATACGTCCACAGCTTTGCGATATTATGCATGAAAACTATTTTAAATAATTGGGAAAATATCATGTATCCATATCATGTAAATAAATCTGTAGCCTACCAAGGGTTGGCGTGATTTATTGTCGATTTTTGAACAGCAACGACAGTGTAATATAATCAGAATCCAGTCCGTTTTATCTACCTAAGCATTTGTTCAGTCCTTCAAGCAATTGAATTGTAAAGACATTTAAATGTAAGCACCATAAGGAGCAGCTAAGCATTAAAAACCCATAGAAAATACTGTTGTAAGTAAACTCCTGTGGTAAAGGAGACCAACATTATATATATATGTCTCAATCAGACAGTGTAGATCATTGAGATTGAGCAATTCAGGACTAATTTATAATGATGTGACTGTTCACTGAAAGTGAATCATTCATGCAGCCTATTATGCTAACTTTAGCCTGAAAATCATGTCCCTGACCTGCGTTGTTCATTGATCAAGCTTCACCCCTCCCTAGCCCATGGTTCACACGCAACTGAAATATCGCAGAAACCTAGGACAACACAAGGTTTTAAACACTTGGAGATCTGGGAGGTTGTGAATGGCTTGTGGTTGAACAGCAAAACCTGAATAAGTAGCTCAGGTAAACGTGATGTACACTGTTGTGCAAATTGGGAGATTCAGCTTTTCATATCAGAGCTGTTAGTGTACATTTCTACTTACAAATATTGAGAGAGAGACCGAGGTAATGATGAGATGGTCCTTCTTGAACTCTAAATGTGACCACTGTACAAATGGTATTATATAATCCTTAACCGTGTATAAAAATATATCGGTATAAATTAATATACCCATATATATCCCCCCAACCTCAAGTCTGGCCTTTTGATTTTGTCTGCTGATGAAGATTTTGTCACTGCAGAAGCATTCAATCCTCATTTTCCCACCACTGTGAAGATACATATCTGTCTCCTGACAGATCGCTGGTGAACTACATATGTCTTGATAAGGAACTACAAATCCCATCAGGCCATGTCACACACACACCAGTTGCCGATCACGGCTGATGAGACACACAGCTGAGATTTGTGATCACTGATCATTCAGACTATTTATTCACCACACATACACCAGTTTAGCACAGAGTCTTTAAAGCATAGGTCTCCTACTCAATTCCTGGAGGGCCGCAGCTCTGCACAGTTTTGCTCCAACCCTAATCAAACACAGCTGATCCAAATAATCGAGGTGTTCAAGACTACTAGACACTACTAAATCAGCTGTGTTTGATTAGGGTTGGAGCAAAACTGTGGAGAGCTGCGGCCCTCCAGGAATTGAGTTTGAGACCTATGCTTTAATGTATGTACATTCATGTCCTGACACTTCTTTATTTTGCCTGTTTGTATTCTTTGACCTTAGCCTTGTTTAGCGTTTGATTCTGTTTAGTCACCTATTTCGACCTTATGCCTGTTTTTGACCATGTTTTGGATTGTGCTTTATGTACCAGCTACATCTGTTTTGACCTTGTTTGCCTTCACCAATAGTCTTATTAAACCATCAATTGGATTCTTACTTCAGTTATTCCTGGTCTTGCTCCCGCAAGTGACACCCTATTCAGCTGAACTGATGATCTATTCCAGCAACAGTATTGAACCAATCGACCACTGAGAGGCTTTGCATTATTTTACCCTTGCTTGCTTTTGTCTTTTGTGGATGACCAGCCTTTTTGGGGCACTTGAATGAATGATTGACATTTTAAAGATGAATATTCTAGACATCAAAATATGTGTATATATAATTCTAAACTCACAGACTTACAGAAGAGCAGTTTCTTTGCATCAGAATGTAACTGT
>LR812543.1:37853193-37952108 GCA_903798195.1 Danio kyathit
CCTTTGAACAGGACTAATCAGTGACTATTGTATAAATAGATGAATGTAAGAATAAAATGAGGACGACGTAGAATATCTCAGTGAGGATGTTTATTCAGCATAGCGGTCTCCAAATACAAGGCAGTACCCTGGTTTCATTGGAGTCAGAATGAGCGCTGAACATTCTTAAACCTTTACTGTTTTAGGTGTTGCCTTTAGGCTTGCCTTTGGATGTTATTGAAGTTGCTCCTTGGCTGTTGACACATTCTCTCGATCTCTCTATGTTGATGCAGTTTCAACACCATTGATGAGAAGGTTCTCTGTCCCACATAGCAAATGGACTTGGCCCAGATGTGGCCTCGTTATGGCACTGCTGGCGTGTTGCCGGCACTGGCATGCATAATGTCAGTCAAATGTGGGCCATGCATGGCAATGATAGCATACATGTAGGACAGCAATCTACATTTGAGCCAGTTGTGGATGGGAGGTGTGTGGCCCAGATCAGTGTAGCGATTGTTCACATTGTTTAGGTAACATTAGGCTGGGTTATGGCTAGGGCCAGACGGAATCTGCGGACGTTTTTGCAATTTCTGCAGAGAATTTTGGTAAAAATCTGCGGATTTCTGCTGAATTATTTTGGGAGTCTCAAAGCTAAAACCTTAATATGTGAAATATGTGTAATTTAAAAACTAAATAATTCAGATTTACACACATTGACTCAAGTAAATAAAAGAATTAATGATGGGCTAAAAATCTGCGGAAATCTGCGGAATTCTGCACGCGCAGATTCCGTGTGGGACTAGTTATGGCTCAGTTTTTGGGTTTCTGGTCAAAGGGTGGTGTTGATATGGTTAACTTATAGCTGAGAATTGGTACCAATGAGAAACCTTTTTTGGCCCAGTTCAGGGCCAGTTAAGGGTAATAAATTGGCTGAGATTCTGGCTGGTTGTGGCCCATGTGTGGCCCTTGTCTTTATTCCAGTTATGGGCCACTTCAGGACTGTCATTCTTTGCGGTACTTGGGCCGAGGGAAAAGTTATTGTGTGGCCCGGAGCTGGGCCAGAAAACATTTGCTATGTGGGGTGCCACATCCCCATCCCCATCCCCATTCTACAATCATTACCATTTGCTCCAGATGTAGTCACCTCAAACAATGCAGAGACAACAAACTGTTGACTTCTCTTTTCTATCATAATTTAGCACTTTTGGAAAATGAGCATCAACACCCCATTTAGAGTGGAAGTTGGGTCGAGGCAGACTTCACCCCAAGCCCAATTCTATTTTTGTACCCCTTCCGCTTCCCCTTGGCCCTTAAAACCGAGTGTGAAGTGGAAGGGCTTCAAAATTTACCCCTAAGAATTGGGACAGCACTACAGCACCTGCACACGTCATCATATGTCATCGTGATCTCTTGCTTCATATGAGATCAGACGATCGCGATTGCTGTAGTTATTTTAGTTGCTTTATTTTTTGGTATTTATCTTCAGGAAATCACTGAAGGCATATATCATGATGTTATCATAATGATCTAATGTGGCAGTAAGCTTGTAACTATACTGCGCATTTACACAGTGGCCATATTCATCTATGTAAACACACCAAAAACAGCATTAACATTACAGTAGACACTGTAAAAGGTCTGTTCCCAGTCACTAGAGTTTTCTGACAGGGTGTTCGAGTGTCATCAAGTGTCAGATTGTTGTGAGACTGCTGTACAAGAGTCATTATTATGGATTATGGATAGCGAAATTAAGCAGTTTTTATGTTATTGTGACGGTAAAACACGAACGCGGTTATGAATATATTAAAACATGTGCTTGTTTGTTGTAAAAATTTTGTTTCTAATGTGGCTTTCCTGACTTCCGGGTGCAGCGAAACTGCCATTGTGGCTGGTGTATTCTGGGAAATTTTCTTACCTCTTGGTTTCGAGTGTGGTCCTGAAAAATCTCAGTTCGAAGGGCTATCTACCCCTTCCCCTTAGCCCTACGCCTTCAAGCTAAAGAGAATTGGGACACCCCTACCCCTTCACGTGAACGTGCAAAACGAAGGGTAAGGGGAAGGGCTAAGGGGTGGAATTGGGATTGGGCAAATCATTATTTTCTTTCATCCAGTATTTTGTAAGACATCTTCCTTTATACCTGTCCTATAAAGTGATTCACATCTACAGTAGAAAAGCTTGTGTTGTGAGACGTGCAGCACTGCACGAGTGCCTAAACACACCACCTCTGACGTCAAAACTCCTGTTTTGAAAACTGATAAGCTCTTTATTATTTAGTCATATTCTTTTAGCCAGAAGCCTACTCACACCCAAAGACATTTATGACCACAGATGTGAGGTATAGATAGATACAATTATGTGGAATTGAAATAAAATGAACACTGATGCTACAATGATTAAACCGTTACTCATTTATTGTGCATCCAAACCTAGAAATCTCCTCTTCATGCAACATTCATTAACGCAAAAATACAGGAAACTCTATTGTGAAAAATGTTTAAATAGAAAAGGACATCATGCTTTTTGGTAACACTTTACAATAAGGTTGTATTAGTTAATGCATTTACTAACATGAACCAACAATGAACCATTCATTTATTACAAATTTATTCGTCTTTTTTAACGTTTGTGAAAATACAGTTGATCGTTGTTTGTTCGTGTTAACTCACGGTGCATTAGCTAATGTTAACAAGCTCAACTTTGCATATTATTAACGCATTAGTAAACGTTAAACTATAATTAATGAATGCTGTACATGTATTGTTCATTGTTAGCTCATGTTAGTAACTAACATTTATAAAAGCTTAATGTAAAACTTATTTCTCATAGCTGCAAACTGTCACAGCCTGTCTTCCTCGTGTGTTTGTTTTCGTCATGTGACCATCCCCATGCGCTCCTTTGTTCCAGTTCCCGCCATCGTTATGTTCATCACCTTCACCTGTGTTCATCCACCTGTGTCTCATTATCATCGTCATGTCCCTGTGTATTTATAGTCCTTGTGTTCAGTCCTTCATTGTCCGGTATTGTCGATGTCTACATGTCTTGCTGGTTGTCTTCAAGCACTGTTCATCCTGTGATCTTCGTAAGTGTCCTTTAATAAATATATGTGCTTTTGATAATCCTCAGACCCCGTGCCTTCTTCCTGTGAGCAGCAGGCGTAACACAAACATTAACTTGAAACTCTTGAGGAAAAGTCTGCACCGTTCAGTTCTATACTGCACTGCTCATCAGTCCAGCTGATCAGGGTAAAGATACTGCGTCTATCATTACAGTGGTGAAGAATGTGGACTCAAAGCCTCTACAGTGACCAAACCTTCAGTCTGTACAGTTTTTCTTAGAGTAGCAAGTGTATTTGTATTTTTGCTGCTGCGAGTTTATGGCTTTTTATAATTTTGTAATTCTTTTACAATTATGGGGTGGCGCAGTGGCGATAGCACGATTGTCTCACAGCAAGAAAGTCGCTGGTTCAAGCCTCGGCTGGGTCAGTTGGCGTTTCTGTGTGGAGTTTGCATGTTCTCCCTGTGTTCAGGTGAGTTTCCTCCGGGTGCTCCGGTTTCCCCCACAGTCCAAAGACATGCAGTACAGGTGAATTAGGTAGGCTAAATTAACCGTAGTGTATGAGTGTGGATGTTTCCCAGTTATGGGTTGTGGCTGGAAGGGCATCCGCTGCGTAAAGCATATGCTGGAAAAGTTGGTGGTTCATTCCACTGTGGCTACCCCAAATTAATAAAGGGAATGAGCCGAAAAGAAAATGAATGTATGAAATGTTACAATTCTGGGATTATTCTCACAATTGTAAGTTTAAATGATCTCGCAATTGTTTTTTTTAAGTGCTGGTTTATTTTTCCCTATAGATTATAGATTTTTAACAAGATTTATCATAGCTCATATAGTTCATACCTTCCAATTCTGATATCTTTTTTTTTTTTTTTTTTTTTTTTTTTTTTGCATTAGACCCTTTTTATAAGCCTGTTATGACACGTTTAATGGTCATCAGCATCTTAAATCCTTGAATGTTTTTGATATTTTGAATGATTTAATATTTTTAAAAAACTTATAAAGATTTATATGCATTTATGAATGTATTATATCATCTTTGCTTCAAATTACAAAAAGTGAATTACCGCTTGTGCAAGGCGTTTCTAAGCGCCTATGGGACAGGCTAGTCAATTTGAGGTTATTCTCACACAATTTTTTTTCCATTTTCTGAAAGTCTTTCTAATATATCATGGAGTTTTTCTTTTATTATTTGAGCAAATAAGACCGTAAAAAATATATATATATATTTGTTGTATTCTCCCATTCACTGCGCTCTAAGTTTACACAGCTATAATGTCTTCCGCTACTGAGAAGCCTGGAAATGTGAAAGGGTCTATTGTGGATTTATCTGAATCTCACTCCTCATTTGTTTTCCCATAGTTTTTTTTTTTTTTTTTTTTTTTTTTAAATCTAAAATGAAATTTTGAGAATACCTCTTGTGATAATGAGAAAAAGGTTCGAGATGCATCAAGATGCAAACTTGCAGGAAAAATACTTTAGACTTCTTCACAATTCACAGTTTACATCTGTTTTTTCCAACCAACGTACCCCTATATACATTTCTGGAGAGCTCCAAATATATCCCAGGAGCTACGTGTTTTTGAAGTTGTTTTCACGAATCCACCAGAGGCCACTGTGTACTCTTTTTCAGATCTCAAATTTCTCTCATGAGTGCCATTAGCACCTGCTGTTCTCACATAAATCCTCCAGAGGCAGCTGTCGACTGACTGATTGATCAACTGACCCACCCTACTCCTTTCCTAAACCCAACCAATAGTGTTTTCAAAACACAGATTAAGCAGCGCCCACCCACTTCCCTAAACCCAACCAACAATGTTTTCAAAAGCACCGATTGACCTGACCTTGTTGTTGTGGTCAACTCCACTCTGCCTCTCAAGTCCGCCGACTTGCATGGGGAGCTACTGGACAAACTGGTAACAGCAGGAAAGCCATCCACAAGGAGGTAAGTGGTCAGCTGGTACGCGAAAAAAGAAACGGCGTCATACCGCCCCATATAATTAGTATTAAAGATGAAATGCAGCCATACGTACTTAAGGCTACATAATTTGTGATCTCCAGAAATGTATATAGGGCTATGTTTTCAAGATGAGCCTATGTTGTTGTTGTTGTTGTTGCAGTAAATGGTCAAAGTTAACAATTCGGATTAAATAACTTTTGTTTCAAGAAATCAGAAAATCAGAATTGAAAGATTAAATATTGACAGTTACGTTTCTTTTAATATTTTCTAATTTAGTGCCAGAAACCATCTTTCAAATAGCTTTTTATTTAAACCTATTGGTTACCACTTGAAGGTGGTGCTCATAAGACTGTCATGAAACCTTTATAATCATGAATTTTATAATTGTATATTAAGACCTCAACTACAGTGGTACATATTTAATTTATGAAAATGTCATAACATTTCATTACATATTAATGACGGTGTTATAAAATAATTTGACACTTTTGATTGTCATATTATAATTTATTTTAATGACAAAGTGGTTTAATAATCAGAAAAAACTTCATAACACAATTATGACGGCCTCATGACGATCATATTTATGATAGATAATTTAATGATGGATTTGTTTGTCAAGTTGTCATGACATCTCCAACAATGTCACGTTTGCATTTTAAAATGACATAACTGAGCAAATAACAACATGCATAAAATCTCAATCATATTCCTGAAGTCACGTCATTATTATAAAAGTGACATGACAGTCACACCCCCTTCAAGTAAAGTGTTACGAAAATAGAGTAAAATGTTTGATCAATTGAATATGTCGGGGAAATGGTTAATGGTTATTCATAATGGTAAAAAAAAATGCCCACTAAAACAAATACACTGGAAAAGCCAACCCTGAATTACTGTAAAGGTCAAGGGAGAAACGGAAAAAAAACTTCCTGAAGCTATAAAAGTGTTACTGAAAACGATTTAGTGTAATCAAGTGATAAGTGAAGGCTGAATCGGTCACATATTAATCCTGGAGTATATTTCACTGGAAAATTATCTGTTTGATTCACTTCCCGCTGGAAAGTCATTGCTGTGACCATGTGAAATACCCACAATTAGCAAATCAGCCACTCTTTACATTATTGGTTGAGTGAAAACTGCAGAATCATGGTAATACCACATGAATACAGTAATATTTTTAGGATAATCTGCTTATTGTCTATTACACTGATAACACGCTGATATAATGCTGATGAAAAAGCATAGTATCAGAGAGTTATGAAATGATGTCGCACATATAGCAACTTTTATTTACTGATGCCATTTTTTACACAGTTTACTTAAGATGAAGCGGCTTTATGAGTGTGAATTCTGGAACGTAATTGTTTTTAAATTATATTCAATTTTTTCATTTGTATTTATGCGCATATATGTTTGGCACAGTGGCTCAACAGTTAGCACTGTCACCGCACAGCAAGAAGGTCACTAGTTCGAGTCCCGACTGGGCCAGTTGGCATTTCTATGTGGAGTCTGCAAGTTCTCCCTGTGTCGGCGTGCGTTTCCTCCGGGTGCTCCGGTTTCCCCTACAGTCCAAACACGTGCTATAAGTGAACTGGATGAACTAAATTGGCCGTAGTGTATGAGTGTGTGTGTGTGTGTGTGTGTGTGTGTGTGTGTGTGTGTGTGTGTGAATGTGAGTGTATGGGTTGCAGCTGGAAGGGCATCCGCTGTGAATAACATGTGCTGGAATAGTTGGCGGTTCATTCCGCTGTGGCAACCTCTGATGAATAAAGGGACTAAGTCAAAGGATTATATATACTGTGCAGAAGTCTTAGGCCCCAGTTATTTGTTGTTTTAGTGAGGCTATAATGACAAAATATACTACTGTCTGATAAGTTTAAAACAAGCTTCTGTCTTGGTTTGATCTGCATTTCAGCCAGAGCAGACAGGTTTAATTCATCATGTAATTCCTACTAAAAAAGCACCTAATTTGTAATCATTTTATTTTTCAGCATGACAATGATCCCAAGAACACGGCTTATGTAATGAAATCATATTTGGAGAGAAAAAGAGCTGATGAAACAAAGACAGTCATGAAATGGCCTCCACAAAGTCCAGACCTGAATATTATATGTAAAGGCAATATTAGGCAGTATGAGATTCACCTGGAGAGATAACGAAAGCTAGAACATGCTAAATCTAAAAAAGAACTCTTAGAAAAGCTGAAAGATGCTTGATAATAAATAGCACATCATTTCGGAAAAGACTCAACAAAAAAAGTTCAAGCATGGTGATGATCCCAAACACACTGCTAATGTAATGAAATCATATTTAAAGAGAAAAACAGCTGATGAAACAAAGCCAGTCCAGACCTGAATATTATATATGGTATGTATAGGCAATATTCAACCCAGGCTCATTCTGAAAACGTACCTCTATATACATTTGTGGAGAGCGCCAAATACGTCCCAGGAGATACGTTTTTTTTGCAGTTTTTGTTTTCTTAAATCCACCAGAGGCCGCTGTGTACGCTATTTGAAATCTTAAATTTTTCTCGCGAGTGCCATTCACATCTGCTGTTCTCGCTTAAATCAACCAGAGGCCACTGTGGACTGACTGATTGACTGACTGATCAACTGACCCACCCTCCTCCTTCCCTAAACCCAACCAATAGTGTTTTCAAAAGCACAGATTGACCCACCCACCCACTTACCTAAACCCAACCAATAGTTTTAAAAGGCAATCCAGAAAAACAAAAGCCCTCACCTGATTTTTACCACATTTTCAGATTTTACAAACAAATCAAAACACAGATTAAGCAGCGCCCACCCACTTCCCTAAACCCAACCAACAATGTTTTCAAAAGCACAGATTGACCTGCTCACCCACTTCCCTAAACCCAACAGACAGTTTTCAAAAGCAATGCAGAAAAAGAAAAGCCCTCACCGGGTTTTTACAACGTTTTCAGATTTTACCTCATTCTCACCCTGTTATTTACTTGTTTATTTTATTTTTTGGCTTCTGTTTTTGTCTTAACAGCTTTCTGGAACCGTTCTTCATCAGACTCGAATCCCGTCGTTGTGGTCAACTCCTCTCTGCGTCTTAAGTCAACTAATGTACATGGTAAGCCCCTGGACAAACTGGTAACAGTGGGAACGCCGTCCATACGGAGGCAAGTGGTCAGCTGGTAAGCGTGAAAAGGAACGGCGTCATACCGCCCCGTAGCGTTCGTTTTAAAAACGTACCTTTGGCTACATAATTCACTATCTCCAGAAATGTATATAGGGGAACGCTTTCAGAATGAGCCTATGTGGCAATATTATAGGAGTATGAGATTCACCTGGAGAGAAAAAGTAAGCTAAAACATGCTAAATCTAAGGAAGAACTCTTAGAAAAGCTGAAAGATGCTTGATAATAAATAGCACATCATTTCGGAAAAGACTCAACAAAAAAAGTTCAAGCATGGTGATGATCCCAAACACACTGCTAATGTAATGAAATCATATTTGGAGAGAAAAACAGCTGATAAGACAGTCCAGACCTGAATATTATATATGGTATGTATAGGCAATATTCAACCCAGGCTCATTCTGAAAACGTACCCCTATATACATTTGTGGAGAGCGCCAAATACGTCCCAGGAGCTACGTTTTTTTTTTTGTTTTTTTTTTTTTGCAGTTTTTGTTTTCTCAAATCCACCAGAGGCCGCTGTGTACGCTATTTGAAATCTCAAATTTTTCTCACGAGTGCCATTCACATCTCGCGTAAATCAACCAGAGGCTGCTGTGGACTGACTGACTCAAAGACTGACTGACTGATCGACTGACCCACCCTCCTCCTTCCCTAAACCCAACCAATAGTGTTTTCAAAAGCACAGATTGACCCACCCACCCACTTACCTAAACCCAACCAATAGTTTTAAAAAGCAATCCAGAAAAACAAAAGCCCTCGCCTGACTTTTACCACGTTATCAGATTTTACCACATTCTCACCCTGTTATTTACTTGTTTATTTTATTTTTTGGCTTCTGTTTTTGTCTTAACAGCTTTCTGGAACCGTTCTTCACCGAACTCGACTCCCGTCGTTGTGGTCAACTCCTCTCTGCGTCTTAAGTCCACTAATGTACATGGTAAGCCACTGGACAAACTGGTAACAGTGGGAAAGCCATCCATACGGAGGCAAGTGGTCAGCTGGTAAGCGTGAAAAGGAACGGCGTCGTACCTCCATATCTCCAGAAATGTATATAGGGGAACATTTTCAGAATGAGCCTATGTGGCAATATTATAGGCAGTTTGAGATTCACCTGGAGAGAAAAAGAAAGCTAGAACATGCTAAATCTAAGGAAGAACTCTTAGAAACGCTGAAAGATGCGTGATATTGAATAGCACATAATTTCAGAAGAGACTCAACAAAAAAAGTTGCTTGGTGTTAAAGAGGTCACGTTAAACACACTTATGATGCTAGTCTTTTGATTCTTTTGTTCTGAACATTGTGTTCACATTTCCCAGATTTTCTGTTTGTATAGTTCACCCAAAAGTAATGATGTCAATATTTTAGTTTGACCTTTTGTTATTTTCCTCAAATGTTTTACACATAATATTTGTAGTTTACAGACCATTTTGAGGCATGTAAACAAAAACAATGGACAGAATGTTTCCTGTTTTACATTTTTAACTTCTATAGACAAATTACCAGTTTGTAAACATTTAGGATGCGTGTGCAGCGAGGTTGCAGAAAAAAACCCAGGAGCGCTAGCATTTACAGCGAGGGAATGACATCTGATGCGGTACAGAGTTTGTCGTTGTCTTAGAAATAAGTTATATTGATTACATATTATATATATTATTTACATAATGCTTTCAGCATACTATAACAGCTCGTCACCCAGTGATAAGCACAGTTATTCTGCAAAATTAACCCTAAAGTGAGCGGCGTTCGTCTGACAGGTCCATTTGCGATAGCACCCTCCCAATGGATACTGGATAAGATGAAATGGCCAAGCATCCAGCCTGAAATATACAACTATCTCATTGAAACTCCAAAGGTTTTTACAAGAGATAAGTTAAAGGCCTACAAGTCTTTAGATGCCTACAATTGTGTTCTGTGTGCAAGAAATAATGTTCCCTGATTACCAGATTCAAAACTTTGTAGTGTTAAAAACTGAGGTTCTGCCGAGCCAAAGACAAGGAAAGAAGACGGAGCTGTACAAGGCCTGGGTAATCATCAACAAACAAAACAACTGCATTCTGACAGTGAACTGCTCCTGTACGGCAGGGTATGTGAACTTACATTTGTACATTTTATTCTAAGCATTCAGTGTCCGCAGTTTAATTCACCATATTTAACTGTTTTTGCTGAAATCATTGCTGCAATCGAAAACGAGTAACGTGTATGATTCAGCATAGCGTGAACTTACTTGATATAAAATGAGAACAGCAATTTTAATTAGGTCCTCACTCCATTCAGCTCTTATGATCGCTGTTAGCCAAAGACGTCTGCGGTTGGCATTAAAAGCAGCGTGGTGTAAGGTAAAATTTAAGTTTTCTATTTTTCGAATTTGGCATCCTACCGCACAACACGACATGTCTTTTTTTGCAACCGGTATGCGTGGTTAAACCAGTGTGACGAAAGTTGGTAATTCCCCTATAGCTTCTGAGAATCCAAGAGCCCCATATTGATAAATATTGTTATGGCAGCAGTTTTAACATTAAGTTATGATTGAATTGCCTCGTGTTACAATTATGAAATAGATTGATAACAAGCAGGAAATGTTCAAGAGCCAATGACATGACTGCATTAAAAATGGTCAATAAAATGAAACTCAAATAAATGTGTCACTCAAAACACACAGCGATTAATGACAAATCCAGAGAATTGTAAAAAGTTTCTTTTTTCCAGAGCTGTATGTTTACTTTAGATGCAAACGGAAGAAATTAAGTCTTATTTTCTGATGAACTGAACTGATTTAAGTGGATTTATATAAATTTATTAATTTTCCTTCAGCTTAATCTCCTTATTCGTCAGAGGTCACCACAGCGGAATGATCCGCCAACTTATCCAGCATATGTTTTACACAGCTGATGCCCTTCCAGCTGCAACCCAGTACTGGAAAACATCCATACACTCTCATTCACACACATACACTACGGCCAATGTAGTTCATTCAGTTCACCTATAGCGCATGTCTTTGGACTGTGGAGGAAACCGGGGCACTCAGAGGAAACCCACGCCAACAAGGGGAAAACATGCAAACTCCACACAGAAATGCCAACTGACCCGTCAGAGACGCAAACCATCGACCTTCTTGCTGTAAGGCGACAGGGCTTAGCACTGAGCCACTGTGTCGCCCCATGGATTTATATGCTTAAAATAAATAGTTTATTTAAATTAAGTGTCTGAGCGACCGATTGGCAAATATTTGTTCTTGTTTTAATCATAAACTCGCTTCATTTTCAGGCATCGCAGAACACAAGACCATGTTACAGGAATGATCAGTCATTTACTGAGAAAGGAGGCTGGTAAATGAAGATAACATCAGAGAATGAATAACTTTATTTTATGTATCCCCATAACTATTTATAAGATTCAACACAGATTAAAACTCTCTACATCGTACTTTGATGGGAAATGTTGTAGTTAACTAAACCAATAAAATTATTTTTGTTGTTATATGAAATAAACATTAAATGAAAAGACTTAGGGGTGACACGATGGCTCAGTGGTTAGCACTGTCACCTCACACCAAGAACGTTGCTGGTTCGAGGCTCGGCTGGGTCAGTCGGCATTTCATTGTGGAGTTTGCATGATCTCCACATGTTGGCGTGGGTCTCCTCCGGGTGCTCCGGTTTCCCCCACGCATGAGTAAACCGGAGCCTATAGCGCCTATAGTGCCTATAGTGCCTATAGTGCATGTCTAAAGACAGTCCCTATAGGTGAACTGAATGAACTAAACTGGCCGTAGTGTGTGTAAATGACCGTGTATGGGTGTTTCCCAGTGATGGGTTGCAGCTGGAAGGGCATCCGCTGTGTAAAATATATGCTGGATAAGCTGGTGATTCAATCCGCTGTGGCGACCCCTGATGAATAAAGGGACTAAGTCGAAGGAAAATGAATAAAAATACTTTAAAAATAAATGATCACAATTGTATTTAAAAATCGTGTGTGTGTGTGTGTGTGTGTGTATATATGTATATGTATATATATATATGTATATGTATGTATGTATATGCATGTATGTATATATATGTATATATGTATATGTGTGTGTGTGTGTATATATGTATGTATATATGTATATGTGTGTGTGTGTATATTTATATAAGTGTGTGTGTGTGTGTGTGTGTGTGTGTGTATATATATGTATATGTGTGTGTGTATATATGTATATGTGTGTGTGTGTGTATATATATATATATATATATATATATATATATATATATGTGTGTGTGTGTGTGTGTGTGTGTGTGTGTGTGTGTGTGTGTATTTATATATGTGTGTGTGATAATATAATATATATTTACCTTAACTTGATGTTTAAATTAGCTAAAACTCAAATAAAACTATATAAAAATGTAAAAAGAGACAATAACAGACATTTAACTAAATGTAACAATAAATCAGATAATATAGCAATTATTTTTTTACAACTACTTCAAAATATTAATAAAAGCCATCAGCGTCTACTGAGAGACAAATGAACTGCAGGACCAACAGTGAATGCTGAAACCGCAGCGCCCTCTACTGGCACAGTCTGACACTGCAAACATTATAAGTCATATTGACATACACATTAGAAATATTTGATGTCAGTATCATTTAGTAGCTTTTTTTGTCAGTGCATAATTGTTCATGCCTATGATCATTAAACTCATATCTGAATTTAAAGGGACTCTACAGAATGTAATAAACAATTTGTGTAGTATTTATAATTATGTTTAGGTTTGTTTGGCATTACAGTAATGCAATATTGTTTCGTTTTATGTTTTTGGAACATTGAGAGGAAATTTTAATACAACAAAACAAAAATGATAAATAGAAAATATATTTAAAAAATCGATTTAATTTCCTGTTTCTTTTGAATTATTGATTTTTATATATTGGTAATTTTATAATGGGAATTGTTTGCATTATATTAATTTCAGTACTAATTATGTGATAATACAAATATTAATACAATTTAATAATTACAAAATGGACAGTGATAATAATAAAAAAAACTGGGCAATTACAAATACTACCAAATACAGGACTGATTTTAGGAAATAATTAAATTCTCAGGACATTAGGAAAATTCTATAATAAAATTAAATAAATATATAAAGGGCCTCATGGTGGTGCAGTGGTTAGCACAATCGCCTCACAGCAAGAAGGTCACTGGTTTGAGCGCCGGCTGGGTCAGTTGGCATTTCTGTGTGGAGTTTGCATGTTCTGCCTGTTTTTGCGTGGGTTTCCTCTGGGTGCTCCGGTTTTCTCAACAGTCCGAAGACATGCACTATAGGTGAATTGAATAAGCTAAATTGGCCGTAGTGTATGAGTGTGTGTAAAAGACTGTGTATGGGTGTTTCCCAGTGTTAGGTTGCAGCTTGAAGGGCATCCACTGCGTAAAACATATGCTGGATAAGTTGGTGGTTCATTCCGCTGTGGTGACCCCTGATTAACAAAAGGACTTAGCCAAAAAGGAAAATTAATGAATAAATATATTAAATCTTAATTCAAATTCTAATTTGTGTAATTTCTTTCTCCACATTAAAACAATGAGTGACCACAGACTGTAGCTCTGCCGCCCTCTACTGGTAGAGTGTGAAACTGCGGTCAGAATATCTAATTCAGGGGTGTCCTGGAGAGTTTAGTTCTAACCCTAATCAAACACACCTGAACCAGTTAATCAAGCTGTTACTAGATATACTAGAAACTTCCGGGCAGGTGTGTTGAGGCAAGTTGGAGCTAAACTCAGCAGGACACCAGCCCCCAAGGACCGAGTTTGAACAATCCTGATCTAATGGATGTACTTTATTAGGTACACCTGTCCAACTGCTCATTAACGCAAATTTCTAATCAGTCAATCACATGGCAGCAGCTCAATGCATTTAGGCATGTAGACATGGTCAAGAGGATCTGCTGCAGTTCAAACCGAGCATCAAAATGGGGAAGAAAGGGGATTTAGGTGACTTTGAACGTGGCATGGTTGTTGGTGCCAGACAGGCTGGTCTGAGTATTGCAGAAACTGCTGATCTACTGGGATTTTCACGCACAACCATCTCTAGGGTTTACAGAGAATGGTCTGAAGAAGAGAAAATATCCAGTGAGCGGCAGTTCTGTGGGCGCAAATGTCTTGTTGATGCCAGAGGTCAGAGGAGAATGGCCAGACTGGTTCCAGCTGATAGAAAGGCAACAGTAACTCAAAGAACCACTCGTTATGACTGAGGTATGCAGAAGAGCATCTCTGAACTCACAACACGCCCAACCTTGAGGCGGATGGGCTACAGCAGCAGAAGAACAGACCGGGTGCCACTCCTGTCAGTTAAGAACTGGAAACTGAGGCTACAATTCACACAGGCTCACCAAAACTGGACAATAGAAGATTGGAAAAACGTTGCCTGGTCTGATGAGTCTCGATTTCTGCTGCGACATTCGGATGGTAGGCTCAGAATTTGGCATCAACATCATGAAACCATGGATCCATCCTGCCATGTATCAATGGTTCTGGCTGCTGCTGGTGGTGTAATGGTTTGGGCGATATTTTCTTGGCATACTTTGGGCCCATTAGTACCAATTGAGCATCGTGTCAACGCCACAGCCTACCTGAGTATGCCTATCCCTCCGCGTGAATCATCTCAGACCGGTTCCTTGAACATGAGTTTACTGTACTCCAAATGGCCTCCACAGTCACCAGAGCTCAATCCAATAGAGCACCTTTGGGAAGTGGTGGAACAGGAGATTAGCATCATGGATGTGCAGCCGACAAATCTGCAACAACTGCGTGATGCTATCATGTCAATATGGACCAAAATCTCTGAGAAATATTTCCAGTATCTTGTTGAATCTATGCCATCAAGGATTAAGGCAGTTCTGAATGCAAAGGGGGTCCAACCCGGTACTAGTCATGTGTACCTAATAAAGTGGCCGGTGAGTGTATTTCAAATATATTTAAGGTAAATATATTTTAATTGCACGTTTTTCGTGCATAAATACACATGATGCATATGGAAAAATAAAATTCAGACTTTTCATTTAGCAATTTTTAATGAATATTTATTTATTTATTTGGTAAAAGTATTTTTCATTAATTTTATCTATCCAAGATGGATTCAAATTTTCCTAAACATCTCTGTTTTCCCAAACCACCATCAGACAGAGAAACCCAACCGTCTGCTTAACACAAAGCTAATCCTATTACTGTCTGTAAGTACCAACCACCTATTTTGTCTCTGTCCAGATTTATCCTGCTGTCCCAAACACTCAGGCTGTCACAACAAACACTGCACTTACAGGAGCAAAAAACGCACAAAAATGATCAGAAGTCTCTTCTAAAACATGCTCTTTTCTGTCTTCGACGGACCTGTTGAAGACGTGTTAGCGGGACTCCTCAAGCTGAAGATGTTCGGAAGCGGCTCTAAAAAGTGGTTCATCAAGAAGAATAAACGGCAGAGGACTAAAGTGCAGAGAAAACCCACAAGCGGGAGGAGGAATAAACGGGTGTCCAGAGTCCTGAAGCGGCACAGGGAGGTGATAGTGAAGCAGCTGGACGTCAGTAAGGTGCTGCCGGCTCTGGTGTACGAGCGGGTGTTTTCTCTGGGAGAATATAAAGAGATTTTGGGCCAGGACTCGAGCGGGAAACGGGCCGAGCTCTTCTTGGATCTGCTGTCCCAGAAGGAGCCCACGGCCTTCAGCGCTTTCTGCGAGGTCCTAGAGGAGGTGTATCCGCACCTGCTCACCTGCTTCCTGCTGGACGGCACAGGTAAAAACAAAAACATCCTAAAACTACACTCAAGAAAATATTTTTTTTTTACTTGTTCAGACTACTTAATTAAAATGAGCTGAAACAACACAATTCTTGAGACTTCATTGGGGCAACTTAATTTTTTTATGTTCAATCCACATACATTTGTTAAAAGTGTTAAGTTGACTTTATCGATTTGTGTAGGGAAAACATGAATGAATTGTGTGGATCCTTGCATTTTTTACAGTGTAGCATACACTAATGGAGCGGCACGGTTCGTTACAGTAATGATTCGTTACAGTAAACGATTATAACGGTAAACAGAACCGCTATTACCGACAATTCAGAAGTTACTCAAGTACAGTACCAAAAGAGTTGACGATGCGCATAGATCTAATTTATTATTTCTAAAGTAGTATATTATTTCTAAGTTGTATAAAGTAGTACATTCAAAGATAAGAAACAACAACGAAAATACGCAAACAAAAAAATAACATCATGTAGGTCTAGGGGAAATCGAGGCACAAGGTAACACTTTTTGGTTTTGGTCAAATAATGAACAAAGTAATGGGGTTAGACAAACCATATTTTTTTACCAACAACACACAAGCCTCTTCTACAAATGAGCACTGGAATTATGATCGCCGGACCTATGATTTCTGTGCAGTATTGCCAAAAGTGCCAGGAGTAAAAATTTTACTATTTACCCCTCCTGCGGGGCAAGTTGTAACAGACAGAGGGTTAGTTGTAACACATGCTTATAAAGGCAGATTTCACCCAATTAACTTAAATTCAGTTTACTTTAAATAGCAGCTGTATTTCCTCAGTAATTGGCTCATTTCTTTTTTATTTTACATAGCACAGATTTATTTTTTTGTTTATAGTGTAAACACATTTGAATCTATTTGCATTATTATCCATTTATTCATTATTATACAATGCATTTATTTGCATTATTAGCAATAAAACATTTTTTTGTCTATTAAAACAATATTTTCTATTAAAAAACATTTTTATTTAAAAAGTTCTCAACATTATACTCAAAATTCAAAAAATTATTTTGTTAGTTTAATTGTTGTCCAACAGTGTGTGGCTTAATTGTAACACCCTGTTACAACTAACCCCGCTGTGTTATGTTTTCCTCAAAACTGGCTAGCAGTCTCTGTGTGTTTTATACATCTTTCAAAATGGTTTCATCTTTTAGCCTAGAAAACGGGGATCACGACAATATAAGATTTTACTGACGTAGCTTCACAGATTTTTTTATTTATTTATTTTTTTATTAGATTTTTTTTTTAATAAAAAAATATCGACTGTAATAAAAAATACTTTTATACTGCAAAAATGGTTTCTCCTGTGTTTCTCATCCAAATTTCGCCGAAAATGTTCAATAATTGGCAGGAAGATGTCTGCCCGACACTGCGGTGAAAACCTCGGAAGCATGCCATGGTTAACCCTGAGCAAATACCTTAAAACTCCGTGTTTCATTTAACCCCGCGTTACTTTGTGCCCCGCTCTCCCCTATAGCCTATTTAAAACAACAAAACAAACCTGTGAAAACATCTTGTCTTTTAGGTTGTAAAATAAAATCCTAAAAACATTCTAGGAAAGTTCTCTTTATGTTCTAAAAATAAGACTTTTATTTCAGTATGTTGATGTATTACCAACTATAACAGTATAGCGTATATATGGTACTTTCTTTTTGCTCATCATTCCCTCGAACTGTCAAACTGATGTCAGCAGAGAAGGACCACCACTCCAAACGCGGAAACAAATGGTCAGACTTTGATTGATTACTAAATATATCTGTTTAATTAAATCAGTTTTTTCAAATGCACTAAAATGTATTGCCTATATCCACTCGGAAATGGATAAAAATATACATTTTCAAAATGGGGTGTACTCATTTATGCTGAGCACTTTATTTACAGATTGCTGTAACTGTACAGATTACTCATGATTCGGTTTGTATCAGGTTTGGGGTCACAGTTTTAGCACAGTTTGATATATGAAATGTTCAGTAAAAAATAGGACACTGTAAAATACCAAATGAAGAAAAAGAATCAATCAAATATACTAATAAAATAAACAATGCTTTTTCACACGTACAGTGTGTGGTTCTGTCACACTCTGTCAAATGCTGGGTAATAATGATATGGAGAATGAAAGGTCTTAAGCACTAAGATTGAACAAAGTTTTACAAAGAATGAAAATATTGTCCACAGCTCCAGGTGTGTGCGTGCGTGCGTGTGAGAATTTAAATCTGTAAAATGGAAAGCTCGAATTCCACTTCAAATTTACTGTGGGGAAAATATTGAGTCTAGTCTAGAGTTTTGTCTAATCTAGTCTAGTTATTTTTTCTCTTCCTCCATGTTTTCATAAGGTTTAAATTCTGCATGAATCACATCTGGCAAAGAGGAGATTTATCTGAATGTTTATTATTGTACATTCATTGTACGTTTTCAAATAAATGATGTAAATAATACATTTTAAAATAAATAAATATTGAACAAAATGTAAAGTCCTATTCATTATATAATATTCTCTTTCTAGAACATTAATATTTTTAAAACAGCGAATTCAGTAGGTAGACTGAAAAATATGCCACTAAAACAACTCTATCAGAAATTATGCTGTTATTTTAAGTGGAGTTTAGTCATAAACTAATTTCGAGAGGATCACGTGATTATGATTGAACACGGCTGGTTACACGTTAACCACTCATGATTATCCAATCAGACGATCCCTGACTCACTATAAAGAGCCAGGGTTTCTTACCACAGTCATCTTCGTTTTGAAGAAACCCCCCCCTCCTTCCACCCCTACTCCTCCTCCTTCCTAGATGGGTGACACGGTGGCCCAGTGCCTAGCATTGTGGCCTCACAGCAAGAATGTCCATGGTTTAGGCTTTACCAAACTAGCAGGCATTTCTGTGAGGAGTTTGCCAGTTCTCCCCGTGCTCACGTGGGTTTCCCCCGGGTTCTCCGGTTTCCTCCCACCGATTAAAAAACACGCAATCCAAATCATTGTCTAAAATCTACTTATAGACCTGCTCACTACTTAGTATCCATCTCAAGAGAAGCACTATCTGATATTCAATTACCACGGCGGGGGAGTTCTCGAGATCTACCTGAGCTCAGTGCTCCCCTCTCGCCCTGCAACGGGAGGGAGCCCGGGGCTCAAGGACCTTTTGAGCTCAGGGCTCTCTCCCGGGACAGCATGCCAAACTTGCTTATAATCAATCATCAGCTAAGTGTGAACTCTTGAAATCAAGTTCAACTAACATTAAAGCAGAGCAATTGCTGTGGACGATACTCTAATAGGGTAGGCTAACATTAGTTGTGTCTCTCTAATTATTTTTTATAGCTCATGAAGCCCACATTTAACATCACTGGAAAAACAAAATCATCCATCAAATCCTGTAGGTCAGAAAGTAGCCAACAGTTTACTGCTGAACAACTCATTTTATTAGTAAAATAACACAGAATTCAAATGTTTATACTTGGTTATAGCTTTAATCTCCTCTTAAAGCTCTGACAGTCTGCTCTGAGAAGCTGTCGATCACGACTTTCAACCATAACTAGAGCTGCTCGATTATGGGAAAAATCATAATCACGATTATTTTGGTCATAATTGTAATCACGATTATTCAAAATGATATACAGTTGACGTCAAAATTATTCGCCCTCCTGTGTATGTTTTTTTTTTATAAATATTTCCCCAATGACCTTTAACAGAGCAAGGAATTTTTCACAGTATTTACTACAATATTTTTTCCTCTGGAGAAAGTCTTATTTGATTTATTTTGACTAGAATAAAAGCAGGTTTTAATATTTTGAAACCTATTTTAAGATCGATATTATTAGCCCTCTTAAGCAGTATATATTTTTTGATTGTCTGCAGAAGAAACTATGCCTTAACTAAAAAACTAAGAAATTAAGCCTTTGAATTGCACTTCATGCTGAATACTAGTATCTTGAAAAGTATGTAGTAAAATATGATGTTCTGTCATCATAGCAAAGATAAAAGAAATCAGTTATTAGAAATGAGTTATTAAAACTAGTATATTTAGAAATGGGTTGAAAAAAATCTTTGTTCCGTTAAATAGAAATTGGGGAAAATTATAAAGGGCCGCTAATAATTCAGGAGGGCTAATAATTCATGGCTTCAACTGTATATATACTTTTATTTTCCTCCCTGTAAATAAGGAAAGGGAAATAAATACAATAGAATAAAAATATGAAACAAACAGTGCTTTAAGCATCTTCACTGTAAGAAATTTTTTAATTATAGCTACAAAAGTCCTTCAGTCAAGAGCAGTGAGGGATTTTGTCCTTTTGTTGTTTGATTAATAATGATAAAAACAGTCGGCAGCAGGAATATTGCACGCTGTCACTTTCAAAGCAGTACCGTTCTGATTTATGGTTTAACTTTCACATGTCTTTTAATTCTCAACTCGTTTGTTGACCCCAGATTAATAAAGAGACTAAGCCGAAAAGAAAATGAATGAATATGCCTCAGTTAACCACATATATTTAATTCAACTACATCTCATTTATTAATCAAACAAACTTGTTATTATGTTTTCAGTGTTTTGAAGGATATTGAGTGGTTCTCAATGATATTTGTGATATTTAATAAACTGTTTGCATTCCTGCACCTATTAATGGATAACCATGAAAGGCTGCACATATTTTTTATTTTACTGTTTAGCTTCCATGTGCGAGCAAGTGTAGGATAAAATACAAACTATGCATCAAGTTTTACAGACGCCTACAAATGCCTGTTTTACAAGAAACCTGTTTTGTGAACACTTATGCTGAGTGTTGGTGCTCTAGATATGCCGGTGTTGTGCCGAGAAACTCACCCCTGCCGCAAAATGCACCCCCTCATATACTTTCATTAGCATTCTCAGTCTACATTTAAAAAATCATAATTCAAAGGCCAAATTGATTAAAACGTAAAATGATTATGATTTTGATGGATAAAGCAAAGACAAGAAGTGAAACGCATTTTAAAATCCACTAGCTTTACAAATAAATGTAAAATAATAATATTGACTGTAGTGTAGCCTAAAATTGGGCTTTTTGGTGGGTTTAAAACAGGCATTTAGGCTACATAGAACACAAACATGTTGTTGCTGTTTTAAACTAAACCACACATTAAACAATTTACTTAATCTCATTGGTATTGTATTTTAAGTCAATCTATTTATTTATCTATCTTCTGTAAGAGAAGGGTCATAACTCTATTAATATATTATTTTAATCAAAAAGTAATAGTTTTACGCCAGGGGTGTGCCTCCCACTTTCCAAACATGCACTCACAATGGTATAACCCTTACAAAAAATAACTAAAGTAAAACTGCAGTACAACAGCAGTATATAGAAGTATAACTGCAGAAAAATTAAGTGCTATTGCAAAATTACAATACAATGAAGTATAAACACAGTTCAAATGCAGTACAATAAAGTTCAACAACAGTATAAGCTGCAGTAAACTGGAGTAAAAACAAGTAAACTCCGTCTTTACTGCACTTGTGCTGCTGTAGTCTAATATGTCAATGGTGTGGTAAGAACTGTACTGCACTTGTGTTCCAGGGGGTGTGTTCTTCAACAACTCCAAGAATATTTTGTACATTTTTCAGGGATGTTTTTTGGATTCGAGTAATTTTCTAATTAGAATTTTAAGTTTTTTTTGCAAAAACGAATAACAAAAAATAACTGCAGTGAACTGAACAGTACAGCAGCAGTAGCCTACTGTATATACAAGGATAACTGTGGCAAAATTTAATGCAACTGCAGAATTGCAGTATAATGATGTATAAAGGTTTTCACCAATGATCTTCCTTTGGTTTTAAAGCATGCAAGGGCAGTTATGTATGCAGATGATACAACATTATATCTACCAGCGGTATCGATTGAAAAATTATCTGTTGATTTAGATGAGGAGTTACAGTTAGTGGTAAAGTGGGTACAGAATAATAAAATGGTTTTAAATTTGACAAAAACCAAAAGTATTGTGTTTGGATCAAACTTTCAATTGAAATGTAAACCACAGTTAAATTTGTCTGTAATGAGTGTGCCTATTGAACAGGTAGAGGAAATTACACTTCTTGGAGTTCTTCTTGATAGTACTGTAGGTTAAAGTGGTCAAAACAGATCGGTGGGATGGTAGTAGTTATGGGAAGAGGTTTATCAATTATTAAGAGATGTGTAAAATTTTTACCACAGTACTGTATCTCTCAAATTGTTCAGGCAATTGTTCTTTCTTATCTAGATTACTGTCCAGTGGTATGGTCCAGTGCATCAAGTAAAGACTTAGATAAATTACAGTTAGTCCAGAGTAGAGCTGCACGACTCATTTTGCACTGCAATAGAAGAGTTAATATTATGAAAATGCATAAAACATTAGGTTGGTTATTGGTGAAGGATAGGGTTATTGTTTCTCTGCTGTGTTTCATACGAAATATTTCTGTCTCAAGAGTTCCAAGTGTATTGTATTGTCACCTTTTGTATAGTAATGCTAGTCATAATTTTAACACCAGGCATTTTTGCTTCCCGTTTCAAAAACTAATGCAAAGCAACGGACTGTAATGTATAGAGCAATGAAAACATGGAATGAATTGCCATCAGACATTACATGCTTTGTAACAAGTAAAATAAGGTTTAAAAAAACATTTAAGAAACATTTGATGTCACAATATTAAGTGGATTTTTGATCTGGATGTTATGTATGAATTTTGTATTTTAATGTTTTTATTGGTCTTGTTGTTATATATTAATGTAATTTTGTTTTGTGTTCGATGGACCCCAGGAAGAATAGCCACTACCTTTTATAGTGGCTAATGGGGATCCTGATAAATAAAAAAAATAAAAAAAAAAACAGTTCAACTAAATGCAATACAGTACTATACTTAATATAGTGATATGTTATATAATTTATTGCACTTAGGTACAGAAGTATTAAAAGTGCACTTTAGGTTTATTATGTATTGCATTATTGCAGATGTATTTCTGTAGTTGGTTATACTTCTGAAAAGTGCAATACAATATTGTGGTAGTACTTATGGTAGCAATACAACTGAAGTACTGAAACCTCACTTGCAAACCATTGTCCACCGAGCAGGAAAAATAGAAGTTGTACTGCAGTTGTATTGTAGAAGTACTTCAGTTGTATTGCAATAGCAGTAGCAGTTGTAGTAGTATTTCAGTTGTATTGCAGTAGTTTTAGTACTGTGGTAGTTGTACTTCATTAAAGTAGTAGGTATCACTTCAGTTGCATTGCAGTAATTGTACTGTAGTAGTACTTCAGTATCCTTTAAATATCCTTATTCTAAATATATTTTATCCTTTAACTAACAATACTCTTAACAAACTTTATTTTAATTTCACCGGACTTTTAAGGTTAAAATGGCTTGCCATACACAAACGCCATCGCAAATCGCTGAGGCGTGTTATCTTAATCTAATCTTAAACTGTAGTTAAAGCCGCATGGAAGCAGATACCAACCGGACTCGTGTGGCACAGAAAGTCCCTTTAAAGCAGCGTGTCCCATAGGAGCTGGCAGAAAATAGACCGCTTTAAATCCGCTCCTCTGAGGAGATTAGCGGCTAGCCTGGGCCACAAACTCAGCATATGGCCTCAAACTAAACTGTCTAGGTTAAACCCGTCAGCTAATTTAGCTTAATCTTGGAGTTTGATGGAGACAGATTAATATGAGGATGATAAACAGGTTGAATTATCAGGACAGCTCAGCTATTACTCAAAGCTAGCAGTCTTATGATTTATTCATGCAATTAATTTACATTTATTTTACCCTTATAGAAGACCTTGGTAAAACAGTCTTGGTAAGTTAACTTTTAATCTTGTTTTAAAGGCACTTTGTGGTTTTATGTCGACGGTAGAAGTTTGATTTAGCGCCTAGAGATGGCGCTATACGTTTACTGTAAACACTAGCGTTCTGTTTTGAAAAGACAGGGATTTATAAATAATAATTAGTGATATAAAACTCATTTTTTTAATTCTTAATTGACTTTTTTAAAGTTTTATTACACGTAAACATTTGACTTGAAAGAAACTGTGAAATGTTTGCTTAGTTGTGGGCTTGGTGGATGTCAGCAAGTAACATGTGTTCGTTTTTCTAAGTTGTCAATTGAGAATCAGTACTGAAGATAATGGGAGGTATAAAATGCAAATATACAAGGCAACCCTTCTGAAAAAAACAGCATATGCTGGTAAGGTATGTTTTGAGGCTGGTCTTGCTGGTTTCAATGCTGGTTTTGCTGGTCTTGCTGGTTTTAATGCTGGTCTCAATGCTGGTCAGGACCAGCACTCAGGCCAGCAAAACCAGCATCGAAACCAGCAATACCAGCACTGAAACCAGCAAGATCAGCATACCAGCATCAAAACATACCTTACCAGCATATGCTGTTTTTTCAGCAGGGAATAATGGTATTAAAAGACTTAAATATTTTTTTTTTCATTCATCCTTTGTTTATAATCTCAAACAATTAGCTTTTGCTTTATAGCATTAATTATAATTGACATTAATTTCAGCTTTTTTTTTTTTTTTTTTTTTTTTTTTTTAACTGAACTTTAAAAATACTTTGAAAGCAAATTACACCTAAGAGTGTTGACTTTAATGCTTAAAAAAAAAAAAATCCAGGTTTAAATGTTAGAATGTTCTAAATGAATAGGGCATAGGGAGGATAACTGTGACTAGAACACAGCCAGGAACTATGTTTCTAACTACAGCTCCAGGGGTGTAGTTGGAAGCATAGAAGTTTGCGACGCAGTTTGCGAATGTTCGTTGGAACGACGGATTTGGGAAACACCAAATCAACAAACTATGTTTGTAACGACACAACCTGACCAGTCAGCTCTCAGATAGTCTAATATATCTGTCTTAATATATAATTGTCTTAATGTAGAATGTTTACTCCATATTTGAGATTTAATGACATAATTTATACCTTTATTGCACACATTTTACTCAAAACTGCAATTACCACAATGCAAATAATGTCATTCTAATAATTTAAATATTTAACATATAAACCTCACTCTGATCACATTTAACTATTCTAAGATTGAAAAGAGAATCACACATTACACTGATAAAATCACTCTTTAGTGAAATAAATACTAAAGTAATTTCTAAATTAACTAAATTATTTAAAACTAACTAGCACTAGCACTGTCTCGCCTCACAGCAAGAAGGTTGCTGTTTCGAGTCCCGGCTGTGTCAGTTGGCATTTCTGTGTGGAGTTTGCATGTTCTCCCTGTGTTGGTGTGGGTTTCCTCCGGGTGCTCACTAGTCCAAAGACATGCACTATAGCTGAATTGAATAAGCTAAATTGGCCGTAGTGTATGTGTGTGAATGAGTGTGTGTGGATGTTTCCCTGTACTGGGTAGGGGTTGCAGCATGGAAGGGCATCAGCTTTGTAAAAAATATGCTATAGACAAGTTGGTGGTTTAATCCGTTGTGGTGACCCCTGATAAATAAAGGGAATAAGCCGAAGGAAAATAAATAAATGAATGAATGAATGAATGTAATTTACATTTAAAAATGTAAATTTTAAATCAATTCCATACATGAAATGAATGTAGCTACTTCTTTAACAGACATTTAACTGACTATAAGAAACTTTGCAAGCACATGTCAACTTACACTAAACCTAACCCCAACCTAACAGTCTACTTATAATCTATTGAGAATTAGTTGGCATGTAGTTGCAATGTAATTTAAATTCAACAAACGGGCCATCAAAATAAAGTGTGACCAATATTTCCTTTTTAGATGGCTGAATAAATTCAACACACTTAAAATTTCAGAGTACAGCATTACTATTCAGACAGTGAAGTCGAGGTGAACTCCTCAAAGGTGTCTGAAAGAGTTTGGTCTCCTAAAAGTTACAGATTTTTTGTGTTGTTTGTCACAGATGGCTCAGCTGGAGAAAACAAGAAGCAAGGACAAACTAAATCAGCGCAGAGCCAGCAGAACGCTCTGTCCAAGGGACAAGACACCGTTTGTTTTCCACCGATGTACACAGACCCACTTTTTGACACAAGGTAAGTTTTCACTTCGCCTGTGTTTAAATTGCCGCAATCTGTCGCCTCCAGCTCCCTTGGTGTTGATTTGTATAATGGATGAGAGCCTGAAAGGGTCTACTACTACTCTAGATCTATGTAGAGCACAGTGTCAGACTTTGATGGTGGACAAGTGCAGGTTTAATGTAAGTCACTGCTTTTTTACGTCATAGTGCTTTACGTGACATTTGGGCTACATTTAGCGCTCTTTGGCTATGGCAGGCCATTTTAACATTGAATCTATTTTTATGCTACTACTGCTTATTTAAAGATAATATTAGGCTACCTATTACATTTGTACTGGTACTTATTATAAGATATTAGTACATATTTCATTAGTGACTACCAATCCTATTCAAACTAATGTTTGCCTTTACCGCTAATAAATAACAGCTGTAGAAATTATTCATCACTGAATAATTTGACCAAGAGTTTTGTTCAAAAATGTTTATTCAGTCATTATGAAACTCTAGAAGTATTTTTGAGTGAGTTATTAAATGATTTAATTAAACTAGTAAAAAATCTTATTATAAATAATAAAAAAGATAAAAATAAGATGAAATAATAAATGAATAATTGTGGACTGATAGCTCCTCTCTAAATGACTGATAGCCCCTCCCTAATTGACTGATAGCCCCTCCCTAAATGACTGATAGCCCCTCCCTAAATGACTGATAGCCCCTCCCTAAATGACTGATAGCCCCTCCCTAAATGACTGGTAGCCCCTCCCTAAATGACTGATAGCCCCTCCCTAAGTGACTGATAGCCCAGCCCTAAATGACTGATAGCCCCATGCTAAATGACTGATAGCCCCATGCTAAATGACTGATAGTCCCACCCTAAATGACTGATAGTGCCACCCTAAATGACTGATAGTCCCACCCTGAATGACTGATAGCTCCACCCTAAATGACTGATAACCCCTCCCTAAGTGACTGATAGCCCAACCCTAAATGACTGATAGCTCCTCCCTAAATGACTGATAGCCCCACCCTAAATGACTGATAGTGCCACCCTGAATGACTGATAGTCCCACCCTGAATGACTGATAGCTCCACCCTAATTGACTGATAGGCCCTCCCTAAATGACTGATAGCCCCTCCCTAAATGACTGATAGCCCCTCCCTAATTGACTGATAGCCCCTCCCTAAATGACTGATAGCCCCTCCCTAAATGACTGATAGCCCCTCCCTAATTGACTGATAGCCCCTCCCTAATTGACTGATAGCCCCTCCCTAAGTGACTGATAGCCCAGCCCTAAATGACTGATAGGCCCTCCCTAAATGACTGATAGTCCCACCCTAAATGACTGATAGTCCCACCCTAAATGACTGATAGCTCCACCCTAAATGACTGATAACCCCTCCCTAAATGACTGATAGCCCCTCTCTTAATAACTGATAGCACTGCCCTAAATGACTGATAGCCCCTACCTAAATGACTGATAGCCCTGCCCTAAATGACTCCTAGCTCCACCCTAAAAGACTGATAGCTCTGCCCTAAAAGACTGATGACCCTTACCTAAATGACTGATAGCCCTGCCCTAAATGACTCCTAGCTCCACCCTAAAAGACTGATAGCTCTGCCCTAAAAGACTGATGACCCTTACCTAAATGACTGATAGCCCTGCCCTAAATGACTCATAGCTCCACCCTAAATAACTACTAGCTGCGCCCTAAATAACTCATAGCTCCACCCTAAAAGACTGATAGCTCTGCCCTAAAAGGCTGCCCTAAATGACTCATAGCTCCACCCCAAAAGACTGATAGCCCCACCCTAAAAGACTGATAGCTCCGCCCTAAAAGACTGCCCCTAGCTAAATGACTGATAGCCCCACCCTAAATGACTGATTGTCTCGCCCTAAATGACTGATAGCCCCTCCCTGAATGACTGACAACCCTACCCTAAATGACTGATAGCCCCTTCCTAAATGGCTGATAGCCCCACCCTAAATGACTGGTAGCCCCACCCTAAATGACTGATAGCCTTGCCCTAATTGATTGATAGCCCCTTCCTGAATGAAGGCTGATTTATATTTCTGCGTCAAGCGCACGTGTATGCTACGGCACAGCCTACGCGTGGACGCATAGCCCCTCGCCGTGGCCATCAGCGGCGTTGACGTGCAGCCTCTCAAAAAAAGTAAGGCGTACGCGTAGCACAAGTTCTGTGATTGGTCGGATTGGTAGCACTGACGAGTGTGGGCGGAGGTGAGAGCCACATGCCTGATGCAGCGAGTGTTTACAAGTGTGGAGTCCCATAAAGGAGCTCCGGATGGAGACTGTCATTTTGTGTTTACCTTATGAATAAAGTTGTTGCAAGTCCACCAGTTCCCGCCTCAAAAGGAGCAAATTTGAGCCACTTGTACATTAAAGAAGTGTTCAGAAAAACAAAACGCCAGCGAAGAAACTCGACACAGAGAAACATAAACACCTACTGCCAGCTAGTGTTTCGGAAGTTTATTGCAGAGAAACAGAAACAGCGCGCAGAAGTATAAATGCACGGCTACGCGCGAGGCTTGCGCCGTGGGTCACGCCGATCACTTGACGCAGAAGTATAAACCAGGCTTGACTCTTAGCCTCGCCCTAAATGAATGATAGCCCCACCCTAAATGACTGATAGTCCCACCCTACATGACTGATAGCCCTGCCCTAAATGACTGATAGTCCCACACTAAATGACTGATAGTCCCACCACAAATGACTGATAACCCCAACCTAAAGGAATTCCATGTGACCAGGAAGTATAGAACATTCATTTTGAGGGGGAGGGTAGGTTATAATGTCTGATTAAAGTTTCTGAGGGTAAACAAATTATAGACCATTTCAATGTGGCCATGTCACTGGCCCATGAACACTTGCTGCTTTTTACCAAACTATTTCAGAAATGTCACAAGAGGCAATTTAATCATATCTTATTGCTAAAATGGCTGCCATAACATTATTTATCAATGTGTGGAGTTTTTTGGATTGTATGTAAATTCAAAATGTAATATAGGAAATCCATTAGGACCATTGTTATTGTTTACATCCCTCGAAATGGTCTATAACAAAACAATGAACATTCCGCCTTAAGGTGCAGTTCATCGGTTGACTTGCTGTGTGAGTTGTGATTCATAAATCGCAATACAGTTGACAATGGACCTTTTTTGAATGAGAATATTTGCTAAAGTGAATGATGCACCTTTACTTGCCAGTCTGTCAATTGAGTTTGTCACGATGAGTGCTGGGGAAAAAACTACTAGTACAGCGAGAATATTCAAAGTAAGACTTTTTCCTTGGCATCAACACATTCGGGTAGATGGGCAGAGATGCTGAGGATGCTGCTGTTTGTCTCTTTTGATGTGTGAATCCTTCTCATCAGTCTCCCGTATTTCTGGAGTCTCTGGAGAGGGTTGTTTTTGACCTTTTCTGTTTGTGATGCTTTTAAGGCCTGAAGGAATGTCCGCATTTCTGTGCCATTTCACTGGCATTTCATTGTTTGTTTAACTGCAGATATTGTACTTAAACAGGATGGAGTAATTAATGCAACGTGTATCAGTAAAAATGAATCTTATGTAACATTAGTCATAAATGCGATTTTTAGCAGAATGATTTAGAATTTAAATGATTAAAGCAAAATATAATGGCATAAAAGAATTTCTATATTGAGTTGTTGTAATTACTCTTTAGGGTATGCGTAAAGGTAAAGTTTATATGGTTTATAGACAACAAAATTGCAAAAGCCATCTCCATTCACATGGATTTTCCAAACTGACTAAAATGTGTTTTATCCATGCCAGGCCAGTAGGTGGCGATGTCTGTTTGTAAGAAAGCACTACCACACTGTCTGATTTTTTTGCTTTGGTTGTCAAATACTTACGTCTCCATATAGATGGAAAAATCCAACATCGGCTCAAGCCGCAGTCACACTAGAGTCTGAGCTTGTGAAATTCTGTCGTACGGCGCTGCGAAAAGGGGCGGGATTAAACAAGATGATTGGACATTAAAAAAAGCGAGCGATTGCTCCATGTTTTAAATTTCTGTCCAGAGAGGTCATGTTTTGATCCTGGATTGGTCTCACGCAGTCAAGTGATGCAATGGTCAGAGTTCACCAAGCTTGAACTTTGCACCGCAGCAAAATGCGAAACTCGACGCATGACCCTGCGTTTCCGGTCTGACGCATTTGCGTGCGTATGAATGGAAGTCTATGGAGAGGTAAGCCCAGTGTGACCGCGGCTTCATTCTGAAAACGTAGCCCTATATACATTTCTGAAGATCGCGAATTATGTAGCCAGTAGTACGTATGGCTGCATTTCATCTTTAAAACGAACGCTACGGGGCGGTATGACGCCGTTCCTTTTTGCGCTAGCAGCTGACCGCTTACCTCCGCGTGGACTGCTTTCCTGCGGTTACCAGTTTAACCAGTGGCTCTCCATGTACGTCAGCTGACTTGAGAGTTCCAGAAAGTGGGTAAGACAAAAACAGAAGCCAAAAAATAAAATAAACAAGTAAATAACAGGGTGAGATTGTGGTAAAATCTGAAAATGTGGTAAAAATCAGGCGGCCGCTGGGGCTTTCCTTTTTCTAGATTGCTTTTTAAAACTGTCAGTTGGGTTTAGGGAAGTGGGTGGGCGGGTAGATCTGTGCTTTTGAAAACACTATTGGTTGGATTTAGTAAAAGAGGAGTGTGGGTCACTCGATCAGTAAGTCAGGCAGTCAGTCGACAGCGGCATCTGGTGAATTTACGCGAGAACAGCAGATGCAAATGGCACTCGTGAGAGAAATTTGAGATCTGAAAAAGTGTACACAGCGGCCTCTGGTGGATTCGTAAAAACCAAAATTGCAAAAAACGTAGCTCCTGGGATGTATTTGGTGCTCTCCAGAAATGTATATAGAGGCACGTTTTCAGAATGAGCCTGGATTGGAAAAATATCAGTTCACCATCAACTTCTGCATTATGTGATTCATGCATGTTTTCCATTTATCGACACTTTCGAATCACATTATGGCATCTCGATCTCTGCTTTGCCAAATCATGATGCTGAAAATTTAATTTTACAGTTAGCAATTAGCATGTTGCTTGCTTGTTATTTGCATATTTTATTTTGAGTTGTCATTATGATTCATATCCTAATGAAACATGTTGCTAGCAACATTTATAATGTTTCTATCATGTTTTTAAGTGTGCAGTCACACTTGTAGCATCTACTTCAAGACTTATAAAATTATCATTATCCTATAGGAAATATTGAAGGGGTCTGGTCATGCTAAATCTAAAACAATAAGTAAATGAACAAAGTGTTAGCTTGAAAAAGCTGCTTAAAATTGCATGTTGCTTGCATGTTTTTGACAAAAATTAGCATGTTGCTTGCATGTTATCATCAAGAATTACCATGTTTCTAGCAATTTTACACAATTATTGTGTTACTTGTTTGAATTACTGCTGTTGTTAAACATTATTAGCATGCAAGCATATTACTAACATGAATTAGCATGTTTTTAGCATAAACGAGCAAGTCATTTGCATATTTTAACATGATTTGTCTTCCTATATATATATATATATGTATGTATATATGTATGTGTATATATATATATATATATATATATATATATATATATATGTATATGTATATGTATATGTATATGTATATGTATATGTATATGTATATGTATATGTATATGTATATATATATATATATATATATATATATATATATATATATATATATATATATACATATATACATATATATATATATATACATATATATATATTGTAGAAGTTCCAAGTATGTACACTGAGGCTAATACGCCCGCACAGTGGCCGTTCCTATATCACGTCTTTTCCGCTTGCAAGTTTGTTGTTTCTAATGTAAGAATATATGACAATATGCGCGCACATGCGGAGCAACGCGCTTGCGTCTTTGCGGGCGCACGCAGTAGAAAACATCTCACGGTGAGAGTTGTGCGTGCCTTTCAGTGCAGTGTAAACAAAAGATATGTTAGACGAATTATTGTTAAGATGATTATGTATGCATGAACGCAGATGGCAACAACAGTTCATCTAAATAGCCCACCTAATATAAAGCTTGAATTTACATTAGACCTGATAACCGTCAAACCATGATTATTCTTCAGACTATATAATCGTACAACCAACATCTATAATTGTTGCATCCCTAATTGTTATGCAGTTCAAAAAATAACATATGAATGTGTCTGAATGTAGAAGAAGCCTACTTCAGCAATGCACTGCTTTAGTTGTGCTCTGAAATACAACATTTGAAAGTTTATAAAAAAATAAAAAAAAAGTCTATTGTACAATGCAGTGATGTTATGTAGTTTCAAAATACAATATATTAACATTTTAATGTAGAAATGTGGCTGTCTTAAGGAGCAAAAATACAGCATATATGGGCTCTTATATTGCTGTTGTGTTATCACTCATATAGCAAGTCATATCTCTCCGGCCCTTCGTTTGGGATGCTTTTCATGAACCGGCCCCCATGACAAACTAATTGAATAGCCCTGGTATAGACTAATCGAACGGAAACACTTCCAACATGACTGCACATCTGCGTCGCCATCACCCAGCAATATCACTGTCTGAAGGCAGAATAGCAGAGAGGGTAATAAAGACCTCCATAAAACAACAATCCCTCACTGAATCCTTCCAGCAAACATATCCAACTGGTTCCGAAAGACATATAAAAATAACAAAGGCAGTGTTAAGTTTAATTAAGATGGTTTATTTATATTTACTGAAGTACAAATGTGTTTATTTGAAATGGTCAATTTATGTTCATTAACTTCACATGCATGTTTAGTTTTAAAATGTAGGAATTTATGTGTTGCCCAGTTTGCACATAGGCTACCAGCAGCAGTAAGATTTCAGTGTTCATTTTTTTTATTATATAATACACTAGGAACTAGTGTACCTTTCTTGGCTCTGAAGTAAAATAAAGGAGTATTGCAATAAATAGTTTTTATTTTTTTCTCTTTCTTACTGTTCCTATTGCCTAAGCATAGAATAAAAATTAAAAAAAAAAAAAACACTTATTTGTTAAGCCATCAGAACCGAACCGAACCGAACCGAAAACCGTGTTAAAAAACCGAGGTATGTATTGAACCGTAAGCTAACTGTATTGTTGCATCCCTAGTGAGTACCATAAGACATTTTTCAAAAACAAATATCCATCTCAAATACAAAAACTGAAAGAAAACAAGTTGACAAAAAGATTAAATCCAATTTTTTGATGATAATATGCCATAACTAGCAACTTTTAACTATGCACACATATTATTGGATATTCAAGAGGACACATAAGGGTTAATAAAGGCCTGTGTTTTCTTATTCCTGCATTACGGCGAGTCCTGTTTGCCACGTGTATCATAATTTCTGCCTTTGACCGTGAATACTTGCTGACATCATGGTTACAAGTTTGCTTGTCTCATCTCCCTTATGTAAACCGACCTCACCTGTCGCTGTAATAGGAAGACAGTGCATCTGTTTACTTCTTGTATACAGCTGTAATTGGACAGCACATCAGAGCCTCGTCTTCTGAGCATGAAGGCTTTTGACAGACAGCGATACATCATTTAAGGCCAGGGAAAGTGTGCGGAGACTGTGGAGGAAGTTTGCTCCGTGTGAAGCTGCTGCGTTTGTGTTGTCAGTGGATTGTTAGATCAGAGAGTTTAATAGCTGTAAGTGATTGAGAGTTTGTTTTGTGTGCGTGTCTTGAATAGAGGAAGATGTGTGTATGTACTGGTTTTCGTGGTTTACAAAGACAGTTTTTTTTGAATAATGACATTGGTATAACATGGTTGTAGTATTACGGTGGTTTAGGAGGACATGCCTGGTGTCCTTGTAATTCAAAATGCTTTTCAAAGAGCCGTATAAATAGTGGTTTTTACAGTTTAAAATGCATTGCGCCTATGGAGAGCCCCCGTAAAAACACCAATACCAACATGTCTGTGTGTGTGTGAGGTATCTGTACAGGCTGTGATGGAGGGAGTTGCACTTAGCAATCGTTGCCTACACTCTCAGAAATAAAGCTGTCACTGGGGCGGTAATTTTTCAAAAGGTACACGTTGGTACATTTAGCCTAAAAATTACACATTTGTATTTGAGATTGTGCATGTTCCTTTAAAAGAGTAATTAGTTATAGTTACTAGTTACTTCTCACAAATAGTTACTGAGTTACTTAATTATAAAAGTACCTAATTACCAGGGAAAGTAACTATTGTGTAACTAAGTAACTATTATCTAAACAAAAATCTAATTTGTCAATTAACTCTGAAATAAATATCAAACATTGTAAGGCAAGGCAAGTTTATTCATATAGCACATTTCATACACAGTGGCAATTCAAACTGCTTTACATAAACAAAGAAAAAAAAAAGAAAATAAAAACAAAGAATAAAAATGATTAAAACAGATAAAAATGTGTTAAAACGGGTTATAAAAGAATAAAAAAGAAAAGAAACATAATAGTGCGATCTGTGGGATGTAGCACAGTGCTCATTCAGTAAAGGCACAGCTAAACAGATGTGTTTTAAGTCTTGATTTGAATGTGCCTAATGTTGGAGCACATCTGATCATTACTGGGAGCTGACTCCAGCAGCGGGGGGCGTAGTAGCTGAAAGCCGATTCACCCTGCTTTGACTGAACTCTTGGAATTTCTAGTTTATATGATCCTAAAGATCTGAGTGATCTGTTTGTATTCAGTGAGCATATCTGTAGTGTATTGAGGTCCTAGGCCATTTAGTGATTTATAGACAAGTAATAGCACTTAAAAATGTATTCTGAATGTAACTAGGAGCCAGTACCTGAGGACAGGTGTGATGTGCTCTGATTTTCTGCTTCTGGTCAGAATCCTGGCCGCAGCGTTCTGGATGAGCTGCAACTGTCTGACTGTCTTTTTGGGAAGGCCCGTGAGGAGGCCGTTACAGTAACCCACCCTGCTGCTGATAATAGCATGAACGAGTTTCTTTAAGTCTTCACTGAAAACAAAGCATCTGATTCTTGCAATGTTTTGGAGATGATAGTATGCTGATTTACTCAATGCTTTGACATGACTATTGAAACTCAGATCTGACTCCAGAGCCACACCAAGATTCTTGACCTTATTTTTTGTTGTTTGACCCCTAGAGCCAAGGTATGCATTCACCTTGAGAACCTCATCTCTGTTCCCAAATGCAATGACTTCAGTACACTAATCTATACTTTTAATGTTGTTGTGGGACAATGTGAGAGACAACGGCAGCATTTCCTCAACTATATATCTAAATATTATTTAGTTTATTTCTGTCTGAGTGATAAGTGTTTGCGGTGGAGAAAAAATGTAAATAATTTTATTTGCTTTGACGTTGCGGCTTTGTCTCGTCTCTTGATAGCAGAGTTCACGTTATCACCTGCGTAGCCACTAATTTTGTGGCGGCATGTGCCGACATGAGATGCTCCATTATATTACAATTATTTACATACATAAACATTCTTGCATTTCACCTCAACGAGGGAAAAGTATTGCTTATATTTCCAGTTTGCAAACGCTACCTTTGAGCTTGTTGGATTTGCCATCGTTCAGACTCCTGGTCGTTGGTGTGTTCCTCTGATTGGCAAACGATGGAAATATACTCTATGTAAGCCAATCATCAATTATTAGCCCCCCTTAGATATTTTTTTATTTTTTAAATATTTCCCAAATGATGTTTAACAGAGCAAGGAAATTTTCACAGTATGTCTGATAATATTTTTTCTTCTGGAGAAAGTCTTATTTGTTTTATTTCGGCTAGAATTAAAGGAGTTTTTAATTTTTTAAACGCCATTTTAAGGACAAAATTATTAGCCCCTTTAAGCTATATATTTTTTGCGATAGTCTACAGAACAAACCATCGTTATACAATAACTTGCCTAATTACCCCAACCTGCCTAGTTAACCTAATTAACCTAGTTAAGTCTTTAAATGTCACTTTAAGCTGTATAGAAGTGTCTTTAAAAATATCTAGTAAAATATTATTTACTGTCATCATGGCAAAGATAAAATAAATCCGTTATTAGAGATGAGTTATTAAAACTATTATGTTTAGAAATGTTTTGAAAAAATCTCTCCGTTAAACCGAAATTGGGGGAAAAAATAAACAGGAGGGCTAATAATTCAACTGTACATTTATTATACACATCATCATTTATTTGATATATTAATGAAATGCAAAATATGCTAAATTGGACTTGCAGTTTCACATCCTGTCATTTCCAGCATCTAACTGAACTAATGAATTGACCTTCTTCTTGTATTCTGACTTTGAGTCTTCAGTTTTGAAGTTGCAAAACTAGTCGTGCAGAGCTGCTTTCTGATAGTCGTGACTCTGGAAAATGAGTCTAGATCCACACTGCTCTTGAAATAGAGGACGTGGGGGAGGACAGACGTGGTGGAGATGAATCTGCGCGAGGTGAAGATACCGCTGGCTAAAGTAGGCCTCGTCTCCATCTGACAGCAGTGATGGAGCCGACAGCGCCGCTGCTTTGACCCACACATCAAACACACAGTCACTGACGTGGCAGGATGACACAATCATTGTAGGTCACACAACTTACACACGGACATACAAAAGGAGCTGGACAGTTTGCAAAGGCACAGACACCGTAAAAGCAGAGAGAGGGATGACCATGGACAGCATGACCACAGCGCACCGATGCCAACACTGCATGTGAGTACGCTAAATTCATTATAATAGTCATGCTTTTTGGGTGACACGTCGTCTCAGTGGTTAGTACTGTCGACTCACAGCAAGAAGGTCGCTAGTTCGAGTCCTGGCTGGGTCAGTTGGCATTTCTGTGTGGAGTTTGCATGTTCTCCCCGTGTTGGTGTGGGTTTCCTCCGGGTGCTACGGTTTTCCCCACAGTCTAAAGACATGCGCTATAGGTGTACTGAATAAACTAAATTGTCTGTAGTGTATGAGTGTGTGTGTGTGTGCGTGCGTGCGAGAATGAGTATGTATGGGTGTTTCCTAGTACTGGGTTGCAGCTGGAAGGGCATTCACTGTGTAAAATGTATGCTGGATAAGTTGGCCGTTCATTCCACTGTGGCGACCACTGATGAATAAAGGGACTAAGCTGAAGGAAAATGAATGAAGGAATGAATTCGTGCTTTTCATATTGGAAAGTTTGAAGTGGTCATGGTTCATTTTGAATAGGGTCATGCTTTACAGTATTTTAAGATACAATTCACACTATTAATAAACCATTAACTCAGATTTTTAGCTCAAAGTATTCATTTAAGGTATAGTAGCTGGGTTTAGGTGTTGGGTAGCATTAGGGATGTAGAATAAGATCATACTATACTAATAAACAGCCAAAATCTCATTAACAGGCAGGTAATAAACCAGTAGTTAAAAGTGGGAATTGTTACTATGCATAAACTAAAGTGTTACCAAATCAATTTCCACACATTCCTATACCTATACTTTTTGAAAAAGTGTAGAATCTGACAATTAAATATAGACTCAACAAATTAATTGCCAATAATTAGTCCCAAACAGTAACATTACCCCTGTGTGTGTGGCATTTTGTTTGTATACCCATTTTCTAGACAATAAAATATCACTGGGGGAAATCGTCTTTGCAAACTTTGTTTATTTGAGGGTTATCCATATTGCACCATACGCAGGCCATTACTAATTACTTACATTTGTTTATATTAACAATCGATTAATCGTTAACCTTAACCCTCAAGTTACCAGAAACTGCAGCCTTTAATTCTTCTCTTGTGAGAAGTCTTACGAGACATTCCAGCGTTATGGATGTGACATTTGCAGTAAAAACTCAAAACATAAATTCACCTTTTTTTTCATGGTAAGGTTGGCATTTGCATGGAATTGCTCATAATATTTATGTAGTTTTATAATATTTATTCATTTTAAATAGGGTCATGCTTTATTTTAAGGTACAATTCACACTATTAATAAAGCATTAACTCAGACTTTTAGCTCAATAAAGTATTCATTTGAGGTAACAGTTGGGTTTAGGTGTTGTGCAGGATTATAGATGTATACAAGATCATATTGTACTAATAAACAGCTAATGTCTCATTAATAGGCAGGTAATAAGCCAGTAGTTAAAAGTGGGAATTGTTACTATAAACTAAAGTGTTACCAAATCAATTTCCACTGATTCCTGTACTGTAAAAAATTTACTTTTTGGAAAATTGTAGAAACTGATAAATAAATATAGACTCAACAAATTAATTCCCAGTAATTAGTCCCAGACAGTAACGTTAACCCTGTGTGTAGCATTTTGTTTGTAAAGGACAGTATACCCATTTTCTAGACAATAAAATACCACTAGGGGAAATCGTCTTTGCAAACTTTGTTTATTTGAGGGCTATCAATATTGCACCGTATGCAGGGCATTACAAATTGTTTAAATTTGTTGAAATTAACAATCGATTAATCGTTAACCTTAACCCTCAAGTTACCAGAAACTGCAGCCTTTAATTTTTCTCTTGTGAAAAGTCTTATGAACAATTCCAGTGTTATGGATGTGACATTTGCAGTAAAGTTTTTTTTTTCATGGCAAGGTTGACATTTGCATGGAATTGCTCATAATATTTATGCTTTTCAGATTGGTAAGTTTTAAGTGGTCATGGTTCATTTAAACAGGCTCATGCTTTATTTTAAGGTACAATTCACACAATTAATAAACCATTAACTCAGACTTTCAGCTCAATAAAGTATTCATTTGAGGTAACAACTGAGTTTAGGAGTTGTGCAGGATTATAGATGTAGTACTAGATCATACTATACTAATAAACAGCCAATATCTCAATATTAGGCAGGTAATAAGCCAGTAGTTAAAAGCAGAAATTGTTACAGTGTTACCAAATCAATTTCCACAGATTCCTCTAGATTCCACAGATTCCAATTAAATATAGACTCAACAAATTAATTAACAATAATTAGTCCCAAACAGTAATGTTAACCCTGTAAGTTAAGTTAACGTTAAGTAAGTATACCCATTTCCTGGACAATAAAATACCACTGGGGAAATCGTCTTTGCAAACTTTGTTTATTTGAGGGCTATCAATATTGCACTGTATGCAGGGCATTACAAATTGTTTAAATTTGTTGAAATTAACTATCGATTAATCGTTAACCTTTACCCTCAAGTTACCAGAAACTGCAGCCTTTAATTCTTCTCTTGTGAAACGTTTTACGAGTCATTCGAGCGTTATGGATGTGACATTTTCAGTAAAAACTGAAAACAGAATAACATTATATTTTTCAAACTACTAACCACAGAGTTATGGAATCAGAAAAATATCAATAAACATATTTTATATTTTAAATGAGGAAAATAAACATGCGTTATGTATGTGACCAAAAAAGTCTGAGTTTACAGTATAGAGCATATTTGGAAATTCTGTGAATTAAACTGCACAACTCAAAAGAAACTATGCTAATCAAATGGATACAAGTCGGCTCACTGTAGAACAAACATGATTGATTTTATTTTATTTGACATTTTTGCATTCATGAGGAAAAAGCTTGGTTATGGATGTGACATCTCTGTTATGGATGTAACTGATGTTGAATTGGCTCTTGTGTGACTTTAATAAATCAAATATAATTGTTTGAAAACCCTGACAGAAACCTGTTTGAGTATTTTTACAGTATTTTTTAAATGCAAGCCTGCTCAAATAACTTAGAAAGGATTTCGCTGTTTTGGTAAGGTTTTTTTCATGGCAACGTTGACATTTTTCATGGAATTGCTCATAATGTTCATGCTTTTCAGATTGGAAAGATTTAAGTAGTCATGGTTCATTTTAAATAGGTTCATGCTTTATTTTAAGGTACAATTCATGCTATTAATAAACCATTAACTAAGAAAGTATTCATTTGCTGCTTATTAATACTTAGTAGGGTAGTAGCTGGGTTTAGGTGTTGGGGACACTGTTAACTATTTCTTGTAGAGGTTCTATAGTAACTTACTGGCAGCAGTTCACCAGTAACTTACTGTATTTACATTTTATAGCACCATTTATCTTGCTGTATTGTATTTATTTACAGTATTGTATATCTTTACTGTAAAATATTAATACATTTTCACAATGCAACATTAAAATACAGTAACATACTGCATAACTGTCCAACAGTAAAATACAGTTTATATGACAGTTAAATACAGTACTGTTTAATTTACAAAAATCGTTGACAGTGTAGGATTAGGGATGTGGAATAAGATCATACTTTATACGTATTAATAACGAGCCAATATCTTAATAATAGGCAGGTAATCAATTTCCACAGATTCCTATGATCCATTGTCATTTAAATTAGCAATCGATTAATCATTAACCTTAACTCTCAAGCATACCTTAAACTGCAGCCCTTAATTCTTCCCTTGTGATTCTTCCCAAAGTTGACTTAATCTAATTTCGATAATTATGCACATTTCTAATTATTTGAAATGTATGAATTTGTGGAGACTTTTGGGCCAATTCGTTTGTTTAAACAGATATCAATCATTGTCTTTGAAAAAAAAAATTAGCAGTTTATTTGTTAAAAAATTCTATCCCTCTAAAAGTACAAATAAAAAATGCTTTTAATTGTTGTATTCCCCATTTTTTTTCCCAATGGGACAAATTATGGAGTTGAACTTAAAGCTTAACTTATTTAATTTAATCTATTTAATAACTTGAAAGAGTCTCAGATTAAGGAAACTATTAATATATATATATATATATATATATATATATATATATATATATATATATATATATATATATATATATATATATATATATATATATATATATATATATATATATATATATACATACATACATGCATGCATGCATGCATGCATGCATGCATGCATGCATGCATGCATACATACATACATACATACATACATACATACATACATACATACATACATACATACATACATACATACACACACACACACATATATATATATATATATATATATATATATATATATATATTTAAATATATATATTAAATTGTCCTTAGGGAATAGGGATGCTTAAAGGTGCTGTATGCAAGTTTCTGACTCTTCTAAAGCATACAAATACCATAATATGTTTGAGGATATTTAGGAAACATTCAGATAGTCTGCTTTGAAAATGTGCGTTACGTACCAGAACTCTGTCTTTATTTTGCCTGTCCAGTTCCAGTTTACACAATTATATTTCAGCACTCCGGGTTGCCTTGCTAAAAAACAGCTTATTTCATTTCTTAAAGGCTACCTCAATGTATGCGGGCTGAAAATGTGACCTCTGGAAGTCAATAGCTCCCAAAATTAGATAAAAACTTTTTAACACTCATCAGTCCATTAATTATGCCTTGCATGTCCTCCTCATGAACTAAATGTACCAGTTGAGATAGAGGATATGCTAATAAATTTCAGATTATTAGTGATCTGATAAATGATGCCATGTTCTGGTTCTCCAAGCATAGTGCCAGAGAGCTTTTAATGAACTCATGACTGCTGCTTTATAATTCACTCACATCCGCTGTGCATGCTTTGCACGTAAGCTACACATGCTTCAAAATGATGTGCATTAATGACATGCATTAAAGGGACAGTTCACCCAAAAATCTAAATTCTGTTATCATTTACTCATTCTTTACTCGTTGTTCTGTTGAACACACACAAAAAAAGTATGTTGGAAACCGCTAGCCAGTAGCCCCTTTCACATATACAGACCTTTCTGGAAATTTACCAGCAATTTTCTGGAAAGAGATCTTGTAGGAACAGGCTCTTTTTTTAGTAATTAATTCATTCATTTTCCTTCGGTTTAGTCTCTATTTCAGAGGTCGCCACAGCAGAATGAACCGCCAACTATTCCAGCATATGTTTTACACAGCGGTACATTCATTCCAACAATTTTCCAGAAAAATAAGTTGTAACATTAATGGAAAATTACCATAATTCTGCAGAAAAAAACATTGCCGCAATGAGCACGCCCTGATATGAGACATCTATTCCAGCCAGTCAGGACGTTGTGATGCGGATGATGCATTCACATCAATACTGTTTATGAAAATAAAAGCATTCAAACCCTTTGTTTAGAGACATTTAGCTGCTTGTCAGACAACGTTTTTATTAGGGCTGAACAATATATCGTTTCAGCATTGTGATCACAATATGCACGTCCGCAATAGTCACATGTCAAACTGGTATTACATCTGACCCGGAGCTACAATTGAAAACACTCATAATTGGTCATTGCAGTGTTTAACCATAATGTTACCAAAACATTTCTTATTATGTGTGTTTTTGGGACCTGTGATTGTGTGAGCCGTCAGTTTAAAGTATTCAGGCATAAGAAATTATGTATCTAACTTTAAGAAAGATTAATTGTATTTACTGTATGTATGTAATAAAAACTATAGTGTTATTTTACATTTAATCATTAAATTTGTTTATCTGATTATTGCTAGGCTTCCAGAAAATCATGAAGCACTGTGCATTTTGTTTGTACAGTATAGTTACTTTACTGTATTTATCAATGTTTGTAATTATATTTTACGCAGATGCTCTCCATTATAAAATCATCCCAATGTATCTAAAATTATTAATTCTTTCCAAATAGACCTATTCATTCAACCCAGGCTCATTCTGATTACGTACCACTATATACATTTCTGGAGAGTGCCAAATACACCCCTGGAGCTACATTTTTTTGCAGATTTTGTTTTCATGAATCCACCAGAGGCCGCTGTGTACGCATTTTGAGAAATCTCAAATTTCTCTCGTGAATGCCGTTCGCGCCTGCTGTTCTCGCGTAAATCCACCAGAGGCAGAATGACTGACTGATCGACTGACCCAATCTCCTCCTTCCCTATACCCAACCCAGGCTCGTGCAGAGTCTTTCAAAAGGCCATGTGCAGAATTGAAGATAAGGGCACAACATGGCGAGAACGCGAACAAACTAAGTTGAAGATGGAGGGGGGAGATCGGAAACTGAAGAGCGGAGGGGATGGATGAGATCGCAAACTGAAGTGTGGGGGGATAGAGGCGGAGAGTGCGTACTGAAAAGCGGGGGTAGGGGGGAGGTGGTGGGTTGGGGTTGGTGATCGCGAACTAAAGATGGGGGGGGGTGTTTGAGATTGTGAACTTAAGAGCGGGGGATGCGGGGCGGGGGAGGGTTGATTTTTTTTTTGGGGGGGGGGGGGGGTCACTTGCGTTCATTTTGGAAGGGCACTTTATATCCCAGACTCAGATAGGCATGTACACTGCACAGGTTGAGCCCTATGTGTGCATGTGCCTGACCCAACCGATAGTGTTTCCAAAGGCAAAGATTTTTGCCACGATTTTAGATTTTACTACATTCTCACCTTGTTATTTACTTGTTTATTTTATTTTATTTTTTGGCTTTTGTTTTTGTCTTACCTGCTTTCTGGAACCTTTTTTCGCCAGACTCAAATCCTGTTGTCACGGTCAGCTCCACTCTGCATCTTAAGTCCACTGACGTATGCAGCGAGCTACTGGACAAACTGATAACAGTGGAAAAGCCGTCCACACGGAGCTAATCGGTCAGCTGGTAAGCGAGAAAAGGATACATCTCCAGAAATGTATACGGTGGTACGTTTTCAGATTGAGCCTATGTTCGTTTCATCTGGTGAAATTACGCTCAATTTCGCAATATATATCATAGAAAATTGTAATCACGCAGCCCTAGTTTCTATGCTCCTTCTGATGCTGTGTTCACACCAGATGCTGATGAAGCATCAAGCGCAAGTAATTTACATGTTAAGTCAATGCAAGACGTGAATAGACATCCTGCCAACATTTCGTCACCTTGGAATTATAAGGTTCCATCTGCCTTCGGAATGATTTTGAGATATTGAGCTTCAGAGTTTTTGCATTCCATATAGCAAACAGTACGTGTGTAACATTTGTTTTTAAATAAAACGTTTTAAAATGTAAACAACTTTTAGACAAAAAACATCCCATAATGTAAATAAGTTGTCATTTAATAAGAATATGTCAGTAACTCAATTTTGACATAGAACCTTATAATTCTAAGGTGATAATTTTTCTCTGAAAATCTGGGAGACCGGTTGGGGGGGGTGGCGTGGGAGCGCGAGTGGTGGGGATATCTAGGTGTTGGGGGTGAGGTGTCTGAATAACACGGCTAAGTAACTGTACTATACACCAGGTTTTGGGCAGCTGCTGCGTTCGTATACTATACCAAAGTTGGCGATCCGGGGGTGTTACAGACTGTACTAAAATGCTGAGGACCGGGGGAGAGGAGTAAAATTACAGGAGTTTTCCGGGCGAAATAACAAAATGGGAGGGTGGCGGGAGATGGGTCTAAAATACGGTAGACTCCCGAGAAAAACAAGAGTATTGGCAGATATGCCTGCGGCAGGTTTTGCACAAATGAGAGAGCGCGAATGATGCGATTCGCTCGAATCTGAACTTCAGCGGACATTTGCGCCGCGTTAACCAATCATGAGCTTGCTCTTGTAGGGGTGTGATTATGACATAGTGCCTGTTGTTCATCAAACTGGGCTTGCCTCAGTCTGAAACACAGCTGAAAGCCTCCATCATCCAGGAATAGTTTCTGGAGGAGTTGATGAACTCACAGAGATGGGTGCACCTATGAAAGGATCTACTGGATTCAGACATGGCACGAAACGAATATATGCTGTTTTTCAGCCTTCCTAAAGCACATAAACACAGCTATTCTCTCAATAAAATCCATGTTAGCCATTCAGCAATGAAGCTAGAGTCATCGGGCAGACAGAAACCCTGCCCATGACGCGAATCCGCCTATTGTGCATTGTGAAGAGAATTTCACGCACAAATGAAACGAATTTGACAAGCGAATGAAGTGAGATATTCAAATTTCAGATTTATATGTGCGTGCTGCATCTGGTGTGAACACAGCATTAGTGCCAACTGTGAAAATAATGATCATTAAAATGCTTGTGATAAACCGCTGTGAGTTTACCTGCAGCTTTGTGACGACGATAAAGTTGAAGAGACAATTCCTACTATGGAAGTCAATGGCTGTTTTTTCTTCAGAATATCTTGCTCTGTGTTCAACAGAAGAAAGAAATCCCTAAAAGTTTAGAACCACTGAAGTGTGAGGAGGAAGATTTTGATGCTTTGTGTGAACTATCCCTTTGAGGTCAATCAGTTTCTAGTCTCTCCAGTTCAAAGTGTCAGGGAAAAGATGAGAATTCAATGTTAAATATGCATCAGTGGAACGAGTATGCACTGCAAGAAGATCTAACGTTTTCTGCTTTACATATATACATATTTATTAACTGAAGTTATATAACCCAGGGCTCATTGCACGTGCTGTCAGTCTCGGTTGACTTAAAATAGATAACGTGAGCTCCGAGCTGAGTCGGATCTTTCATTGGTGCTGCCTGGGGATGGTCACGTTGTGTGCAAACTCTGTTTTCTGCAGATAAAGAGTAAAGTGAGCTTTTAGCTAAACAATGTCTTTACAGATGTCGGCGAGTGAGGCTAACAGGGCAGTTTGTTTGTTTGAGTGGCTGTTGTTTGGGGAAGTAGGACACTTCCCGCCTCCAGCTCGACTTCATGACATTTAAATACAAACTAACCAGTGTGGAGATTTATTTTTTCCTTATTTGCTTGTAGAGCATGTGTTTGGTGTGCTAATAAATGATGTACAGTTAATGTCTGGTGGGTCAAATCAAGTGGATAGCAGCAATGAAAGGACAAGGGTGAAGGATACTCTCTCCATCACCTTTTGTCTTGAATTATTATTCATTCATTCATTTTCCTTCGGCTTAGTCTCTATTTCAGAGATATTACAGAGTATGTTTTACGCAGCAGATGCACTTCCAGCCACAACCCAGTATTGGGAAACACCAATACACACATTCACACATACACTACAGACAATTTAGTTCATACAATTCACCTACAGCGCATGTCTTTGGATTGTGGGGTAGCCTGAGCAAAAAACCCACGCCAACACACTCCACACAGAAATGCCAACTGGTCCGGGACTCGAACCAGCTACCTTCTTGCTGTGAGGCAACAGTGCTAACCACTGAGCCACCATGCCACCCTTTTAGAATTATTAATTTATTCAAAAATACATTGAAATGAATATGAATATTGAATATTAAATACATTTAAATGTGTGCAGTTGTAAGTAAACTCTAAGTCTCGTTCCTGAAGGGCCATTGTCCCCGCAGAGTTTAGCTCCAACTTTTCTCAACACACCTGCCTGGTAATTTCTAGTATATCTAATAAAACCTTGTTCAGGTGTGTTTGATTAGGATTGGAGCTAAACTCTGCTGGACAACGGACCTGCAGGAACGAGTTTCAACATAGGCTCATTTTGAAAACGTAGCCCTATATACATTTCATAGATATTTACATTAGATTTCACCTATGCTGTTGTAGTCTATTGGAAGGAATCATAGACTGTAAAAGATATGGACGTAGTATCCGTGACGTCACCCATAGGTTTCTGAACACTGCAAAAGAAGCTACAAGTAGGCGTGGCCAACCGTCAACATTTTGTTAGCGCGTCATCGCACCAAACGCGGGATACCAAATAAGGGCAAAGAGGCGGAGAGTGAGCGAAGCTACAGACGCATGCTGGATTCTCAGCATTTTGCTTAGACCTGGCTTAGACAGACTTTTTACTTTGGGAGAACGTTTAATACTTCATTACCTGTGACTCGTTTGTGTTCTGACCACACGTGCTTGGTTGTACACTACATCAATAAAGTGTTTAGACCTTTAAAAACACTGTTGTAACACATGGAGCCACTAAACATTGTTCTTATGATGTTTTTCAACAGGAGGAAAACGTGAATTACCATCAAACACTTCAGATATAGTCTGTGTTAGTAAATGCAAGGCTGTTTATAAAATCCAGCACTAACACTGTATGACAACGCTTCAGATGACTGTTTTATAGCCTACAGCTAATCAATCTGTCAGATTCTGGAGTGCAATACTGGTCTAAAAAACATTTAAATGATAAATGATCTTAAATAAAACAAATACATTTATAGAGATGGTATATAAGTATATAATTTCACTCACCTGGGAAATGGAGGCAACTTGAACGATTTGTAAGCACAATTAAGTGCACACAGCATGCTATAGTATCTGATAATTGCAGGAAATAATTCCAAAAGGCAAATGAAGTTGTCATGAAGGGTAATCATAGCTATATGCACCAAAGCCATTGTTTGTACCAGGCTGTAAACATGTTTTTATCAGCTGTAAAAATGGCCAATTTACCAATGCAGAAAGAAAGCACTTGGACTTCCTGGAGCCAGCCCCCCAAGGTGAGTCGATGAATTGCAGTTTTAGTTACTTCCATATTGGCTTCCCGAGGGAGAGCGGGAGGTTGCCGATTAAAAGAAATGCATCAATAGAGTCGCCGTTTTAGTACAGGGTAGCGCTCTGTTGAAAGGAATGTGGGACCAAGGTGTAGTGGAGAACTGGCCATCTGGAGTCATAGATATGTAAACATTTATACATGTATCACTGATCAGAAGTTTTCCCGGTGGTCAGTATGCAAATATATTTTACATCACTTTTCTACATCGATGGATAAGTGACCGTACGGGCATCGCCGACATAGAGCATGTGTTTGTGTGCATGGAAATGTATTATCCTTCCTCCCTGTTAAATTTGATCTAATCCATGTCCTGAAACACATTCCCTATCCTGCTTTCACTTCTAATGCTAATGGAAGGAGCGATTCTTGCGTGAAGGAATCTCCGTTATGAACGATTCATGTGAATGATCGATATCCCTGCGTCTCAATGTAAATATCTACCTTTCTAATCTAAATAGTATGTAATGTCTGTAATATTCAATAATTTAGTGTGGACAGTATGCACATTGAGGCGCAGGCACTGTTATGTTGTCAAACACCCTTATAAGTTACTTAAAAAACTAACCGTTACTTCACTTAGCCGACAATAATACAAGTTTCTGGCACCACAGCGTATTGTTGTCATATTTCATTTACATTGTTTGCTGAATTTATTCAACAAAACTAGCAAAAGCCTAGTATTTAGTGCGAGTTGTTGCTGCTTTGCCTTATGGTCAGCGCAGTGAGTGACTGTATTATCATCAATAACGTTACTTGTTGAGCGCAAAAGTTCCTAACATACAAAAACCTAAAACGAAATCATACCTATGTTCTTCCTTTGTGCTTTGTTTTCTTTGTTTGCTCATTACTACATACGTACACAGCGTTAAAGTATAGCATCTTCACATTGGCTTTAGTCTTGACTAGTGCGGTTAAATGACTTTTGTCCTGGGAGCACTGTACAAATGTGACGGCGGTATTGACTCATGCTCATGTATACATTTCTGGAGAGCGCAAATTATGTAGCCAGAGGAAACCTATGGCTGCATTTCATCTTTAAAATGAACGCTACAGGGCGGTATGACGCCATACCTCTTTGCGCTATCCAGCTGACCGTTTACCTTCGTGTGGATGGCTTTCCCACTGTTACCAGTTTGTCCAGTGGCTCGCCGCATACGTCAGATGATTTGAGATGCAGAGTGGCGTTTACTGTGACGACAGGGATCGAGTCAAAGAGCTGTTCCAGAGAGTAGGTCAAACAAAAAATAAAATAAACAAGTAAATAACAGTGTGCGAATGTGGTAAAATCTGAAAACGCAGTAAAAATTAGGCTGGTGTGAGGGCTTTTCTTTTTTTGATTGCTTTTGTAAACACTATCAGTTGGGTTTAGGGAAGGAGGAGGGTAGGGGGATCAGTCGGTGGGTCAGTCAGTCAGTCGACAGCAGCCTCTGGTGGATTTACATGAGAACAGCAGGCTCGAATAGCTTTCGCAAGAGAAATTTAAGATCTCAAAAAGCATACACAACGGCCTCAGGTGGATTCGCGAAAACAAAAACTGCAAAAAATGTAGCTCATGAGACGTATTTGATGCTCTACAGCAGTGGTTCTCAAAGTGGGGGTCGGGACCCCCTGAGGGGTCGCGGGACAATGAAGGGGAGTCGCCTGGTGATTTCCAAAAATCTATTTATTTTATTAAGCCATAAGAATTACCATATTTTATAAAAAAAAATAGACATTTATAGTTGCTATATACTACTATAGTATCTTATAGCTACTACTTCAATTGGATTGTGACCCCTGGGGTAATTACATTATAATAAAGACACAGCAATAGTGTCACATGCAGCAGATTGATTTTATAACACCAGGTTAAACTTTCTGGCACAATTACAGCACTGACATACAAAAAAAAATTAAACGAAGAATAGACTTGGGTTTCGCGAGTCACTGGCATTGTTATTTTGGGGGTCGCGGGCTAAAAAGTTTGGGAACCCCTGCTCTACAGAAATGTATATAGGGGTACTATATAAGCAGAATGAGCCTGGGTTGATGAGTTTGGTGACCCCTGCTCTAAGTAAACATATTTAACTTTAATATCAACTTATTTAAACCACTTAAATTAATAATAAAATTCAAAATAAATAAATTAAAAAGTATTCTGCTATATTTTCACTTTTAGGTACACTATAAAAATCAAAAAGCTAAGGTAACTTAAACCATTTTAGGAAACCGATTGCAGCAAACTATTTAAGTTCAAAAACTAATCCTAATGAGTACTGTGAACTTAATTTATTTGAGTAAAGAAGCAATTTGAGCACAGTAAAACCAAATAAATGAAGAGAACTCAAACCAACTGAGTACTGTAAAAGCAACTCAAACAGTTTAAAGAAACCGATTGCTACAAACCATTTGAGTTAAAAAACAAATCTATATAAGTAATGTGAACTTACTCCATTTAAGTTAAAGTAATTAGGTATTTAATTAACACTGAGTTCAAAACTCTTTTCAAATGAGTAGAATTAACTTTCTGTAAATTTTGAGTTCACTACACTCATTTCATTTGATAAAGTTGACTCTTTGGTTTCTGCCAAACGTTTATAAATGAGACGCCAAATATCCATAGAAATGGACAAAAAGGTCTCATTTATGGAAGCCTGAAGAACATGGACTTGTACATTTTTCTGAAAGTTGGAACATAATTTTAAAGCTTTTTCTTTATCACAAACTCTCATATTTGCCGTTGACCCACAAATCTCCTCTCGCTCAGACTCTTGCTGAACAGAAGCTGAATTGATTGATCACCAGCTCAGGTCCGGTGTTGTAAGCGAGGATGTGGTATTTATCTGTTGGTCTCTCACTTTGTCTGTGTCCGTCTAATAGTTTTCAGTTTCTTGCTGACTTGGAGCAAACAGGCTGTCCTAAATCATAGGCCAAAGTCGGTCTCCACTGAACCGAGCGGCCATAAAAAGAACCGGGTCCGGCTATGAGCTTAATCTTAACCATCAACGTTAACTACTGTAATGATTTCCAATTATAGACTTCTGTGGTGGAGCTAATGCATTAAATTAGGTATGCGCTCAGATTTAGATTTTGCCAGGGTTGTGTTTTTGTAATGCTATGTGTGAGTTTGAAAGTTAGCAAACATATAACTTAATATTCAATGCCTGTGAGGCAACTGCAGTGAGCTACAGATATACAGTCTTACACAACATAATAATCAAAGAGCGAACTGTCTTTTCACATGCACGTTGCAGATGCTTTGATCCGAGCACTCTGCATTTAACAGTCAATGCTACATTTCACTTCAGGCCTCTTTTTAAAGTTTAAAAAGCACTGTAAGCGAAATAAAGTGAAGATGAAGTGAAATATCTTTATTGAAAGAGTAAGGTTTTGCTCATTTAGCGGGCTAATGACTGAACTAACAACATCTCTCACAGATACTACATTTACATTTATTCATTTAGCAGACGCTTTTATCCAAAGTGCCTCGCAAATGAGGGATAAAAACAAGCGGTTCATCGTGAAGAGGCTAATAAACATGAGAAGTGCTAGTAATACGCTAGGGGTGTGAACCTACACTGCTCACGATTATAATGTCATTGATTTGATTCATTTGATTTCCCGTAGCATTGATGATCATTTTAGGAAAACATGCTTTGTTAATGTATAAAACATCAAATAAGCGATCATGAATGTTCAGCATTGTGTTCTGCTGCTCAGTGAGTGGGAGTAATGGAGCTTTTTACAGTGACATACAGGATGTTGAGTTCTCTGTACCTTTAAAGTTAGTGAAAGTTAGCAAACTCACAAACAGCAAAATGTGCCCAGATTTAGACTTTGGTTGAAGCATTTTTATTTACTAGTACATGCATCTTGACTCCAGTGGTGGAAAGAGTACTGAAAAATCATACTCAAGTAAAAGTACCATTACTTGCCTAGAGCAAGTAGAGTAAAAGTATCTGTTGTAAATATTACTCAAAGTATGAGTAAAAAGTAGCCCTTTCAAAAGTACTCAAGAGTAGTGAGTATTACGCTGTAAAAAGCTGATGCGTTTACATGTAAATTGTGGATGTTTGTGTAAACGTAACATTCTGTAGTGCATTTAGTTATTGCCCAGCAGGCACACAACATCATAAGATGTTAATATTAGGTTAGATTTAGGATGTGATGTCAGGTGACCAAAATTCAAGTCTAGCCAGCGTCTATGGACAATGTTATTTTGATGTCCAATAATGACGTCAAATGACGTTGATATTTGGTTGATTTTAGATTGTTTTAGAAAGTGACCAAAATCCAATTAGGTATGGCAACTAAAATGATGTCTGATAGGTGTCATAATGGTAACGTCCACACAACTTCAAGCTGTAACATCATTAGAAGTTGATATTTGGTTGATTTTAGGTTGGACATTGACTTAGGCCTGACATTGGGCTCTAACATCAACCTGATCTTCATTTCCAAACAAAATGCAACGTCCCACGACACCCGTCTGCGACACCCCTCCAGCATCCTTAACAAATGGATTATAACAGAACATAACCAGTGGCATAGCAGACAGGCCCCCGTGGTCAACACCCCCACCCTCCGCTATTCAGTTCGTGATTGCCGCTAACCACCCCACTTTTCGGTTTTACAAGCACTTCCACCAAACCCCCTGCCCCACCCCGCTCCTCAGTTCACAATCATCTCCTGAACATAATGAATATCCATACAGCAGTGGACATTAACGTGTGTCCTGTCACGCTTGCCGTGCAAAAACAGTGCAAAGCTAATGTGTTTCTGTGTGTGTGTGAAATTCATAACGACATTGTGTGTGACATCGCTTTAGAAAGGCTTGAATTAGCTCCACAACAAATATATTAAATAACCGTTGGGAAAGTACTGTAGTAAAGGAGATCTGCTTCATTCTTGTCTGTCACTGAGCTGTTTGTCTACGTGATGGCTATAGCTGTGACAAGCACGGTGGGTGGGAATTAGCATTAAAGGCGCAGGGAACAAAAACAGCTACAGTACACTGTTAAAACGGCTCACATTTCCCAGATTTAAAACGGTATAATAAATAATCTGATGGGCATTTTGAGCTGAAACTGTACAGACACATTCTGGAGACATAAAAGATTAAATAAAATCTTGAAAAATGGTTAAAATTGGTGCCGTTTAAATTACTGAAAGAACTGTAGTTTATTTTGTATTTTCATAGGTATATTTTATGTTTAAAAAGTAACTTCAAAGTAAAGTAATTAGTAATCTTTTTACATGAAGTAATTATACTGCAAAAATGCTTTTCTTACTTAGATTTTTTGCCTTGTTTCTAGTCCAAATATCTAAAAAATTTTAAATCAAGAAGAATTTTCTTGACAAGCAAAACATTGTCTTGTTTTAAGAAATAATATGCCAATATTAAGTCAGTTTTTCCTTAAAACAAGCAAAATAATCTTGTTTTTCCTTTTGACATTTTGACAATAAATTATTTTGCTTACCCCATTACCCCATTTTGCTTGTTTTAAGGAAAAACTCACTTTAATTTGGCGAATTATTTCTTAAAACAAGACAATATGTTTTGCTTGTCTAGAAAATTCTTCTTGATTTAAGAATTTTTAGATATTTGGACTAGAAACAAGACAAACAATCTAAGAAAAGCATTTTTGCAGTGTAGTAATGTAATCAGATTACAGTTTCCCAGTAGTAGTCAGTAATCTATTACTTTTTTAAAGGTGCTGTATGTAAGTTTTTGACTCTTCTAAAGCATAAAAATACCATAATATGTGTGTAGATATTTAAGAAACATCCTAAGTGAATATACCTGTTTAACTGAAAAACAATGCTGAAATCAGATATTCTGGTTTGAAAATAGTTATTCCATGCCGAAACGCTGTCTTTGTTTAGGTAAATTTAACCTGCACAATGTCAGTTTAACCAATTATACCCCGGGTTGCCTTGTTGGAAAACAGGGTATTTCATTCATTCATTCAGAAAGGCTCTGAGAGCATGCGTCCGTGACTGAAAATGTTCCACATGAGGTTATTAATTAGCAAATTATATAAATATTATGAACGTAAACATTAGGTGAGCAGGTTATGTTGTAACCGCGTGTCCTAACAACACGCTTTGTGACGAGATACGCAGTGATGAGCAATTATTGAGTTTGCACCAAACGAAACTTAAATAAATTTAAATACAGCCATTCAGAAGCACAGAATATGCACTCGCTCACGAAACAGTAAGGTTTATAATCTATTTAATACATGTTAACCCTCTTTAACATCATTAGATGTAGACGCTGAATCACTCATATGTGTTTAGTTCTAAAGTTCCATTTCAAACGGTTTATTGTATTTTCAGTAAAGCACACGAGGTTTACCTGAGGTGATCACTGGTTTCTGTTGTTCAGCTGTGAGAAATAGAAGCCGTTACTAATATATCAATTCGAGGTGTTGGTTAGAACCAAAACTCCTTTTAATATGGAAAATATTCCCTTTATCGCGTGTCGTTGCTTTTATTTAGAACACAGTTTAAATCACTCGCTCATGTACTCAATCTGGCAACCCGCGCTTGCGTTTGTTTTGATCCAGGAGTGCAATACCTAGTTCAACCACTGGGTGTCAAACTTACATACTGCACCTTTAAAGTAACTTACCTAACACTGCTCGCCATATAATGCTACAGCAATAAATGATGTCAGAAAACAGGCAGTGCATCATAACCAGTTCGGACCTGTTACTAATCTGATACCCAATCATCCTTGTCTTCATCGCAATGCACTGTAGTAATGAATAATTCTGACTCCCCTATAATGCACAGTGTATTAGTATCAGTGTGCTACTTAAACAGAGAATCTTGAATGACCAAGTGGAAAGAGAGCCTGAGGGATATTTTGGTAGAAAAAAAGCATTAAACAGCAAATGTGTTGCAGAACATAATTAAACATGTAATGTATTTGCTAGCTCTCACATGTGCTTTGCTGATTCTGTGATCAAATTAAGGCTTGCAGTTAAAATCTTGCTTCTTTTAATCTCTTTCCCACAGCACGAAATGCAAAACAGATTGTGAAAAATGCTTGTCCAACATCCAAGATTCTGTTAACCGATGACTATCCTAATCAGCGGCACAAAACATGAGCAAGTCTCCATTTTTTTGTTCCAGAGCTGCTCCAACATCCCAGCCGTGGAGCATTCAGCTCATTATTGGTTAAAAATAACCAGGCTGAAATCTTAGTCTGTCAGGTTAGCAATGAAGGAAGAGGAGAGAGAGAGAGGAAGATTAAAGCGAGTAGGTTATGCTTCACTCTGCCAATGACTCACCTCACGGCACACGGGGAAAAAGCACTGCGACAGCGCTGAAGTGTGACTTGAAACGAGCGTGTGGGTTTCATGCATGCATTAGCGAATGAGGTATTGTTGTTTAAATATGTTGCTGCGTTAGCACCGGGTCTGTTTGGCTGTCAGGACCGGCCAATCACATTCTCCCGTGTGCATACGTTAGATCCTCCCTCTCCTGTGTCTCTAAGTGTGTCCTGGTGCAGTGAGCTCATGTGTGAAGGACCGCCTTTTCTCTCTCTCTTTTTTTTTTTTTTATACCTCATTTCTCCTCTTTGTTCGCTTGTGAGATGTCATAAATCACACCGCCCCAGCTGGAGAGGGTTCTTGCGGCTCGGGTCCAACTCTCCCTCCTTGGGGAACGAGCTTTGAGTCTTATAACCCGTTCCTGGACCCACATTTTTTTTTTAATGTTTGTGGAAAAACCGAAGAAGGAGGGCACTCCTAACTTGTCCTACTTCATGGATGTGCTCTTCACATCGCGCTGGTGTAGTTACCGCCACGCTGGGCTTGGGGAAGAAAGGTCCTTGACCAACTTGGGTGTCCTGAAATAGATCTGTGAATGTTTGAATTAGTGTCCTATATAGAGGGAATGAGAACGTTTCCCATACAAATGTGTGTTGCGAGAGAAGGACTGGGAGATCTGATGAATATTCATGATGCGTTTTGTTGTGCATATACAATTACGGGATATCATGGGTATTGCTGAATCCAGCCGTACAGGAAAATGAAACTATTTAGGTTTTGTGGATTAGGGGCTAATTATGGTGCTGCAAGTTATGAAAACAGAAAAACACTAACAAATTGAGAAAACATCTTCATCAGTGTAACGATGAGGGCATGAAAACCGAAGACTCTAGAATACACAAGACATGTCACTCATATCGTTTTAAATGGGGAAAGTGTAATGGTCAATACGGCAAATTAAGCCCCGCCTATTAGTACAGGAGCCAATTAGCAATCGCTATTGACCTTATTCTTCAATGCGGAAGTGCGCTCGTTTTTGCGATTGTTTTAGAACTTCCAATTCAGTGAAGTTTCACAAACTAATTTCGAGAGGAGCACGTGATATGATTGACCACAACTGGTCTCTCGTCTACAATCATTAGCTAGCCAATCAGATTAATCCAAACTCACTATAAGTAGGCTAGCAAAAATTACTCCCTTATCTTCATTTTCCGAAGAAACCCCCCATCCCCCCCCTTCTCCCCCTTTCTTCCTTTACCACGGGGAGCTCTCGAGAACCACCTGATCTCGTACTCCCCTTACATGCTCTATCGACCAGGCGAGAGCCCTGGGCTTAATTATCTCCGAGCTCAGGGTTCTCTCCCCGGACAGCATACCAAACCGGCTAATAGCGTCAAGCAATATCTAAGTGTGAACTCTTGAAATCAGTGTAACGATGAGGGCGTGGAAACCGAAGACTCTAGAATACACAAGACATGTCACTCATATAGTTTTGAATGGGGAAAGTGTAACGGTCAATATGGCAAATTAAGCCCCGCCTATTAGTACAGGAGCCAATCAGCAATCGCTATTGACCTTATTCTTCAATACGGAAGTGCGCTCGTTTTTGCGATTGTTTTCGAACTTTCGATTCAGTCGCTTATGGGAGAAATGACTAGGAATAATAAATGAAGTTTCACAAGCTAATTTTGAGAGGAGCATGTGATATGATTGACCACAGCTGGTCTCTCATCTACAATCATTAGTTAGCCAATCAGATTAATCCAAACTCACTATAAGTAGCCTAGCAAAAATTACGACCTTATCTTCATTTTCCCAAGAACAAGGAAAAGGTGGAGGAGTAGGGGTGAAAAAAAAAAAAGGGGGGGGGGGGGGTGTTCTTCAAATTGAAGATGGCTGTAGTGAGAAACCCTGCCTCTTTATAGTGGGTTAGGAATCGTCTGATTGGTGGGTCATATTAATGCAGAACCAGCCGTGTTCAATCCTAATCACGTGATCCTCTCGAAATTAGTTTATAAATAAACTTCACTTAATCCTTTCAGAAATAATTTCAATACATTCAACTCTTTGCATTTTAAAATGCAACAAGACATGAGTAAAATAACTGGACTTCCTGTCACTAATGGGAAATACACTGCATATTGGGTTAAAAGTTTAACACTGAAAAAAAAACTCTTAATTATATGCTCTTTCACACTAGTGGATTAAAATGTACTCCAGTTTTTACACTGAACAACACCAAAAAAATCACACTGTATATTTACCACTGGAATTTTTGCTGTGCATATGTGAAGACATGTCACTCATATAGTTTTGAGTGGGGAAAAGTGTAACGTCAATATGGCAAATTAAGCCCCGCCTATTAGTACAGGAGCCAATCAGCAATGGCTATAGACTGATGTTTCTCCGATGGAAAAGCTCGGACCAGATGCTTTTACGATAGTTTGGTGGTCAACAAACACACTTGAATCTCAGCGAATACTTGCATACACAGACATAGGAAATATATCCACATAATGCTTGAAATCTGTGCTTTTAAATGAACAAGTGCACTTGAAAACAAAGGTGTTTTAGTTTTGTAATCTGTATGAAACGAATGCGAGTTAGAGTTGGTCCCGTCAAACACGCGTCACATGATAGCAAATACTCAAAAGCCCACAAACTTGTAAACAAAGAGTCGCTGTCATTTCTGGAGGAGATTCACCATCAAGACCAAGTTGTGGATTTCAGTAGACCAGCACAATCAGACGATCATTATTCAGAGGATGATAATGTGTAACACGACCATAAATTAGATTGGTGTTGTCATTTCAACCTGAAAATATGCCGATTTTATTTGATTCGAATGTTTAGAAACGAAACTTATGAGACGGTTGTTGTTCAATTTTACTGGTGATTCCAAATATGTAATGTAATTGTAAGCTTGGCAAACAGTTTTGGAGAATTTGATGTTTCCCCATTCTGACAGAATGCCCGAGCATACTGCCTGAGAGGTGTTTCAAAGATGGCCGCCGAGTGAAATAACTTAAAGGAACTTTGGTGGAAACGCAGGTGAAGTTTCTAATGCAGTTTTATTATATTGGAGGGTCAAAATGCAAAGGTCAAAACAGTATCATAAGGGGTAATCCAAAAGAGTAGTCCAATAAATGGGTAAAGGTCAAAGCAGGTGGCAAACATTCATAAAACAAGAAGCTGTCCAAGAATCATAGCAGGCAAGAAAACATGACACTAGAAACGTTCACGACTCAATACAATACACAACAATGAAGGTGTGTAAGTGGTTGGTAATACCCCTATATCAATATTCTGAACCACGCCCCTCTTACCGTTAGTTTGCTATGAGGGAATGGTGCACTAAAAGCCCCGCCCCAATACTCAATATTCCGTTTCAGTTGGAAGTACATCAAAAATCTGAAATTAAAGTCTCAGCAACTTCCAGATCAAGTGGACTTTAAAGTTGTCTTTCTGACTTTAAAGAAATGTCTTGTTTTAATTCATTTATGAAAAACTATTTGCACAAAAAAAACAAATGAATCAATAACATTTATTGTCTGAATAAATTATATAAATATACACACCAATATATATATATATATATATATATATATATATATATATATATATATATATATATATATATATATATATATATATATACAAAACAGCAATATCAATATATTATATGAAGCACATACATCAAAACTGTTTTGGTAATGCAAACCTACAGTCTGTAGTTGCACATTGTGTGTGTGCGTGCACTAGAGAGAGACTCGTGGGATGAAAGCAGGATGTATGTGAGTGTGAAATTATGGGACTGCAGTAAAAAGTGCCACACTCAAGAGATGCATTAAACTGCTGGACTGCAGAATCAGTTTTGCATGTCCTTTTAACCGTCAGTAGCACTAATGCAGAAACTGTGCACTCCATATCATTCGGAGCACAAGCAGTCTGAACACAAATGCCCCGACTGCTTCACATTTCTCTCCATATATTTTTATGTACACTTTGGTATACATTGCATAAAAATACACTGGATTGTAACACAAAGATTACATGAAGGATAACTGGCCAAACCACTGGATCAATCAGTGTTGCCAGATATAGCTGACTTTTTCCAGTCCAAAAGCTGTCCAAAACCCACAAAACCAGACCCAAATATTAGATTAATATTTTATTTCATTTTAAACACTTTTTCATTTTGACACTTTTGTCATAATTTTTAACCATACAGCAACCAACACCAGCAGTAACAGAAACACAACATAACTGAATGCACTTAATATTATTAAGTTTTATGTTATACACTTAAAATAACCTATTAGAGTATGTTTTACTTTTCTAATGGGGTATAAATTCGGCATTTTAAATTCTTTTGTACATAATTAGATAGTGCTTGTCAATCAGACAATGCTTCTATGTTAGTTCTTGCTGTCAATTGTGCAAAAAATGATCGATAAAAGTGGCATGATAAAACACTGAGTTTAACTGCAGGCCTGCGTAATGCGCATGCACGCGACGGGGAGTCAGATTTGTCCGTGGACGCTGATGTCGCAACACTGGGACCAATTGGAATGCACTACCCTTTTATTATTATGCTGAATAAATGTTTCCCTAGTGACAGCAACTTCCAATTTTATTGAATTCATATATTTCATCATTGAGGATTTCTTAAAAATAGTGTAAAAATCTTGTCTCTTTTCGTGAACCCAATCTCGTGTCTCGTCTCGTGGAGTAAGCGTCTTGTCACACCCCTAATAGTAGGCTATATTTGTTGTGATTATATGAAAAGTGCACCACATTACTTACAGTTAAAAGCATTGATTGGAGTGAAATAAACAGTACTGAGCATTATGGAGTAAATTATAATAGCATTTATGTAATTTAATTACAAAATTCAGCACTTGACATCACACACATGCGACAATAAAATTTTTACTATATACGCTGGCTGCATTCCCACTAACTTCCCTCCATCTCATTCCTCTGGACGTACATCACTGATTGCATTACACAAGTGTCCACTACTGGCGGAACATCTAAATGGGATAAAGGGATTGCCCTAAACCGGTGAGCACTTGGGAACTACACTGTTGTGATGTCCCAATCGCATTGCATTCTGGGACATATTGGTGCTGGAGTGGACATATGAAGCTGACTCGCTCCCTCTGTCAAAATCGAGGGATCGAGTGTATGTCCATATAAGCTTGAATGAAGTTGAATGTACTTCAAAATGTCATTGGGGATTCCCCCTAGGAAACAAGAGAAGGGAAGTTCACGAGTGCGTTTCTAAAAGTGGACTGAAACAGCCTATTTCTTTTCAAAACTATATTCTCTTCAACCAAGGTTATAATAGTTTTGGATTTTTCATTAGTTTTAGTTTCTATTTTCTTTTGACTTTTTGTTTTCAGATTCAGTTGAGTTTCTAGTTTTTATTAGTTTCTATATTTTGAAATTGCTTAGTTTTTATTAGTTTCAGTGTTAGTTTTAGTTTTTTTTATTGTTTAGTTTTTTGTAAATAAGGACATTTGTTAGGTGCAAGATTAAAAATCATCAGAATAAATATTGTATAATAAAAACTATAGGTGGGCATAGATACATTTTTTTAATCTAGATTAATCTCACTGTAATGTTGGAATTAATCTAGATTAAAATGGCTCATTTAAATTCTGCCGAAGGCATTCAGAATATATGTGCTACCCAAATAATGACTAAAAGTAAGTCTTTGAGAATGGGGTTTCTCAAGCCAGGTGGCGCATTAAACCAGGGGCTCATCTCCTGTTTCCAAAATGCATCACAAACTGCTTGGGAATTTGTTCTACTATGATAATTGGTGATGAAAACAAATGATGTTCAATAAGATGTACTTGTGTTTACTAACTGTTTATTCAGTTAAACATGAATGTTGAACTGTAGGCCTACATAAACTTCAAACAGAGATTTCTGATGACCTTAATCCAACTAAAGTCATAACTGAACTAAACAGAAATGGAATTAGGACGTGGAGTTTGCAGATATTAGTGGCATTTTTGAAGTGAACATCGCAATTAAACCATTACCGTCATGTAGGACTTTTCGCCATATTTTCCCACAAGATCCACACACGCGGCTGTCAGTAAAGGATCGCGCGCACACACACACACACACACACACACTCACATACACACACTCACATACACACACACATTGTGAAATGCTCTGTTTTTTTTTTCCATTCGGCGTGCATTATTAAATTTTATAACACTCTCACCAGTCCTTACTCCTTATTTGCATCTAATATCCCAGTTTGTCATGGGGGAATGAATGAAATGTTCATGAGTGAATGTGAAAATGCCGAACTGCAGTTAAAGTCACCCAAAATTACAGAAAACTCTTACATGAAAGCACTTCACGTAAACACCTTAATTATGTTATTGTCTACTAACGCAAATAACTAGATTACAGATGTCCATGTAAGCGTAGTCAGTAGTGTCTTCGATGTAAGTGAAAGATCCAGAAGGGCATCCTGCTGATTTGATTCAGAAGGGCACTTTTTTGTCAGACGGCTCACCGGTTTTACTTTCATTCACCGTCATTCATTTTAAAAAGCACCCAGTCCTTTTTATTTGTATATGTTTTACTGGAACGCATAAACTCTACAGGTGCCTGATAGTTAGATGTGGAGCTAACGTTAATCAGATTCACTCTAGTGAACTGCATCCATGTTAGCACGTCACGTTTGATGTGGTAATTTCACAGTAGGAATACACACAGGTTCAAAGACTCGTTCTCGCCATCTACAGTGCAATTCGGCCAGGTATAAATCCACGCTGAAATATCAACATGAAAGTCATCATAGCTTGCGTAGACTAGACCCAGCTCCCAACCCAACTTTGAGAATAGATTAACGGCGATATTTGTTTTATCACCCATTCAATCATTTGTAATCATTTTTTCTCAATTTCTCTAAAACTTCAAGGCAAACGTTTGATTAAAAATATAGAAATATCAAATAAATATGAATGAAATTAAAACTCTTTTCAAAAACAAACGATTACAGGCTCAGAATAGTACAAAATGTTCACATTGAACTTTCAAGCTTGCAACTTTCTTAACTTTCTGCTAGGATTACCCTCATCTAAATGATGAGAAAGTATAACTGCAAACCATGTATTTTACGACACCTCTAAATAAACAATAGACATTTTATTTAGTCTATTTGAGATATTTATCATTTTGCACAGCCCTAGTTTGCCATTATTTATTCTTTGTCTGTATCTGGATGCCATTGTTTGAAGTCAAGCCCATTTTCTGCATGTCACAGAGCAAAAAAAAAAAGAAAAAAGTAATTATCCTTTAATAATTGGAGCAGGAGTCAGTGGGTTGACATCGCTAGTGACGTCACGACCATAATTACAGTCAACCTCCACCAGATTCAGCCTCAGCTCTTTGTGTTTCATCCAGCCCATAATTCTGCACGTCAGCCACTGCAAATTACATCAGAAATAAGATTTGCTTGAGACCTGGAAGATCGAACTTATGTGGAGAGATGCCTTTACTGGAAGGCTTAAAGCATCACTGCAGTCGTGTGCAAGAATAGAACCTGCTTAATTTGGCCAAATTAAATGACCCACATTAAAATCAATAAAGGATGAGTGGATATTGCAATTACCGTATTATTACAATGTTTTTAGCATGCTGTTATTAGCATTTATGAAGGTGAAGCCACAGTTGCGCCATGTTAGGGTATCTGAATTAACATAATTTCATTGAACAATTTTAATATAAAAGCATATACTGTAATTAACTACAAGTAATTACTAATAGGTAGTACAATTAGAAAGAAAAAAGTATTTATTTGTCATATTTAAAAAAAAAAACATTATATATGTAAATTACTATGTTTTTAATATACAGTAAGAAGGTCGCTGGTTTGAGTCCCGGCTGGCATTTCTGTGTGGAGTTTGCATGTTCTCCCCGTGTTAGTGTGGGTTTCCTCCGAGTGCTCCGGTTTCCCCCACAGTCCAAAGACATGCGCTATAGGTGAATTGAACAAGCTAAATTGGCTGTAGTGTATGGGTGTTCCGCAACGCTGGGTTGCGGCTGGAAGGGCATCCACTGCATAAAACATATGCTGGATAAGTTGGCGGTACATTCTGCTGTGGTGACCCCTGATAAATAAAGGGACTAAGCCGAAGAAAAATGAATGAACTCATCTTTTCAGAATTGTAGTAATTCAGCAACACTGGAGGGTTTTTAAACATGAACTGACTTTTTAAGGTCATGTCATCTCAATTAGATTTAGGTCAGGACTTTGACTAGGCCATTCCAAAGTCTACTTTTTTTTCATTCAGAAGTAGACTCTTTTTTTAGTTAACCTTATAAGTAAATGTTTTGTAACTTTATACAATAATAAACCATATTATCTGGTAGAATGATTATTATTTGAAATTTTTATTAATTCATTCATTCCTTTTCTCTTAGCTTAGTCCCTTTATACATCAGGGGTCGCCACATCAGAATGAACCGCCAACTTTCCCAGCATATGTTTTACACAGCGGATGCCCTTCCACATTCAAAAAATATATTTTTTTGCTCGTTCAAACTACTTATTTAAAATGAGCTGAAACAACACAGTTCTTGAGATTTCATTGGGACAACTTAATTTTTTTATGTTCAACCCACATAAATTTGTTAAAAGTTTTAAATTAACTTAATCAATTTGTGTTGGGACAACATGAATGAATTGTGTGGAACTCTGCATTTTTTACAGTGCAGCTGCAACCCAGTGCTGGGAATCACCCATACAGTCTTGCAGTCACTCTTCTACGGCCAATTTAGTTTATCAATTCACGTATACCGCATGTCTTTGGACTGTGGGGGAAACCAGAGCACTCAGAGGAAACCCACACGAACACGCGGACAACATGCAAACTCCACACAGAAATGCCAACTGGTCCAGCCGGGACTCAAACCAGCGACCTTCTTGCTGTGAGGCGACTGTGCTAACCACTGAGCCACCGTGTCGCTCATTATTATTAATACTACATCAAATGAATTTAACGATTGTGTTGATTCATTTTAACCAGAATGTTAGAACTTTTAAGTTGTACTGTATGCATCTATTATTTACAACAACGCACTCATTTTTCAATGATTAAACTATATTATTTGGCACAGTAGTCATTTTTAAGATTAATAATTCTAATTACGGCGACGCAGTGGCGCAGTAGGTAGTGCTGTCGCCTCACAGCAAGAAGGTCACTGGTTCGAGCCTTGGCTGGGTCAGTTGCCGTTTCTGTGTGGAGCTTGCATGTTCTCCCTGCTTTCGCGTGGGTTTCCTCCGGGTGCTCCGGTTTCCCCCACAGTCCAAAGACAAGCAGTACAGGTGAATTGGGTAGGCTAAATTGTCCGTAGTGTATAAGTGTGTATGGATGTTTCCCATAGATGGGTTGCAGCTGGAAGGGCATACGCTGCGTAAAACATGTGCTGGATAAGTTGGCGATTCATTCTGCTGTGGCGACCCCGGATTAATAAAGGGACTAAGCCGACAAGAAAATGAATGAATGAATTCTAATTACTTATAAATTGTTAGTAAGTAAACAATTGTGTGTGTTTTAGCTGGTTTTATAGTTAAATTGCTTGCATTGATTATTCACACTATTTAACTATAATGAACTATGTGGTGTAATAATTATTTACCGACATTATTATTAATAATAAATAAATTGCTGAACATCAGTGTGTTTCATGTCGATGTTGCTGCCACGGTCTAACATTAGTGAATTCAGCAGAGTTTGAGTGGTTATTATGGCCTCTTGTGGGTTACAGCTTTATTAAACCCTACACCGTTTCAGCACTATGGGAGGGCATTTCATTCCAGTCGTAGTGGGAATGGTCTGCTGAAGCACCTTGGCACAGTTTTGTGAAGGTCACTGTGCTCATATTATGCTATATATATATATATATACAGTATTTATATAGGGCACTGAATTTACGTTTTACTCAACCTTATTTACATCTGTTTGCATTCATGTTTGCAATACATTTTAGTGTTATGTTGCTTATTTCGCATTTGAATGAACAGTTGAGTCTTGAAAATAATCTTTACTCGCCACATTTCAGACACATATTGACTTTATGTCTTTTGTGGGACTCAAAAGGACAAAATGTCCTTGTTGTCCTGGTTGAATGTAATGAAAATTAATGACTTAAGATGTCAGAAGTACACAAAACAGAAGTCCATTTGAGAACAGCATCGGCATTGTGATTTCACCAAATAGCACATGCTCCTGGATTAACTTATTTTACTAAACTACTGAACTTTGAAATTCAGATGGAGGGCAGGAGGAAAACACCTAATGGGAGACATAGAGGAAAGTCTGTAGTTTTGCGATTTATATTTCAAAGGAGATATAAATCGAAAATAACTACATATGCTGGGCATGATCCTTATATCATGAAGAAGGTTGAGTTTTCTACTGAACTAAAATATATTTGCCTGTCATCATAAGGTGGTATATATATAAAGCTGGATTTATACTTTCGCCTGGTGCAGCATCACACACCTCTACTGACTGCGCGCGCACCTCATGAAACGGACAAGGCTTTTATACTTGCCACGTTCGCCGTTGTGATATTCTTTAAAACGACAGGGGGCGGTTAAAAGAAAGTGACCGTAAAATCAGACGGATAAACAGAGAAGTAGAAAGTTTCCGGAACTACGTCATATCATTAATATCATTCCATATTTTTGAACTAATTATTTTTATTATTTGTATAAATTATTTTAATGATTATAAGGATTTTTATATCCATTTAAGATTTTTTTTTTATTAAACTTTGATGTATCACTTGCTATTGTTCATATCTCGGACAGTTTTACCTATTAAAGTTTATTAAAATATTAATAACAACAGAACATGAGCTGCTCTACAAATATAATTTTATTATGGTAAGAATAAAAGCAAAAAAGTACACTTACTAAAATATACAGATGTTTTTTTTTTTAGATTTAGCCCGCTCCACAATTCACACATTGCTGTCTGGCTAGTTTCTGTCCTATACTTATGCTAAAAAGGCAGTAATGGTCAAACATTCCTGACCATTATCACCAATAAAGCCTAGAAAAACAGGCCATCAGTATATAGTAAACTGATAGGTTCAAATATTCCTTTATAGTTATCAAAGAAATAATTTGTTTCCTCATTTTAGTTTTCATTCATTCATTCATTTTCTTTTCGGTTTAGTCCCTTTATTAATCTGGGGTCGCCACAGCGGAATGAACCGCCAACTTATCCAGCATTTGTTTTTTTACGCAGCGGATGCCCTTCCAGCCGCAACCCATCTACGGACAATTTAGCCTACCCAATTCACCTGTACCGCATGTCTTTGGATGTGGGGGAAACCGGAGCACCCAGAGGAAACCCACGCGAATGCAGGGAGAACATGCAAACGCCACACAGAAATGCCAACTGACCCAGCCGAGGCTCGAACCAGCGACCTTCTTGCTGTGAGGCGACAGCACTACCTACTGCGCCACTGCGTCGCCCCATTTTAGTTTTGTAACTATTAAATAGTTTTAAATTCAAAATTGTAACATATACATCAATGTAAAACTGATATATCAAACTTGCGAAGTCAGAACGGACAAGGAGAGGATGCAGGAATGAACTTTCTGTAGGCTACTTAATATTGAGGAAAAAGCACCAATCAGATAGACGAACGTCTGCAGCCACGCCGTTTTTAGATGTCTCTGTTTTCCCCCATCCACACTGAGATGGAGAAGCAGCGTTTAAAATGAAAACGGCCTCTTCAGCGTTTCTAAAACGCTCCGTTTTCACTACTTGAAAACTCTGGGGTAGTGTGGACGGAAGGCATAACCGTAACAAAACTTATGTGTTTTAAAACGAAAGCGTATTAGTGTAAACAGGGCCTCAAGGGCATCACACACCGGATGTGCCGCTCAGCGCCGCGACACGGCGCACACATGACAGTTGAAAGTATCGCATACCAGACGCGCACATTCGCAGGCTATTTAAAACTAAACTAATCAGATGGCGCTCTGTGGCGCGGCAGAAATATGAACAGTGTCCTGAGTTGTGGCTGGGCACGCGGACAGCCGCCGACTTGCGGCGCCGGTGTGTGTACCCTAATAGAAACCTATGTTTAGAATTCTGAAATGCGTGGTGTGCGACCTGCTTCAGTCATTGCCCAGTGACATAAAAACCACACCACACTTATTTTTTCTTGTCAACAATAAGTGAAGTTTATTTATAAACTAATTTCGAGAGGATCACGTGCTTATGATTGCTAGCTGCTGGACCCGCATTATCCAGTTCACAATGCACCAATCAGGCGATTCCTAGGCTACTACAAATACCCTGGGTTACGTATCACTGCTATCTTCGCTTTGAAGAATCCCCCCTTCCACCCATACTCCTCCACCTTCCTAGATGGGTGACACGGTGGCCCAGTGCTTAGCACTGTTGCCTCACAGCAAGAACGTCTCTGGTTCCAGGCTTTACCAAACCAGCAGACGTTTCTGTGTGGAGTTTGCAGATTCTCCCCGTGCTCACGTTAATTTCCCTCGGGTTCCCCGGTTTCCTCCCACCGATCAAAAACATGCAACCTAAGTTTATTGACTAATTCAAATCAACACCATAGACTTGCTCCTACCTAGTACTTATCTCCTTAAAGAGAAACTATCTGCTCTTCAGCCACTATGACAGGGGAGTTCTCGAGATCTACCTGAGCTCAAACTCCCCTCTCGCCTTGCAACGGGAGGGAGCCCCGGGCTCGAGGATCTTATGAGCTCAGGGCTCTCTCCCGGGACAGAATGCCAAATTAGCTTATGATCAATCATCAGCTAAGTGTGAACTCTTGAAAGGCATTGCGCGTTGCACCTCACTATCTCAGAACGGAAAAGCGCAATTATTGTGATCGTACCCTTAGGCTATACGGTGGTCGACATTACAGTCATCAAGCGTAGTTAACCTGTCGTCATACCATATATAGTGTACTTTTTAAAAAAAAAAACTGTATATAATAAATGTTCAATGAAGTAATCTGATCAACAAAATAATTAAGAACAATTTGTGTATTATTGTGTAATACAATAGTTAAACCTACACGTTTTGAAGCTTTAAAGAAAATACCTTTTATTGTCATTTTGAGATATTAAAAAAGCATAACTAGCATGTTATTGAAAGCTACCTATTTAAGTTTTGTTTATTTACAAGGTTTAGTAATTGGTAAATATTTGGGTGAACTGTCCCTTTAAGCAACCCCCCTTCTACCTCCACACACACACACACACACACCTACACAGACTCCTCTAGCTACCTCACGCACGGTCGCGTGGACGCTGCAGCGAGAGAGAGAGAGAGAGAGAGAGAGAGAGAGAGTGAGAGAGAAAGAGAGAGAGAGCGTTCTAAGCAAAGTGGCAGCAGGCGCGAGTGGCGGGAAAAGAATGCTCATCTCGTGACTAATAACGGATGGATTTGGCGCGCTTTCCGTTCTTAGAGGTAATACGAGCAGACTGTGAGTGTGGTGATGGGTGGCAGCGGCGTGTTCCCGCGCGGGGACTGTTTTCCCTGTCAGTGCTGCTTCTGCTGCTGCTGCTGGAAATGGCGCTGTGATGTTCAACAAGGAAGACGCAGTTGAAGCCGATGCCAGGGAGTAGGAGGAGAAGGAGGAGAGAATAAATTGTCATTATTAGTAGTACCTGCGCTTCCGGTGCGGATTTTTGTGTTTCAAAAAAGCGGTGAACAGTACCATGGTGAATTACCAGAAATACATTACTGTTATGCAGCTGGCTCTAGGGGTGACTGCCTACAACAGAGACCGTAGCCTGCCTCCCAGAAAACATATGTGGTGAGTATATGTATATAAATGGATGTGTCGGCACTGCAGCTTGAGGGGAGAAAGCCTGTCGTGTCATTTTAGTTTGTAACAGTGTAAACGTGTCGCTTAAACATCTAAATTTCCGCTTGCAAGCTTGAGCAAAGTTTTTCGCTAGTGTGTTATTTCATTCATGATTCACTCTACTACAAACCCAAGCATGTTACCTCATTCATATGTGTGTGTCTACTGTGTGTGCTTTCAATATGAAATAAAAAGTTAAGGCATGGACGTGTGTATGTGTTTCTGTCATTATCATTGTGAGTGTGTTTTTTGTGAACAAGTTTGTCATACATTTCCATTCACTATGGTCACTTCCTCAAGCACTGCTCCTTTGTGCACTCTTAAAAATGCAGGTTCCAATATGGGGGTTTTACATTGCCGTAGATTAGAAAAACCATTTTGTGTTCCTCAATGAAATCTCACAGAATAACTCTTAAAATATTTGTTTTCTTTAATAAGTAAAGATTTTAATAATCTAAAAATACTCTGTAGAGAACCTTATGTACTCTGGATGTGGTTATTTTTAAGAGTGTGTGATTTTATACAGGATTACACTGAGCTGACTAGACAGCACAGCCGTTAATTAATCTCCATTTTCATTAAATGTCACCTGCACATTCACATCGGGTCTGAAGATTTCCACAAGGTCAACCCATAAAAACAACTGATGTTTTCTTTTCATAGGTTCTCAATACGACTCAAACCTTCTGGGTTATTGATTGACAGTTTTTCATTACCCTTTTATTCACCTCAATCCTCTTTCGGTGGCCATCTTTGGACCACAGTGATTTTTTTTATAATCACTTCACTCTCATAATTACCATATCCCACAATGTTATCTCCTTTGTGACATGGTATCATCCTCATATATCATGTTATTATTCTACAGGCAAGGATTAAACATGAATATGCGGTCTATTGTGGTGTATTTTGCTTTGAGTTGAGAAAGGTTGATACAGTATGTTGTGACGGAGGGTTTTTCAATGTATTCTCTGGGCTCAGCAGGTCTGTAGGCCTCATGTGGGACGGATCTTATAGCTGATTCTTCGGCTGCTCCTATGAGTTTAATGGGGCGAAGAGATTCTCTACGAATCAAAGGAAAAAATTGGGAGAGAACAGAAGTGAAATGGGACAAATATTAGGCTTTTTGTTGTTGTAATTGCGTTGAAACAATTTGTCAGATGTTGCCCTTAAAGCGCTTTTATAAGTAAAGTTCTGTTTGCAGATGGTCGGTCTGTAATGATTCAACAGCCGTAGGCATTTTGTGCCCCTTGGGGTCAGTAAAGGCTGCTAATTTGAGTGTTGCATGCTGGGTAATTCATTTGTAACTAATTAGGAGCAAGTTGCGAGTACCCAGATTTTTCATCTTGTTTTCATTGTCATTAAAAGCACCTCAGGCTCTCATAGCAGCCTGCTCACTTGCTTTATTTTGTAAGATTTTTCCCCTTAAATGGAGGTCAGCTTGTTTCGCTTCATGTCAGCAGTACTGCAATAGTTGTGGCTTAAAGGAGAACCCTGTACTACAAGAGGCCACGTGTCCCACAACATTAGAGCGACAAATCAACCAAGCAAGAGAACGTAATGTACTATCGAGATCAGGTTTTTTAACACGACAAGCTCCAAATAACTAAAAGTTGCCAAATCCGCACATAAATCTAAAATGATGATGAGGCACCTGAGAGACGTCCTTGCGATGCAATGTTTGGATGTTGGTACTCAGCTTGTTTGAGTAGCGGTTAATTATTCATGGCCTTTGAAACATGACGCCGCTGCTCTTTGCAGGAAAACTCTTTCATATCTGAACAAATGTGGCAGTAATATTATTTTTCATTGACGAATCATGGAATGCATGTCTTTATAATAATCATTTTACTATAGTTTTTTTTACATTTATGCATTTAGCTGACGATTTTATCATAAGTGACTTATAAGCAAGAAACAAAAATCATAGAATTAGGGTAAGGGTTAGTATATTATCGTATAGAAAACATTATATTTGGTCATTTGTGGCTTTTATTTAACATATACATTCTGTATTTAAAGAAAAAGCATTATTTTAACTGGAATTATTATAATAGTTTCAGCAGCAGAATTGTGGGTAAACACCTGCCTTTTATTCATGTAGATGTCTTGTGTTCCCATCACCCAGATGTCCTTTTAGAAGTAGCACATGAGAAACGAGTCATGGTAACCTGAAATTGTGATAAAATCCATTAATTTTCAAAAAAAAGTTTGATTGAGGGGGTTTTAAACTTGTGTGAGAAAGGGTTAATGTGAATAATGGGAGATGAAAACTATTTTGCCACACAAAAAAACTAGCAACCATTATCCCCATGTCACTTTATTGTGCTTGTCTTGTTTACTGTTAGTTGCTAGGTTACCAATACTATAGTCGGCCACTCTAACAACTTGATGAAAATGCACCTAATAGGGTATATGCACAGATAGGGCCCTATCATACACCTGGCGCAATAAGGCAATAAAGCAATAATAAATTGTTGCTATTTTCAGACCAGTGCAACCCTAATTTTCACATTTTGCGCCACATTGTTTAAATAGCAAATCCATTTGTGCTACTTCGCGGTCTCATGGGTGTTCTTGTCTAAAAAGGAGGTGTGTTAAGGTGCATTGTTGGCGTGTTGCTATTTTGAGGAACTGAAATAGGCTGTGCCATTGACCAACTAAAAGCTGGTCTAAAGTCCAGCGCAGCGAGCGTTAGTTATGCGCCTATGCAGGTCCAAATGCTTACAAATTTCTTAACACACACAGGATGTACAGCAATACACAATAATCTTTACAGATAAAAAAATTAAATGTTACAAAATTATTATTTTCTACATAATATAAAAACCACTGCCTCCATGCCTCATCATGTCGGGGGGCTTTTTTCAGTTTATTCATGACAATTTGCATTTGTATGTTATTATTATTAGCAGTATTGTTTATTGTATGCTGGAAATTATTATTATTATTAATTATGCTGGAGATTAGATTAATTTTTGCGCTTAAACTAAATTAAATATGTAGGCTGATGTATGTCTTCAGTGGAGTGCGTACAACACCGTTTTTTTTATCCACAAAAGTAAAGGAGTAAAGTAAAGAGTAAAAGTAGAATGAAAAGAAAGTAAAGAGGCCGAATGGGGGAGGCTCGTTTTTTATCCTCACGCTGCAGATGCTCTGTTTAACTGTTCTTTAACTGTAGAATTCAGTTTTTACACTTACAAAGTCCACCATGTAAATAGCAAATGTGCCATTGCGTGATGCAAAGGGAATGGGAGATGAGACTCTAATTGGTTTAATGTATGTGTTCAAAACACACCCATAACTCATTAAGAGAATAAGCACAACCCTGTTAGACCGTGCGCCAGGGCGCAAAGCGTATTTTTCTGTCCTTAAAATAGCAAAAGTGGATTCGGACACGCCCTTAATGCTTTTGCGCCATGCGCTTTAGACTTTGCACCTAGATCATTAAAATAGAGCCCATAAGGTTTTTTCCCCTACCGATAAACTTCCAGTGAACGGTTAATGTGATTTTTTTTTTTGCTTCAGCATCGGCTATAGCGCAGAAACTCCATTGAAAATACTGGGGTAAAATAAATATTCATATTTTAAAGACATGATGTGGAACAGCGGTATTTAATGCAGTGCTTCTTGTACATTTTGAGACCCACTTTATATCATATATCAATCAGGGAGTGAAGATCACTGATTTTTAAATAATACAGACCTTAAACGCTGTGATTTTGTAACAGCGTACAGTTTACCAGAAGTGCTCTAACTTGGTTACTGAAAATTTAAATTCCTTCTGCATATACCCTATCTACTTGTTAAGTTGTGATGTATAAAATTCTGTTTCCGGGTCCAAGCCACTAATTTGAATTGAGAAAATATTCGTTTATGACCCCTATTTAGTCCTATCACACATTAAAGTGAATTTTATATGAAATCATGGTGTACACATCAGGCTTGCTGCATCACAGGCACCAATATTTTAACAATTTATAAAAAATTAATCACTCTCTGTTCATCTGATATTAGGCATGGATATATATATTGCGATTGTGATTTTCAAATATATTACATTGCTTTGTAAACGTTTATTATTGCCATTTGTTGAGTCTCCCCAGACAGTTTGATATGGCGCTTGGAGCCAAAAGCCGCTTCGTGTGACGTCACACTTAACAAGCGGATTCACATGTGGGGGTTTTCTTTCTCTTTTTTGTGAACTTTGAAAAAATTTGCTTCATGTTAGGATGGAAACTGGCTATTTTTGTGCTTTGATGCAATGCTTTACCAGTAAATGTACACGAATCTCAAATTTTTATGTTGATGTTTACATGGAAGAAAATGTAATGACTTACCCACATTAGGGTTAGGATTAGTCAGCTCTCCTTTATGAAGAATTTCAGGAAAGTGACAAACAACCTGTTCAATGTGCCTTTATTTAACACTCAAAAAAGCGTGACTTAAAGACATATTCCAACCAAAAATGCTAATTTCCACACAGTTAAGTGGTTATCATTTTTTATAAATTATTTTACTTATTTTTGTTGAACAAAAAACAAGATATTCTGAACAATATTCCAAAACCAGCAGCCATTGACATCCATAATAGGAAAAATACTGTTAATATACTGTAACACAAATACTGTTGGTCACTGCTTTCCTTTGTGTTCAACTGAAGTGTCTCAAACAGGTTTGGAACAAGTGGAGGATAAGTAAATGATGACAGAATTTACATTTTGGGTGAACTATCCTGAACTATTAACTATTTAACTTTAAAATGTTTTGCTTCTGTGTTTATTCATCAACTCTACTTGTTTGCAAGTTTTTTTTATTATTTATTGTGCACCTTGTGAGTTGAACTATAATGTTCCAATTGTATGTGTTTTAATGGTATTTAGAGGATTAGTTCACCCGAAAATGAAAAGCTACAAGTAAAGGCTTACCCTCAAGTTATTCTTAACCTCTGAGGTCTTCGTGCATCTTCGGAAACACAAATGAAGTTATTTTAGTTGAAATCTGATGTCTGATTCTCCATAGACAGCAATGATGACAGTATAAACATTGTAAAAACATGTATTAATAAATGTTTGAAGAAAAAAATATCAAAGCTGAACTAATATTATAGCTTGGACTGAATAAAGAAGGTCAGAAAAAATATAAAAACATTAAATGAAAGGTAGGCGGCACAGTGGCTCAGTGGTTAGCGCTGTCGACTCACAGCAAGAAGGTCGCTGGTTCAACTTCTGGCTGGGCCGGTTGGCATGTCTGAGTGGAGTTTGCATGTTCTCCCCGTGTTCGTGTGGGTTTCCTCCGGGTGCTCCGGTTTCCCGCAAAGACATGCACTATAGGTGACTTGAATAAACTAAATTAGCCCCAGTGTATGTGTGTGTGTGTGTGTGAATGAGTGTTTCCCGGTGCTGGGTTGCAGCTGGAAGGGCATCCGCTGTGTAAAACATATGTTGGAATAGTTGTCGGTTCTTTCCGCTGTGGCGACCTCTGAAATAGAGACTAAGCCGAAGGAAATGGATGAAGGGTTATTTTGAAATCCAGTCAACGTTCAGAATTGTTAAAAAATTTGTCTAATTTTATTTATTTTGAATAAAGAAGCTGAGTGAAAATTGAGGGTTGCTACATTCAATCTGTTCCTATTGACCTTATTCTTCAATGCGGAAGTGCGCTCGTTTTTGCGGTTGTTTTAGAACTTCCGATTCAGTCGCCTATGGGAGAAATGACTAGGAATGATAAACGGCTGAAAACGGTCAAAATACTCGCTCTACAAACAAGTGTTTGCATGACTATACAGACAAAATAGAATAATATAATAAGAAAATATCAGTTTGCAACATCAAGCAGCAGAACGAGCTGTTTTTAATGTCTAAAAATGAATGGAAGTGAATGAGACCGGAAGTCTCGAGCCAAAATGATTCAAGTGGCTGCGCCCACTTGTACGCGGAGAATAAGGTGGATAGGTGAGCCTTGCTGTCTGATAAAGTATCTGTGCACTTTCACCCAGCAGACTTCAGGATCTGTCCAGGAAAAAAGGATTAAAAAGGAGAAAGTTCTCATGAGGCAGGTAAAGATCGTTTAAAAGGGCTCTCATGGGTGATAATATCAGGCAACCTGCATTTGATATTGCTGTATATGATGAGAAATGTCTCCAATATGAAACATGGTTGTGTAAACATCTACCTGTTCAGTTAACAGTGTAGGACGTGACTCTAATAAGTCATATCTCATTTTTCTGTGATTGAAATAGATGGCAGATGCCTATATGATCACAAAGACAAATGCTTTGTCAGGGCTTGCACAAATGAACCATGGTTTTATTGTAGTAAAAGTATAATAACCATGTGTTTTGGTCTTGATTACTGTTTGTACAATCAAAGTTCTTCTACAGTTATCACGGTTAAACTGTGGGTTGTGTAGCGAAACCATGATTCATTTGTTTATATTTCTTTCTTTTTTGAACACAAAAGGAGATATTTTGAAATTATAAATTAAAGTTATACAATAACTTGTCTAATTACCCTAACCTGCCTAGTTAACCTAATTAACCTAGTTAAGCCTTTAAATGTCACTTTAAGCTGTATAGAAGTGTCTTGAAAAATATCAAGTCAAATATTATTTACTGTCATCATGACAATGACTGTGATCATAAAATAAATCAGTTATTACAAATGAGTTATTAAAACTATTATGTTTAGAAATGTGTTTAAGAAAATCTTCTCTCCGTTAAACAGAAATTGGGGGGGGGGGAATAAACAGGGGGGCTAATAATTCTGACTTCAACTGTATTTTAGGCAATGCAAATGATCTTCCACTTTCGTTTTGTTTCCATAAATTAACCAAACAAAAAGATGTTTATGAGGATTACATTTTATACAAAAGAAATGCAATAGTCTTGAGAGAAATCAAATAAATAATATATTAAAAATACTAAACATTCATTAATTTCCTTTGGCTCAGTCCCTTTATTCATCAGGGGTCACCACAGCGGAATGAACCGCCAACTTATCCAGCACATGTTTTACACAGTGGATGCCCTTACAGCTGCAACCCAGTACTGGAGAACACCCATACACTCTCACATTTACACACATACACTACGGACAGTTTAGTTTATCCAATTCACCTATTCACCTTATTCTCCGCGTACGAGCGAGTGCAGCCATTTGAATCATTTTGGCTCGAGACTTCCGGTCTCATTCACTTCCATTCATTTTTAGACATTAAAAACACCCCGTTATGCTGCTTGATGTTGCAAACTGAGGTTTTCTTATTATATTATTCTATTTTGTCTGTATAATCATGCAAACACTTGTTTGTAGGGCGAGTAGTTTGACCGTTTTCAGCCATTTATCATTCCTAGTCATTTCTCCCATAGACAAGTGAATCTGAAGTTCTAAAACGAGCGCACTTCCGCATTGAAGAATAAGGTCAATAGCGCATGTCTTTGGACTGTGGGGGAAACCGGAGCACCCGGAGGAAACCCACGCCAACACTGGGAGAACATGCAAACTCCATGCAGAAATGCCAACTGGCCCAGCCAGGACTTGAACCAACGACCTTCATGCTGTGAGGTGAAAGATACCAAACATCCCTCCAAAATTGATTAGCAAAACTTGAGCAATATTAAATGTGCCGTTTGGAAAATATTCCCAGCTAAGTGTGTGTGCTGAAGTCGAGCAGCTGTCAGGGGAGAAATGGATGTTACACAACACACTTTTTTTTGGTATGATTTAGATACGATATTGAGGGTAGTTAAGCACAAGATAATTACTGGGCTGATTTTCTATGGAGACAAACATGATCAGAAACAGCATGACAAATGAACGTGTGAGGTAATTACCTTTATCTAAATAAAATGTAATAATTACAAAACCTGGACACTGACTCGCAGTAAGTTTTCTGCATAGGTTAGTGATGGGGAATGTAAAATAAAGCACCACCAACACTGATCATGGACACCCATGCACTGCTTGTGCCTGTGATTATCAATGAATGAACTAAAATCCAAACCCTCATATCTCCTCCTCGTGATTTGCGAACCACGTCTATTTGAGTCCTGAAAACACAGCAGATGGTCTTCATCCCCCCGCAGTCGCACAAACTCTTCCAGAGCTTCGCTTAAACCTGGCCTAATGCATAGGCGGCAGTTGCCCACCCTGAGGCCTGCTAACACGTGCTTTTTAGCATTTACACTCTGTTTTAAACGTGAGCCGAGTGCTCGTTTGACTGACGGAGGAAGCGTTTCATGCTAATCTCTGGGCTTCCCCGCACTGTTTTGTATTACAGCAGCACTGATTGAGACTCCGTGTAAGTGCCTCTGCTCCGTCAAGCCAAATAAACGCCCTCGCCGTCCACTTTCATCCACATCCAGAGTGATTATTCACTTCATTAGCGGTTGACGCTCGTAAACCAACAGCCTGCTAATAGATGGCCCTCTCTAGTAGAAACTAAACTTGGAGTTCAGTCCAAGCAGAAAGCTAGCTTGCTGTGGTGCCGTGGATAAAAAATAACGTTAAAAAAATGTCATCATCAATGAGATGATTTTGATGGCAGCCATCGATGGTATCGTAGCGGTCAGCATTGTTTATTTGCATCTGAACTGTTTGTAGGCTGACTTGAGCCTTTATGTTGGAAATTGACTTGCTGATCAAGCAGGATCCTTCTCCACTATATCTAATTGTACCATATAGGTAGAGCTTGGATTGTAGACTTTTCCCTAGGCTTTTGTTTGTGGCTGGAAGAGCGCTAAGCATCTTGTTTGGACAGCAACATTAGCTGGACGCTGAGTTGTGAATGGAGGAAAGCTTGACTGTTTCAACATAGGCTCATTCTGAAAACGTAGCCCTATATACATTTCTGGAGATCGCAAATGATGTAGCCAGAGGTAGTATGGCTGCATTTCGTCTTTAAAACGAATGCTACACAGCGATATGACACCGTTCCTTTTACTGCTTACCAGCTGACCGTTTAACTCCAAATATACGGCTTTCCTGCTGTTACCAGATTGTCCATGTATGTCGGCGGCAGTGGCGAATTTAGGCATGGGCAATATGGGTGATCGCTGGGCCCACACGGAATCTGCGCGCAGAATTTCGCAGATTTTCTGCAGTTTTTCCGCAGATTTTTAGCCCATCATTAATTCTGTTTATTTACTTAAAGTTAACTATTTACAGTTAATCTAATTGGATTTGCATTTTAAACATTAAATACAAGTTAAAAAGATATAATTTTTTTATTATTAAGGTTTTAGTTATGATACTCTCAAAATAATTCCGCAGATTTTTACCAAAATTCTCCGCAAAAATAGCAAAAAACGTCCGCAGATTCCGTCTGGCCCTGGTGATCGCCCAGGGCACCATCTTGCTGGGGGGCGGCAAGGAGAGATGGTGCAAAAAAACGAAAAAAAAAACAAAACAAACCCAGCCCCAGTAAGCTTTGAGATACGATTTACTTTATGCAAGTGTATTAATGTAGAGTGGTAATCCCAGAATAAAGACGGTAGGGGCCACTCACATTAGGCATCTTTTGCATGCGCAAACCGAAAGAACGTTGGTGAAAGCAAACTGACACGTGCGTGCATAAAACCATTCCCGCGCGACTCACACGTGCTGTTCTGCTCCTGGTGTGAATACCCAGCCTGATCTCATGAGGAAACGTGAGTATTTTACGTTTTGTCAGTCTAGTGGCCAATTCGTACAAATTCATGAGAGGTCAGTTGTACGAAAATGTACGATTTTAAAAAGGAGGCGTGGCACCTTACCCCACCCCTAACCCCAACCGTCATTGGGTGATGAGCAAATCATACTAATTTGTACGAATTAGATCGAACGAATTCAAACGAATTAGCCACTAACTCAAAAAGTTACGAATTGCCGTGAGATTGCGTTGGGATACCGGTTGTTTACATGCACGCCGATAAAATACACGCCGCTTATGCTCTGTGAAACTGGAGTAACTTTTATTTTTAGTCGATAAAACTAAAGTTATAATATGATGATGATCTTATTTTGACTAAGCATTGCTATAAAGCAGAAAGGAGAGATGATGAGTCAGGGAGGTAAGGCTTAATAACATAAATTCTCGGCCATAAGTCGGGTCTAAGACAACAAATAATTACATAAAACATTTTTTTTTGTAGCCTATTCTTTAGAATTGTCTTTAATATTCATAATATTCATGCCAAAGAGATCTTAACAAGGTCATAGCGGACATTTTAAAAGTTTGATATGGGGTGGTTCGCCCAGGGTGCCATTTAAACTAGAACCGCCACTGGTCGGCGGACTTGAGATGCAGAGAGGAGCTGACCACTGGTTTGAGTCCTGCAAAGAATGGTTCCAGAAAGTGGGTAAGACAAAAACAGAAGCCCAAAAATAAAATAAACAAGTAAATAACAGGGGAGAATGTGGTAAAACCTGAAACCGTGGTGAAAGTCAGACGATGGCTTTTCTTTTTCTGGATTGCTTTTTAAAACTGTCGGTTGGTTTTAGGGAAGTGGGTAATTCGGTGCCTTTGAAAACACTATTGGTTCGGTTTAGGGAAGGAGGAGGGCGGGCCAGTCGGTCGGTCAGCCAGTCAGTCAGTCGAGAGCGGCCTCTGGTGGATTTACGCAAGAATAGCAGCCGCGAATGGCACTCACGAGAGAAATTTGAGATCTGAAAAAGCGTACACAGCGGCCTCTGGTGGTTTTGTGAAAACAAAAACTGCAAAAAAACGTAGCCCCTGGGACGGATTTGGCGCTCTCCAGAAATGTATATAGGGGTACGTTTTTTAGAATGAGCCTGGGATGGATTTGTTTATTTATTTATTCATTGTCATTATTTAAAGTTTAATGTACAAAAAAGTAGTGTACAAAAAGTATTATTACAAATAAAAATGAAATTTCTGTCAATAATTACCCACTTCTTCTGTTTGTAGTTGCATCTGAGGAATATGTCAGCAGCGCATCTAAGCACAACACATATAAAGAGCACATCTCTCTAATGAACTTGCAGCCTGTACTGACACTGAAAAGAAGAAATAATATTTTTGTTAAATATCGCAAAAATATATATTTGCATAGTTTGATAGTGTTCAGATCGAACCACTGAAGGCTTATGGTGTGTTTTCAGAATGTTTTTTGATATTTTTATTGGACTTTGAGCGTCTCTGAACTATGCTACCAAAGGAGGATGAGGGAGCGCTCAGATTTTATCAAGTGGGTTGAGGTCAGGACTCTATGCAGACCAGTCACCTTCTACACCGAACTCACTCATCTTTATTCATGACCTTTATAGACTTTGCTTCATGTTGGAACTGGAAGGATCATCCCCAAACTCTTACCACTTATTTATGAGCATAAAATTTTACAAAATGACAACACTGCTTTGCCATGGAATCCCATACCATAAAGCTCTCTATGCACTGTCCTTGAGCTATACTGATGTCCACATGTTTGTAGGTCTGTAGTAAGAACTTTGGATGTTTGTATCTATGGATTCTGCAGGTAATTACTGCGAACTATGCACCTCAGCATGCAAGTTGGTGCACTTCATTCATTAATTCATTTTCTTTTCGGCTTAGTCCCTTTATTAATCTGGGGTCGCCACAGTGGAATGAACCGCCAACTTATCCAGCATATGTTTTACACAGCGGATGCCCTTCCAGCTGCAACCCATCACTGGGAAACATCCATACACTCTCATTCACACTCATACACTGCAGTCAATTTTAGCACACACTATAGCGCATATCTTTGGACCTGGAGGAAACTCATGCGAACACAAGGAGAACATGCAAACTCCACACAGAAATGCCAACTGACCCAGCCGAGGCTCAAACCAGCGACCTTCTTGCTGTGAGGCGATTGTGCTACCCACTGCGCCAAAAATAAAAAATTGGTTACTATTCACTCCTATATATGAGTTTCTTTCTTCTGTTGAGCACAAACAAAAATATATTGAAAAAAGCTGAAAACCTGTAACCATTGACTTCCATAGCAGAATAAACAAATGGAAGTCAATGGTTACAGGATTCCAACATTTTTTAAAACATCTGCTTTTGTGTTTAACAGAAGAAAGAAACTCAAACAAGTAAAGGTAAGTAAATAATGACAGATTTTTATCTCTTATTTTTTTGGGTGAACTATCCCTTTAACCAAAGCAAAACAATAACCGATAGATGGGAACTGATACCTTCATAGTTGCTTCAAGTACATTTCTGGTCTTATGGTACACATTTGTGTCCTTTTTGGGCTTGAAACACTCTATATACAGTATGTGCCCACATACATTTGTCCTTGAACACATTCCCAGATGATTTTTAACGTATTTGACTTAAAAGGTTAACCGAAGAAGGTGAGACCTCAGTCATTTCCTCAGGCTAACATCAGCCTCATTGCCACGCTAATGTCTTTGTCCTCTCTATTCTGCTTTAACACTGTAAATTACATCCCAGCAGAGACATTGTAGATGCTTCCTCAGCTTTTGTTCTTATTATGGTGTTCTTCAAGGCCAGGAGCAAGCAGCAGCCAGGGAGGCTTCCTTAATGTACCACTTAATATGTAAAGGAGCTCTCCTTTTCATTGGTGTCCCAGTCATTGCATTGAGACTGTAGATTTGCCGTATTGAATTTCATTTTGCAGGGGTTTCCAGCAAATCCTTTCCACAAACACGATGTGAACGGTTATGGAGCAGGGCATTCAAATGTGTCTTCCTACTGTACCGGGACTGTCTTACATCCTAATACAGCTACTGTAAAGCATGCGCTCCGGGGGAATTATATAACCTCTGCAAGGTCAGGTCTCTCCTTTTATCACAACGAGGCATTTGAAGGTGCACGGTGTAAAATATAATACTAAAATATTGAAGGCTTTGTGACGCAGATGCTCATTTTATCTCCATTTAGTTACATTATTTTATTAATTGCGATGCTGTTTTATTTATTATTAAACGTTTGACTTGTTTGGTGGAGCGCTTTCGTGTCTTGTAGCGTCACTGTAGTGAATGACATGATCATATGAGACTTTATGAATATTATATATGCATATATATCCTCCTAGGGTTCAGACGGAGCAGATGGGACACTAATTATTGATGGGTGGGATTTAATAGCATGACTTAAATGTATAATGTGGGTGGTATTGTGATATTTAAAGAGTACAAATTGTTATATTTGTTTTAATTGGTGGCACGGTGGCTCAGTGGTTAGCACTGTCGCCTCACAGGAAGAAGGTCGCTGGTTCGAGTCCTGGCTGGGCCAGTTGGCATTTCTGTGTGGAGTTTGCATGTTCTCCCCATGTTGGCGTGATTTTCCTCCGGGTGCTCCGCTTTCCCCCACAAGTCCAAAGACATGTGGTATAGGTGAATTGGATGAACAAAATTGGCCTTAGTGTATGAGTGTGTGTGTAAATGTGAGTGTGTATGGGTGTTTCCCAGTACTGGGTTGCGGCTGGGAGGGAATCCACTGCGTAAAACTTATGCCAGAATAGTTGGCGGTTCATTCCGTTGTGGTGACCCCTAATAAATAAGTCACTAAGCTGAAGGTAAATGAATGAATATTTGTTTTATTGACGTAAATGCTGTTTCATGTCAACGTTAAACAGTACTGATATGTAGTGCAACAACAGATTTACATTTTTTATATTATATGCACTAGAGTAGCTTAATGTTTTATGTTGAAATGTACTGAGCCGACAGCATTTTGGGCTTCCTGCAGAACTGCAGCACTTACTGTGCATTAAAACTAAATAAATATTTTCAATCTTTAATATCATAGTCTTAAATAAGATAACACACAGACTGTCATATCCAATCTAAACAATGCATAATGCAGAATATTTAAATGTTGTTGTATTTTTTAGTGTTTAAGACAAGCTGCTATTTTATGCTCTGTAGCACAACGTCTGTATTTCAGGTCTATTAAAGCCATCTTAAATGCTTATTTCATGCGGCCGACATTTTAAAAAACGAAAGCGAGGTGTGAGAAGAAACCCGGAAGTATAGGATCAGCACTGTAAACATTGCAACAACATGCAGTGGACTACAAACCTCCAGCTGTTGCTGCGGTTTTAAAGTCCAGATATGGTGTAAACATCACTAATATCATTCAGTTCAGTTTAATTTAAACAATTAAAAGCATATTAGGCATCAAACAACATCACAATTTCTTTAGGAGTAATAAGTGTCCTCCTAGACCAGGGGTGCTCAACCCTATTCCTGGCGATCGACTTTCCTGCAGTTTTCAGTTGCAGCCCTTATCAAACACACCTGCCTGTAATTATCAAGTGCTCCTCACGTTCTAAATAATTGGTTCAGGTGTGTTTGATCAGGGTTGGAGCTGGAATCAGCTGGAAGGTCGATCGCCAGGAACAGGGTTGAGCACCCCTGTCCTAGACACTTCATGGCACCAGGTAAACACCGTGAGGACGCTTCTCTGCTTCAGCCTATGTAACCCGGTGAGTGATGAAACAATGCAGTCCTTTGTAGCACATCCTCGTGTTGTCTGTAACAGTGTTGTTTCAGCACTGAAATTTTACAAACGTCCATTTCCCGCACAGTTGTGCGTATTCTTAAACACAGCTGATTTGCTATAGTATTCACCAGTGCTCAACAAAAATGACTGTGATTGGCCGTGAAGGTCATCAGTTCACCGCTCTTCACAGATTGCAAACACAGATACATGGACACTGGAGCATTTTAAAGCCGCTAAGATCAGTCGATTCATCAGTGGATCACAGACCATTTCTGTTGAGCACTGGTGAACACTATGGCAAACCAGTGCTGTTTAAGAACAGGCTCAACAGTGCTTAAATATTAGCTGGACATTGATGTTTTTTTATTTTTTATTTCAGTACCGATTGGTGCCGAAATTCAGTATCGTGACAGGTCTAATCTAGTGAAAGAATCAGTTCATTAACTTGAGTTTGATAAATGGCATCTAAAACGTGTGTTTGGGAAAGAAAACTTAAGCTAACTATTGCCATTTCCCTTAACTTAGGTGAAAATGAGGTCTGATGTCCCTTTTTATTTTCACAATACATTCAGAATGGACCTTCGGGTCACTCGGAAGATGGTGAAATTATAAATTTGTGTCACTTTCTCTTTGCTGATAAGATATACAGGTAGGTACACGACGTTCCTGTGTGTCTAAGGCATACCTGTCAACCCTCCCGTTTTTCCCGGGATTCTCCCGTATTTTACAGTTCTATCCCGCTGTCATCCCGTAAAGGTATTTTCCCGTATTTCTCCCATATTTTTTATCTTTCTGAGAAGAGCTGATCCTCCCTATATGCAACCCATACCGCCAAACCACCAGGGGCCGCCCTTGCTCTTAAATGTGAACCAGTTCCGTGCTTTCATTTTATTTAGGCATGGAAACCTGATGGAAACACTTTGAAATAAACATAAAAACGGCGCGATTCATTTCCTTTTCATAACAGGCGCAATTGCCCCTATGCAATCCTCAAAACAGTCAGTTCATATAAAGATGCATGACTGTCAGCTGATGCTCTCCATACTGATAATAGACGCTGTTTCCCCTTATTTTTACATCCCAATGTTGACAGGTATGATCTAAGGCGAAACTTCCGGGTTTCTTCCCACCACAGCCTCGATTTCACTTTTAAGATGGCGGCCACGGGAAATCCGTCTATAGCAGTTTGCAAAAAAATAAACGCCAAAAAGGGTTTGTTTATTTTTCTCACAATGTTACCACATAGCATTTGAAGACTTTGAATATCATGATTGTTGTGCAGTATGTATTCATTTATTGAAAGTTTTTATTAATTAATTTATTTTTACATATTTTTAATCCAAAAGCAATTTTCAGATGTTACAGCATTTAATATTTACATTTTATTCCAAAGCTAGTATTGAAGTATTGAAGCCAGATGTACAATAAATAGCTTTTTATGTACATTATTTTACATTAAAATGAATTTCATGTTTGCTGACACGGTGGCACTGTCACCTCACAGCAAGAAGGTTGCTGGTTCGAGTCCCGGCAGGGCCAGTTGGCATTTCTGTGTGGAGTTTGCATGTTCTCCCTTTATACAGTAGGTGAAACGAATAAACTAAATTGGTCATAGTGTATGAATATGTGTGAATTAGTGTGTATGGATGTTTTTTTAGTACTGGGTTGCAGCTGAAAGGGCATCTGCTGTGTAAAACATATGCTGGTTAAGTTGGCGGTTCATTCCGCTGTGGTGACCCTGATGAATAAAGGGACTAAGCCGAAGGAAAATGAGTGAATTGATGAATTTCATGTTTAATTGAATGCATTATTCAGCATTTTTGTGAAATATACTCGCAATTTCTGAGTATAAGTTGAATTGACATCAGTTTTTTGTTAAAGGCTTTGATTTGGTGGTCCTGGATGGGTATTTCAATGCTAAATGTGTCCTTTTTAAGCCACTTTTGTCTGCTAACGGACTTACAAAAGAATATTGTTTTGAAAAAATATGAAGAAAGTTAACGTTAACCCTAAAAATGAGTATTTTCTCATCATTTATTGGTCTTTATGTTTAAAACCTGCATATTTTTTTCTTTTGGTTTTTGTTCACCTTCATTGAAAGTAATTAATGTTGGTTTTTAACATCTTAATAGTCACAACAGTCTCTGTGCATATTTATACATTATTCCTAAAATCTCATCACATAATAGAGAAGAAACTTGTCAGGAATTCCCAGGAAGGTTATTAATATTATCTGTGCTACACTATATAAGTTGGAACAATTGATTCTTGCCTCCTGACACCATTGTAGTTTCATCGTCTTATGTCAAATCAATCAGGCCAAACTCCGGTTGAAACTGGCTCTGTTTACAGCTGGCATTAAGATGAGTTTAGGTTGATTGGATTACGAGTAGTCGAGGGAGACACACACTCCCGTGATGATTTAATCTGTCGCTTTCATACACGTTCTACCATTTTTCAGATTTCTTTTCTTTCATGAGGGAAAGATAAATGGGTTTATCGGCTTTTTCTGGTTTTCTGTCTAATATTGCAAAATAGCCTTTCACAGTTTGTGAACGTGGACATGCGGAAATATTTGGACAGATTTATTATAACCACAAAACCAGTCTTACTGTAGAGTGGGGAAAATAAGTATTGAACACGTCACGTTTTTTCCTGGGAATAATATTTCTAAAGGATCTATTGACATGGAATTTTGGGAAAAACCCAAACAATACAAGCATAAAAATAAAACAAAACCAAACAAATCTGAAAATGAGCTCTGTGTTATAACAAAGGAATGACACAAGGAGAAAGTCCTCAACTACTGAAATGTATTTAATACTTTATATAAAAGACTTTTTTGGTGTCGGCAGCTTAAAGACGCCACTCATATGGAGAATGAAGTTACATGAATTGCTCAGGTGTGAGTTTATCACAGACTTCAACAGAGTGTAAAAATCTTGATGATTCTGTGGGTCGAATCTGAGCTCTATTTTTGTATTTTCTATTGGATTTAGGTCAGGTGGTTGGCTGGGCCATTCTACAGCTTGATTTTCTTTCTCTGAAAGCATTTGAGAGTTTCTTTGGCTGTGTTTTGGATCATTGTCTTGCTGAAATGTCCACCCTGACTTCATCTTTATCAAAGCAGCTAATATTCCTTTACACTGACGATGGTTGCTGAAGAAGAGATTTCAGCTGCTCTATGGGCTTTCACTGTTTTTCTACACCTCCCTTTCTTCACGTTTTCAGTACTTTTCCCCTGTGCCATTTCATTTGATTACACAGAACTTCATTTATAATCTAATTAGTTTAGTTTTCTTTGCGTATATGGATTTCTTTGGTTGTTACCAACATCTGGGAAATATTTCAATTCAACAGCACCTTTAGAAATCGGTTTTCTGAGAAAAATGGTGATGTGTTCAATACTTATTTTCCCCGATGTATGTTACATAGGTATATTTTGGTAATAGCCAAAAATACATTGTATGAGTAAAAATAATTGATTGTTAATGCCAAAATCATTAGATTATTAAGTAAAGATCATGTTCCAATTAGAAAGACCAATAGCTGGTGTGTGGTGAGCGCACTGGCGCCTTTGTCCTGTGGCTGCCGTCGCATGATCCAAATGGATGCTGCACACTGGTGGTGGTGTGGAGAGACCCCCCTCATGATTGTGAAGCGCTTTGGGTGTATAGCCATACATGACATTACATTACAAGACATTTTGCAAATTTTCTACTGTAAATATATCAAAACGCCATTTTTGATTAGTAACTTGCGGTGATTTTGTCAATATTTAGATTTTCTTAACCCTTAGATTCCAGATATTTTAATTGTTTTATCTCGGCTTAATATTGTCATAATCTATCAAACCATACATCAACGGAAAGCTTATTTATTCAGCTTATTTATTCATAAAACTCAATTTTTGATTAGTAACTTGAACACTGGCACTACCCTTCCTACACTTCAAGAACTGTACTCTTCCAAAGTGAGCAAAAGGGCTCGCAAAATCACTCTGGACACCTCGCACCCAGCACACTACCTGTTCGAACTGTTACCGTCTGGTCGGCGCTACAGAGCACCAAGCACAAAAACAGCCAGACACAGGAAAAGCTTCTTTCCTCAGGCCATCTACCTCATGAACAGTTAAATATTCCCCTACTGTGCAATAAACGAGCAATACTTTCTCATACGCACTTGTACACAGCACCTTATAACAATATACAATGCAATACTTTCTCACAAACAGTTGTACACAGCACCTTATAACCTGTATAGTTACAACAAATCCGTACATACAACTCAACATCCAGATCTTTTTGACTAACTGCATCTCTGTTTAATGTTTATTGCCTCTTTTTTTTAATTTTTAAATCTTTCTCATATTTAATTTTGTGTTGTCACTTGTCACTTTATATACACTGGAAGCTTCTGTTGCCAAAACAAATTCCTTGTGTGTGTGAAGCACACTTGGCAATAAAACTGATTCTGATTCTGAAGTGATTTTCTCAATATTTAGAATTTGTTAACCCTCAGATTCCAGATATTTAAATAGTTTTACCTCTGCTAAATATTGTGAAAAATATTTGGACAGATTTATTATAAGCACAAAACCAGCCTTACTGTAGAGTGGGGAAAATAAGTATTGAACACGTCACGTTTTTTCCTGGGAATAATATTTCTAAAGGATCTATTGACATGGAATTGAACCAGATTTTGGGAAAAACCCAAACAATACAAGCATAAAAATAAAACAAAACCAAACAAATCTGAAAATGAGCTCTGTGTTATAACAAAGGAATGACACAAGGAGAAAATCCTGAACTACTGAAATGTATTTAATACTTTATATAAAAGACTTTTTTGGTGTTGGCAGCTTAAAGACGCCTCTCATATGGAGAATGAAGTCACATGGATTGCTCAGGTGTGAGTTTATCACAGACTTCAACAGAGTGTCAAAATCTTAATGATTCTGTGGGTCGAATCTGAGCTCTATTTTGTATTTTCTATTGGATTTGGGTCAGGTGATTGGCTGGGCCATTCTACAGCTTGATTTTCTTTCTCTGAAAGCATTTGAGAGTTTCCTTGGCTGTGTTTTGGGTCATTGTTTTGTGGTGCAGGGTCACATTTATGCTTAAGTTGACTGTAAATATAAACTTTTAAGTTGTAAATGAAGCAGTGATTATTGGAAAGAGATTTACAAGAAAATATATTCTTGTGTGTGGTATGTTTAACGCCACTGTATTTTTACAAACAGACATAAAATCTTGAGGATATTCATAAAAAAGATGGTTAAACTAATGAGGGTGATAAGATACAATGGCTGAACTACATCTTTACATGTTGTCTTTCTTTTCACTGCATTTGTGATCAAACTTAAAGCCAATTTCTCTGTTTCTCCTGTGCTTCAATCTCAGGGTCTTCCCCAAACACGACAAAGACAAATACGGCCCTGCAGTGTAAGTCTTTTATTTCACAATTTTATGCATATTTTATTCAATCTGTCATTTTTTTTAATGTCAAATAAAACCGACACTCTTTTATCTGTCACTTTCTTAGTTATTATCCCAAGTTCAACGCATATATCCCCAACCCAGAGAACCTCTCTGTGCTGGATGAATCTGAGGGATCGGGCCACGGCAAACCATCCCTGCGCAGAATCAAGGGCCGAATCCACCGCAGCAAGAGCCTGGACAGCATCGACCTGCTGGACTCCAACGTGAGTTAAAGACTGCATCCACTGCAGTAATGTGTGTGTGCGTGTGTGTGTGTGTGGGTGGGATGATGGGGGTGGGGAATATGTGTGTGTGTGTGTGGTGTGTTTGTGTTTATTCAGATGAGATTGAGCCCCTAGATATGTTGTGTGTCAGCGATCCGTGGGCATATATATATATACAGTATGTGTGTGTGAAAAGCAGCTCCATAACTATGTGTGTGTGCGTGAATTGTGCATGTTTGTTTATGAAAATGCACATGTACCAGTATGTCTGCATTGGAGCTCCAGGGAATTTCTGCAAGAGCAAACATGACGTGAACAATTGTATAAGTCTACTTGTTCATAATTATTGCATATATTATTAACACACACACACAGATGGGAGTCAATTCAGAAGCATGCATAAACGCAAAACAGGAGAAGGGGAGGAGATCATTTAAAGGGACAGTTCACTCAAAGATTTAAAGGGCCAGTTCAACCACAAATGCTCTTGTTGGTCCAAACCCATGAATAAAGGCTCATTGGAAATAAGTGCTTCAGCATGCAATTTTGTAAAACGTACTTGAATATATGTTTGACTGCAATTTCTAGGTAAAATGAACTCTACTTTTGTTTCTTTTACATTATTATCAATGAATAAAGGAATATTTTTGTACAGTTCTTTGCACAACTCCTAATAAACACCAAAAAACAACAGTTTATATGATTTGTAATCGAAAAAGTTTGTCTTACCTTTGTATATCCATATGGACGATATTTTTGGTGTGGTCAGTTTGCTCAGTAGCTCACCTTGTGAGTGAAGTGTTGTGATGCAGATTATTTGGGACGGTTTTACATATAAAATTAAAGTAAAATCAAGGTAAAACTCATGGTCGTGTACAAGGAGGACATGTATCTGAAACAAAATTAACCACAAGTAATGCATTTCAGATGCACAAAATTGTAGACAGCCATGTCTAGTGGCCATGTCATATGAAACGTGCAAGGAGCCAGGTATTTTGCAATGTAGACTTACGCACATATTTCCGATGATCCTGGGCTGTAAATAAAGATATTTTCATTTGAAAGTCTTAAGAAATTTTCTTACAAATTCTGTGCCTCCATTGATTTTTGGATATGGAAACACATGGGAAATTAAAGTATTTATTTAACGTATTTAACTGTATTAGAATGCATGTCTTATGAAGTCATAATGGTCCATCATACAGTGTTTTTTTGCTAATTTCAGCCCGGCGCATGTTATAATTTTAACGTCATGCGCTACGTTGTTTAAATAGCAAATGCATTTGCGCTAATTTGTGCTTCTATAGTTGTGCTGGTCTGAAAAGCTATTTTGAAGCAACTGAAATAGACTACGCCATTGACCAGCTAAAAGCTAGTCAAAAGTCAATGGGACAGGATTTTTTGGATTTTTGTTTGTTATTTAAATAGTGCATTAGTGATATGTGAAAATGCACGTACGCGTTGATTTTACATTTTTAAATATGAAAATACAAAAGTTTAAGTGTAATAAAGTATTAGTGTAATGGAATATGTTTCCCAAACAACGTCAAACTCGTGGCTGAACTATCATAGTACGATGCATCGTTTGGGAAAAGAACGATGTAGTGACCAGTGTTTCCCAAAACCGTAGTTTCTCTGTTGCAGATCCATCGTTTGATCCACGTTAGTAATAACATAAAATGTCCGTAATGATGCTCTAAATGGGGTGGAGTAACAACTTCTTTAAAGTAAAACCTGATAGTTTTTTGTGCAAATTATATTGTTTTACACGCACACGCATTTAAAAATAATTCAATATTAGTTATGGTAAAAACATGCACTCGTTTTCCATATTAATTGAAATATATGTAAACAGCACATATAGGGCCTGTGTTTTCTTTACAAATATTATTGAGAATATTCCATATTCTATTCTAAAACATAAAACCACTTAGCTAACTCGTATTTTACTCTCATATATAAAATGGTTGTAATTTACAGTAGGCTATTTAAAAAAATTATAATTTGGTCAGCGACAGTGGTGTAATGGTTAGTGCGTTGACACTCGGTGACCCGAGTTCAATTCCCGCCTCGCGGTCCTATGCCGATCCTTCCCCTCTCTCTGCTTTCCTGTCAATACTCCATAATGTCCTATGCATTAAAGGTGAAAACCCAGAAAAAAACAATAGTAATATTTATGAGTATTATTTTTATTATTATTAAGTAGGATCTTGTTTATTCATTCATTCATTCATTTTCTTGTCGGCTTTGTCCCTTGCGGGGTCGCCACAGCGGAATGAACCGCCAACTTATCCAGCACGATTTTATGCAGCGGATGCCCTTCCAGCCGCAACCCATCTCTGGGAACTTCCACACACACATTCACACTCATACACTGTGGACAATTTAGCTTACCCAATTCACCTGTACCGCATGTCTTTGGACTGTGGGGGAAAACCCACGCAAACGCAGGGAGAACATGCAAACTCCACACAGAAACGCCAACTGACCCAGCCCAGCCGAGGTTCGAACCTGCGACCCAGCGACGTTCTTGCTGTGAGGCAACAGCACTACCTACTGCGCCACTGCGTTGCCGCGGATCTTGTTTATTTTTAATTTAATTTTATTTATTGTAAAAATCTACTTTTACAATTTGACATATTCAAACCACTGCAGAAATGTTCTAACCAACAGCCCATGTCAATAGGCCTACAGTACAGATACATTTCTTAATAAATAACCGACTATAAACAAAACCATTAACGTATGCTATATATATTTGTTTTCACAAGCTTTGGAGACGTAAAGTGAATACCATTTTTAAATACCAGGTCACCTATTGCTTTCGTCACGGCTGAATTCAAAATGGCATAAATGTTTTCAAAAGGCACTACGAAGGGTATGCAATTGTCAATATGAAGATCGCTAAACCTGTTGAACTGTTAAAAATATTTTTAAATTAAATTACACATAAGAGAGATGACTTTAATGCTTTTTCAATCATTCCACGTTTAAATGTGGAACGTTCTAAAGGAATAGGGCATAGGAGGGATAACTGGGAATAGAACACAACCAGGAACTTTGCTTCTAACTACAGCTCTAGAGGTGTAGTTGCAAGCGTACAAGTTTGCGACGCAGTTTGCGAATGTTCGTTGGAACGATGGATTTGGGAAACGCCAAATCAACGAACTATGTTTGTTCGATGCAACTTGCAACCTTAGTTGACTAACGATGGTTTTCGGAAACACACCCCTGATCGATTCAACCTAGTGCACAAGCAGATCCGCAGTTCCCAAACACACCCGTAACTCATTACAAGAATAAGGACAAGCCATTCAGCCAATGCGCCTGGTGCACCAACAGTTTTTGCCATCTTTAAAATAGCAAAAGTGGATTCGGACAGTGCATCTTTAGAGCATGCTATAGATTGTTAAAATAGAACCCATAATGTCAATGGATTGCTCTGATATTTTGTGTGTGTATGAATCCTGCGTATTTTATGTTCATTCCTCATACAAAGCTATCATATCGCTTCAGAAGACCTTGATCCACTTCCATCGTATGAAAAATTCTCTGTTAAATGTTTGTGCTCCATGAAACATTAATCAAATATAGCACTACATAAGGAGAATTAAATGAAGAAAGAGTTTACATCTTTTTGGGTGAACTATCCCTTGCATGCGGTACATTTAGCCTAACTCTCATCCAGCAAATCTGCAATGTAAAATTCTTTTTAAAATTACATTTGGCTCAATGAATGTTACATGAGGCTGTCATGTTCATACTGCGCTCCCTGTCTGAATGCCTCATAGAAACAACATGGGCTCATACTTAATGCAACACCCTTACTGAACGTGATTCCTGTACTGGGATACCCCGGAGTGGGTTTCTGTTTGCATAAAAAGCACCTGGGATTTCGAAGTACACCAGGATGTTTCACAAATTGCTTCAGTTCCTCTGAGGAAATGCACTCTAACATAATTATTATTCTAATGAGCTTTGAGTGGGACTAAATTCCACTCACACTTTGAAATTATGGATGAAATGATGTCTTTCTGGTTGAACGTGTTTTTTTCTGAAGCTGTCAGACGTTTTTTAGTCTAATTCGTAATAAAAACGCTCCATGTAGATTCTGTTTGAATAGACTTGTTTGTACTTGTAGTGCCAGACGCGTGGGAGTTTTTAAACAAAGATAATGATGAATATCTCAGGCTCTGAGACTTGTCAGAGTTACATAATGTTGCAAGCAATGGCGCTATCAATTAACTCAGACTGTGCATTATGTTTTCACTGATGTCTTCATGCTCTTTTATAATCAGGCCATGAGAGTTCATTCATTAATATTCCTTTGGCTTATTCCCATTATTCATCAGGGGGTCGCCACAGTGGAATGAACCGCCAACTTATCCAGCATATGTTTTTGCACAGCGAATGCCCTTCCAGCTGCAACTCAATACTGCGAAACACCCATACTCTCTCACATTCACACATATGTAACCCCACTGGTCTTAGACCACCCAACCCGCTCTGCGCTAGGATCAAACCAGCGACTTTTCGCATGGGAGTCGGTTGCTCTACCAAGGAGACTAAAGACCATGGTTTTGATGCAATGCAGTGCCAAGCTCAACGCAAGTGTTTTTTGCTCATTTCAGACCAGCGCAGTTAGCATTTTTACAGTAAGTGCCCTACGAAGTGGACATCACAAGATAATCTGCCATGATTCCAGTTTGAAAGTGTGTTCAATTCAAAGAATAACGTGCACAAGACAAGACTTCTGTGCTAATCACATGATTACTCTTAAATAACTCTTCAAGAGTTCACACTTAAATAAGCTTGACGCTATTAGCAGGTTTGGCATGCTGTCCCCGGAGAGAACCCTGAGCTCAGAGATAATTGAGCCCAGGACTCCCGCCTGGTCAATAGGCATATAAGGGGGTCCGAGATCAGGTAGGTCTTGAGAGCTCCCCCCTGGGAAAGGAGGAAAGGAGGAGATGGGGTGGAAGGGGGGATTCTTCCAAAAGGCAGATAAGGGAGTAGGGTGAAATCACTCTATTTATTGTAAACTTGAATCAATGTGATTGGATTATTGCTGATTACGGATGAGAGGCCAGCCGAGCCTCGGCCTGACGAAAATGCTGCAAAAATGTTGTGTCGCATGATTTTTATTCTTTTTTCAAATGATGTAAACTTCACGTTTAGCTGATTTACTATGTTCAGGAGGCATTGAGCAGTAAACACTATGTAGTAAACATGCGTATAGTCCGTCGCAGCCTTTATGCGGTGGCATAGCCCTCGCCGTGGCTGACATCAACACTGAAGCTGATGCCAACCTCTCAAAAAATGGAACTACATGTCGCGACAACTTGTAGCACAAGCTCCACAATTGGTTGGCTTGGTAGCTGTGACGAGTGTGGGCGGTGCTGAGAGCTGTGCGAACTCGTTGGAGCGAGTGTTTACTCACATCGAGTGTCGAGTTCTGTAAAGGAGCTCCAGATGGAAACTTTTGTTTTGTGTTTACCTTATGATTAAAGTTGCTGCACGTCTGCCAGTTCCCGCCTCTAAATGAGCGAGTTTTAGCTACTTGTACATTTAAGGTAGCGTTCAGAAAAAAATTAAGGAAATGGGGTTGAAGGTGGGATTCTTCCAAAATGAAGATAAGGGAGTACGGTGAAATCACTCTATTTATTGTAAACTTGAATCAATCTGATTGGATTATTGCTGATTACGGATGAGAGGCCAGCCGAGCCTCGGCTTGACGAAACTTCACTTCACGCTACTGTAAAAATGCTGCAAAAATGTTGTGTAACGTGATTTTTATTCTTTTTTCAAATGACGTAAACTTCTTGTTTAGCTGATTTACTATGTTCAGGAGGCATTGAGCAGTAAACACTATGTAGTAAACATGTCGATATCAACACAGTTCCTTCTTGGAGCTCTCTTCCAATGAGCTGGTTATCTAAATCGAGTGTGTTAAACAAAAGAGACACGCAAAATAATGAGTGAGAGCTAGAAAACTAAATATTACTGAAACGACATATTTAAATGAGCATCTATTGTTGGTTGTTAAATCAAATAACTGCTCATTTGCATAAAGTTAAATGCAACTGAACATTTTTGGACACTCAAATTCAATTCAGTTCAATTCATCTTTATTTCTATAGCGCTTTTACAATGTATTGTAGATTGTGTGAAAGCTGCTTAACATAGAAGTTCTAGTAAATTGAAACTGTGTCAGTCCAGTTTTCAGAGTTGAAGTTGAGTTTAGGTAAGCTCAGTGTGGTTTAATTTTCACTGCTGAAAGTCCAAACACTGAAGAGCAAATCCACCGATGTGCAGCTCCTCAAGTCCCAAACCAAGCAAGTCAGTGGTGACAATGGCAAGGAACAAATTTGCCAATTGATGAAAGTGAAGGAAAAAAAAACCTTGAGAGAAACCAGGCTCAGTTGGGAATGACCATTTCTCCTCTGCCCAAACTTCTTGTGCAGAGCTGGAGAACACTGGACGTACATCTTGGAGAAGCTGCAGGTCTGAGTAGGTCACCGGCGGTTGAAATTGAGTAATGAGAAGTTGGCAATTCTCATTCGAAACAACTTCTTTCCAGTTGCTTTGTCTCCGAAAAAATGCTTTCAGTTCCTTCCTTAGAAGAATTTAATTCAAAAACATGCTGTCTAGGTAGGTTTTGAAGCACAGCCCTGATGTTGATATCACAGTGGCACAGACGCCTCTCTGAAGCGATTGACAGGCTAAAAGAGGCAGGGATAGTTCAGTGCCAAGTGACTGAGCAAATGTGCATTTCAACAAAGCTTCCTCCACAAAGGCTGTCGGCTTTAGTGAAGTGAGTTCGAAGCGGTTCATTAAACCTCTTTAAAGCGCTGTTGCTCTGCCTGTGCTTAAAATATCTCACCTCTCCAGAAAATCCTGGTGAAATAAGGGGGTATCACCGTCCAGGTCCCTGCTCTTTAATACTGTACATATTTGTCCCTTAACTGAACACACACACACACACACACGTACACAAGCCTGGTGAAAGTTGCTGACTGGGCCCGAATGCCAAGCGCAGCTGATGAGAGTAACGTCCCGGCACACAGTGAGTGATGATGCCGCAGCAACGCTTGAGTGAAGACCTCTCTACTGCTGCCATCCGCTCTACTGAGAGACTCAACACAGAAACACACACAGCCACCCACTGCAGAGACGGATGATGGGTTGCAGTTGCTATGCGGTTGCTATGGTGTCCTACAGCTTTTCTTGATGGTTTTCGCTGTGTTCACTTTGGTTCCTGGGTGATTGTTTACTGGCCCGAAACGTGATTTGTGTATCTGCGAGACAAAATTACATGGCTGATTTGATAGAAAAGTGGTGATTTGAGGAATCATTCACATCTGTCACATGGTGCCTAATTATACATTTAAAGGCAGGGTTGGTGATTTGGTTCAAAAACATTTTGTTATGCTGGTTGAAAGTCTCTTCACATCTCAATAGTACACATTAAGAAAAGTGAAAGTTAAAGTCGTGACATGTGGCCAAGTATGGTGACAGATAATTGGAATTTGTGCTCTGTATTTAACCCATCCAAGGGCACAAACACAGCAGTCAACACACACCATGAACACACACCCTCAGTAGTTGATATTAAGGATGTTGGTTATTCTCTCCTAGCACCTACCTACAATCCCTGCCTGTACTGGGACTCAACCTAGTCCAACTCTAACTATTTATATCCTTTTAAGATACTTTTGCGTTCCTCAAGAAACGTTTGTGTTCTCCTAGGAAACGTTAGTGTCCCTCCAAGAAGCTTTTGCATTTCTCCAAGAAACGTTTGTGTTCCTTCATGATACTTTTGCATTTCCCCCAAGATACTTTTGCGTTTCCCCCAAGATACTTTTGCGTTTCCCCCAAGATACCTTTGCGTTCCCCTCAAGAAACTTTTGCGTTCCCCTCAAGATACTTTTGCGTTTTCCCCAAGATACCTTTGCGTTCCCCTCAAGAAACTTTTGCGTTCCCTTAAGAAACATTTGCGTTTACCCCAAGAAACTTTTGCATTCCTCCAAGATACCTTTGCGTTCCCGTCAAGAAACATTTGCGTTTACCCCAAGAAACTTTTGCATTCCTCCAAGATACTTTTGTGTTCCCCCAAGAAACCTTTGTGTACTTCTAAAAAACGTTGCATTCCTCCAAGAAACGTTTGCGTTCCCCCAAGACACTTTTGCGTTCCCCCAAGACACTTTTGCGTTCCCCCAAGACACCTGTGCGTTCCCCAAGACACTTTAGCGAACCCTAAAGACTACTTTGCATTCCCCTTATAAACTTTTGTGTTCCCCCAAGAAACTTTTGCCTTCACCCAAGAAACTTTTTCCTTCCCCCAAGAAAATTTTTCTTTCCACCAAGACACTTTTGCGTTCCCCCAAGAAACTTTTGCCTTTTTCCAAGAAACTTTTTCTTTCCACCAAGACACCTTTGCGTTCCTCGAGGAAGCTTTTGCCTTTTCCCAAGAAACTTTTTCTTTTCGCCAAGATACTTTTGCGTTCCCCCAAGAAACTTTTGCCTTTTTCCAAGAAACTTTTGCTTTCTGCCAAGAAACTTTTTCTTTCCACCTAAACACTTTTGCATTCCCCCAAGAAACTTTTGCCTTCCCACAAGAAACTCCACTTTTCGCCAAGACACTTTTGCGTTCCCCAAAAAAACATTTGCATTCCCCCAAGACACTTTTGCGTTCCCCCAAGACACTTTTGCGTTCCCCCAAGACACTTTTGCGTTCCCCCAAGACACTTTTGCGTTCCCCCAAGATACCTGTGCGTTCCCCAAGACACTTTAGCGAACCCTAAAGACTACTTTGCATTCCCCTTATAAACTTTTGTGTTCCCCCAAGAAACTTTTGCGTTCCCCAAGAAACTTTTTCCTTCCCCCAAGAAAATTTTTCTTTCCACCTAGACACTTTTGCGTTCCCCCAAGAAACGTTTGCCTTTTTCCAAGAAACTTTTTCCTTTCCCCAAGAAACTTTTTCTTTCCACCAAGACACTTTTGCGTTCCCCCAAGAAACTTTTGCCTTTTTACAAGAAACTTTTGCTTTCTGCCAAGAAACTTTTTTTTTCCACTTAGACACTTTTGCGTTCCCCCAGGAAGCTTTTGCCTTTTCCCAAGAAACTTTTGCCTTTCCCCAAGAAACTTTTTCTTTTCGCCAAGATACTTTTGCGTTCCCCCAAGAAACTTTTGCCTTTTCCCAAGAAACTTTTGCTTTCCGCCAAGACACTTTTGCGTTCCCCCAAGAAACGTTTGCCTTCCCCCAACAAACTGTTGCCTTCCCCCAAGAAACTTTTGCTTCCTCCAAAACACTTTTGCTTTCCGCCAAGACACTTTTGCCTTCCCCACAAGAAACTCTACTTTCCGCCAAGACACTTTTGCGTTCCCCAAAAAAACATTTGCATTCCCCCAAGACACTTTAGCGTTCCCCCAAGACACTTTTGCGTTCCCCAAGATACTTTTGCTTCCTCCAAAACACTTTTGCTTTCCGCCAAGACACTTTTGCTTTCCGCCAACTAACATTTGCTTTCCGCCAAGACACTTTTGTGTTCCCCCAAAAAAACATTTGCATTCCCCCAAGACACTTTAGCGTTCCCCCAAGACACTTTTGCGTTCCCCAAGATACTTTTGCCTTCCTCCAAGACACTTTTGCTTTCCGCCAAGAAACTTTTGCTTTCCGCCAAGACACTTTTGTGTTCCCCCAAAAAACCTTTGCATTCCTCCAAGACACTTTTGCGTTCCCACAAGAGACTTTTGTGTTCTCTCAAGACACTTTTGTCTTCCTCCAAGACACTTTTGCGTTCCCACAAGACACTTTTGTGTTCTCCCAAGACACTTTTGCCTTCCTCCAAGACACTTTTGCGTTCCCACAAGAGACTTTTGTGTTCTCACAAGACACTTTTGCATTCCTCCAAGACACTTTTGTGTTCCCACAAGATACTTTTGTGTTCTCCCAAGACACTTCTGCCTTCCTCCAAGACACTGTTATGTACCCCCAAGATACTTTTGCCTTCCTCCAAGCAACTTTTGCTTCCCCCAGGACAATTTTCCGTTCCTCCAAGAAACTTTTTGTGTTCCTCCAAGATACTTTTGCATTCCCCCAAAAAACGTTTGTGTTCTTCCAAGATACTTTTGGGTTTCTCCAAGATTCTTTTGCATTCCTCCAAGAAACTCAGGAAAATTATGTGCAGTTGTGCAGTGTCCCAAGAAACTTTGTCTTTGACCCAAAAACCTGTGTAC
>LR812543.1:37952208-38013823 GCA_903798195.1 Danio kyathit
AGAGCTTCAAAATTCGCTACATTGATCTCATATTTAAAGAGGCCGTTGTAGCATATTAGCAAATCACTTATATTTCTGCGTAAAAACGTGCTTTCTAGCAAGGAAATGTTGCTCGCATTTTATCAAATTCTCTTGCAGACGATCCTGTTCCTAGTGTACCCGTTGAACCTGAAAACAGCACTTTCTCTTCTCGATTGCAGAATTGTGAAATCATGAAAGATTTATCATCCTTCATCACTTATCTGGGTCTGGGTAAGCTGATGTGTGTGCAGTGATTAACTTTTTCCCATCTGTGTTTAAAGGTGCAGTATGTAAGTTTGACACCCAGTGGTTATACTAGGTATTGCACTCCTGGATCAAAACAAAAGCAAGCGCGGGTTGCCAGTTTGAGTACAGGAGCGAGTGATTTAAACTGTGTTCTAAATAAAAGCAACGACACGCGATAGAGGGAATATTCTCCATATTAAAGGGAGTTTTTGTCCTAACCAACACCTCGAATTGAATTATTAGAAACGGCTTCTATTTCTCACAGCTGAACTTGTGAAACCTATGACAGTGACCACCTCAGGTAAATCTCGTGTGCTTTATTCAGTGCTAAATGCTAACAATGTGAGTTTGAATGCCATTATACATTTAATGATGTTAAAGAGGGTTAACATGTATTAAACAGATTCTAAACCTTACCGTTTCGTGAGTGAGTGCATATTCTGTGCTTCTGAATGGCTGTATTAAAATTTCTGTCATGTTTGATCTGGTGCAAACAGCCAAATAGCTGATCACTGCCTCTCTCGTCACAGCGTGTTGTTAGGACACGCGGTTACAATGTAACCTGCTCACCTAATGTTTACTTTCGTAATATTTATGTAATTTGCTAATTAATAACCTCATGTGGAACTGAATCGGTCTCCCATACTGTCCTTTTCGGTCACGGACGCATGCTTTCAGAGTCTTTCTGAATGAATGAATGAAATACGCTGTTTTCCAACAAGGCAACCCAGAGTGCTGAATTATAATTGGCTGAACTGGCATGTGCATGTGAAAATTACCTAAACAAAGACAGCGTTCCGGCACGGAAAAAAACATTTTCAAAGCAGAATATCTGACTTCAGCATTGTTTTTCAGTTAAACAAATATGTTCACTTGAGATGTTTCTTAAATATCTGCACACATATTATGGTATTTTTATGCTTTAGAAGAGTAAAAAACTTACATACAGCACCTTTAAAGAGCACCTATTATGGGTTTTTATTATGGGGGAAATTACGGAATTTTTGCCGGATAAATAACAAAACGGGAGGGTGGCGGGAGATGGGTCAGAAATGCGGGAAATGGGTCTGAAGTACAAGGGACTTCCTGGGAAAAACGGGGCTGTTGGCAGGTATGCTCACACATACACTCTGCACTCTGACTACTTCAATATTGTTGATAAGCCGTGGTGGGAATTTCACTCTGTCTCGCGCTGAACGCTGTCGACCAATCGCAACAGACTGTCATCGGTCCAATCAACGCAAATTAGCATCACCCTAAGGAGGGGTTTGGGAACAAATGAATCACTGAACGAATCACGTGGGAGTCTCTGGGATAATTAGATAAAAATAAATGCAGATTATAAGACAATGAAAGGGTTTTTTGACCTTGCATGCATATCAGACTTGGTGGAGACCCCCAAAACCAAAATATGACCCTTTTTAATCTATAATAGGGGCTCTTTAAAGATCTGCCGGGTCGCACTTCTGTGTTGTACCATGATGTGGATGTAGGAGACGCGCAGCCGTTAAAACAACATCCTTACTACGCAAATCCACACAAGCGTGAAGTGATGAAAGCTGAGGTAAATTTATCTATTACGAAATGGGTTGGCAGTACCGAGTTTGTGGAGTTCTCCGTGTTTATTGTCCAATATTGTGCTTTATGAATGTCTACACCTACCCCAACCCTAAACCCAACCTCACAGAAACCGGATGAGTTTTATTAATGTCTCTACCTACACCACCTAAACCTAACCTACATGTGGCGTAAGTCCCTCCCACTTGGAGGTCATGCAACCTATTGTGGTGTAATCCCTCCCTTTTGGAGGTCTCTGTGCTGCAGCGATACCTACTTGGAATAGTTGGTGGTTCATTCTTATGTGGCAACCTCTGATAAATCAGAGACTAAGCCGAAGGAAAATGAATGAATGAAATGAATGGTTCAGCTTTTTTTGGACCCCATTTTTATTGTTGTTTTTCACAGAAAGGAAAGTAATGTTTGAACTAACATTGGAGTGAGGATGAACAACAGGACCATGTGCTCACAGTGCACTATAATCTACTGATAAAACCATCTAGAAAATGATAAACTAGTAGATGGTGTATGGGTGTGTGAGCGCATGCTTCTATTTGTGATTCTTGTGAGCATCTGTATTTAGGCGTGTTGTTTTCCGACCCCGCCTGACTATTTGCTACTCTGCCCCCGTGCTTGTTAGGAAAATCATGTCTCTGTAGACTTTCGACTTGATCACAAGGAGTCAACGTAAATCAGACTAACTCTCGCAGGAGCCTCTGGAGACGAGAACGGCTCCGGAAAAGCCTGATCTCAGTGTTACTCTGTTTGGAAGTGCTAGAGGCCAGTGTGAACATGGCAAACACATGATATTGTTAAGACATTGATTAGTTTGCATGATCCAATGAGCTTCAAAGAGGACAAATTGCCACATGGTTGAAGGGGAAATTCGGTGGTGATTGGAAAATGAGAGATAGATATTGAGTGGGAAAGCAAGAGAGAGCTAGTGGTGGTTGTTCTACATTGTGAGGTATTTTTAGCGTCTGAAGAACCTCTTTTTTTTTTTTGCCTTTTCCCAGAGACAAGGATTCATCATTTCTGTCAGCTAGCATAGCACTTGTATAGCTGAATAAAAACTAAACCCACTCAACTCAACTAGAGGTCATGAGAGACGTTCTTTAGAAACAGCAATGTCATTAACACTCTCTAATGAGCACCGCCTCATTTTATCCCTCTCATCTACTTTCTTTGTTGTTCAGCCCTAGCCTAGCACCTTTAGCTGTGGCACTATAAACAATTTGCAATAATGTGCCTCATGATGGAAGCAACAGTTTCAGATACAATAGTGAGGTTAACTTCCCTCGTTGTTAGTGTATAGATTTTTATAAATATAGCCTATATATATATATATATATATATATATATATATATATATATATATATATATATATATATATACAGTTTAAGTCAAAATTATTAGCCCCCCCACCCCCCTTTTGAATTTTTTTTCTTTATTAAATATTAAATTTATTAAAAATTGATGTTTAACAGAGCAAGGAAATTTTCACAGTATGTCTGATAATATTTTTTCTTCTGGAGAAAGTCTTATTTGTTTTATTTTGGCTAGAATAAAAGCAGTTTTTAATTTTTTAAAAAACATTTTAAGGTCAAAATTATTAGCCCCTTTAAGCTATTTTTTTTCCCGATAGTCTACAGAACAAACCATCGTTATACAATAACTTAAATTACCCTAACCTGCCTAGTTTACCTAATTAACCTAGTTAAGCCTTTAAATGTTACTTTAAGCTGTATAGAAGTGTCTTGAAAAATATCTAGTCAAATATTATTTACTGTCATCATGGCAAAGATAAAATAAATCAGTTATTAGAAATGAGTTATTAAAACTATTATGTTTAGAAATGTGTTGAAAAGAAATTGGGGAAAAAAATAAACAGAGGGGCTAATAATTCTGACTTTAACTGTATATGTATGTATAGGTTCTCAACTTCGGTGGCCTTGAGGGCCAAATATCAACCACATGAGAAACAGGGGGCCATTATACACTGAAGGCACAATGGGTCGGTATGTACCTCGGTTTTGTCGTTGTGGTTTGTTTGGTATATCAGTACAGTACAATAGGAATAATAACAAAATCTCCAATACTTGCCTTTTCTGTTTATTTTGAACAGCTGAAGAGCTTCTTATGATGCAAAAATACAAATTAAACACAATAATTAAAAATAAAACTTTATAATCAGGAAACTAATTAGGAATTTGTAGTTCAAGAATTAATCTCAGCCCTCTCCTCAAATAACGAAAAAGCAATAATTATAGATTCAGTAAATTTCAAAACTAAAATCTGTTTTATTAAAAATGCAGCACAGTGTTCATCCATGCAGCACATCCAGCTGTGTAATCATATGTGTGTGTGTGTGTGTGTGTGTGTAGAGAAGACTCATAGACTGACTTAAGAGCTCACATGTTGAGACATTCATTCATTTTCTTGTCAGCTTAGTCCCTTTATTAATCTGGGGTCGCCACAGCGGAATGAACCGCCAACTTATCCAGCACATTTTTACACAGCGGATGCCGCAACCCATCTCTGGGAAACATCCACACACTCATTTACACTCATACACTACGGACAATTTAGCCTACCCAATTCACCTGTACCGCATGTCTTTGGACTGTGGGGGAAACCGGAGCACCCGGAGGAACCCCACACGAACGCAGGGAGAACATGCAAACTCCACACAGAAACGCCAACTGACCCAGCCGAGGTTCGAACCTGCGACCCAGCCACGTACTTGCTGTGAGGCGACAGCACTACCTACTGCGCCACTGCGTCGCCTCATGTTGAGACAATATCTTATATTTCCATTGTTTTATACACTCAATTCTTTTGCAGCACTGCATGTTTAGAAGCCGGGTGGAGATAAAACGATTTCAACTTTTACCCACAAATACTGTCAGTTTCAGAGAAATAGACTAATCAGAAGAACTCTGAAGCGGGACTGGTGTTGTGCACTTCTGTTTATGTGTAGCAAGTTGTCATGACACCGGGAAAATAGCGGAACCACTAGTGAGCGCTGCTGTGTTGCATTTTTCGACAGAAAAACGCATTCGTTATGAATGTATTCTGTCTTCGTCGCGAGGGCACTTGAACTGAACCGCGACCATCATACCGTGACGGTTCGGGACAAATACATGTACCGTTACAGCCCTAGTGCTTCACTATATGGTGCACTATATGCAGCAACATGAGAGCTGATCAGTCTGCGCAGCTGCAGGCCACATTTTAAAGAGCAACGGGCCGGATGCAGCCCGCGGGCTGCCTGTTGAGATCCTTTGGTCTACTGTGTGTATAATTTTTGGCCTAGGCTGGTTTTGTGCTGTTTGTGGTGATATCAGCTTATTTGAACTGCTCAGTATCATAATTGATCAAGGCCAAATGTCCTTTGTGTTCAACAGAAAAATGAATATCAAACAGGATTGGAAGCAATCAAGGATGAGTAAACAGAATTGACAGAATTTTCATTTTTGGGTGAAATATCCCTTTAATTCATCCAAAAGGTAATTCCTGTAACTAAAATCATTCCCAGTTATTGTAGTGAAAACACGTCAAAAAGTGTGTCCTTCCTCAGATAGTTCTAGGAACTATTAAAGTGTTTCTCTGGGGCACACAGTGTTTATAATAAATCCAAATCACCAAGGAAAGCTTTATATGTATGCCACAGAGATGCATAACTGTAAATAACCAGCACACTAAATAACATTTTAGCAAAGTTTAATCAACCTGTATAGGGCAACTTGACTAACATGGTGGGAACTCTGTTCAATCAGCAATCAAGTTTATTGATCACATCAGGGTGTTAAGACTCAGTATTTCCAGTCAGGTTGATCTGTAAATTGACTGCACATCACCACAGAGAGATTATTTAATGAGAATCCCATTTTGTGTCCTTTTTTGTGTCGACGATATTCTTTTAACCTCCTCCAACGACAAGACTGTTGACCTCTCCTGAAATATGATTGACCCTATTACTGCGCAGTGTTGTCAGCTGTTTTATCAGAAGACCGAAAAATCTGCTCGGCATCCCACTGTGCTCTGATGTAACGAAGGAGCAAATGTCTTGAACAGATTTGACAATTATCTTCATCTCCAGGTCAACCTGCCATTGTCATTTGCATTCAGAACTAGAGCAGGGATTTTCCACACTCTCTACTGTATGCCCCTTCCATACAAATTGCAGAATAGATGCGTTCTTTTGTTCAAAAAGCCCAACCGAATGATCAAGCGATCAATTGCATCATGTTGGGGATCAGCAGGCTTTGTCGCTCTGTCCTGGTTTAGCTGAAGCGTGTATTAATTTGGTATGTCTGTAGAGTCCTTCAGGACTTGTCTTTGTCCTGCCTTGTCTCATTTATGTCTTTGTGCTGTAGGGAGGAGCCAGATGTGCCAAAATATCTTAAAATAACTGGACTAACCTCCTGCTATTTAAAGTCTAGAGTTTCCAGGTAAGATAGATTGTTCTTGATTGTTTTTTTATTGTTAAAAATATTAAGGTTCTGATTAAGCCCTATTTTAAGGCCTCTCTCAGACTAACCCTAGCCTAAATATTAATCTATGGTTGTCCTCTGATTTTAGCTGTAGGTTGGATGGTGATGATAGGTTGATGAGAATGTGGACTGCTAGTCATTGTGAGGGATAAAAAATGATGTGAAGATGCTTAAATCTTTATTGCAGTGTAAAATCTAAGCCAGGCTGAACACCCACACTACACCCAAATCTAATTCCATATGTAAAATGCTTAGAACACAAAATATAAAGGAATTTGCAAGTTGTGGTTTCTAGGGTCATGAACTTCAGGTACCACATTGTCTGAGATTGTTTTTATTGCCATTTTTTTGCCCTCATGGTAAAGAGGATTTATGACTTTCATTCTAATGGAAGTAGAAATCGTTGGGACAGTTGTCCATCTATGTGATGCTTTTTGGGATGATGTCATAATAATTACACTCACCCGTCACTTTATTAGGTACACCTGTCCAACTGCTCGTCAATGCGAATTTCTAATCAGCCAATCAAATGGCAGCAACTCAATGCATTTAGGCATGTAGACATGGGCTGCTTCCGAAGTAGGTACTGCAATTGAATTTAAACGTACTAACTTAGAAACTACTATTAAAACTACTACTTAGAAAAGTATATTCTATACAGTATGAATGTGAGCAGTATGAATGGAATTCGGATGTACTACATCCGCCATTTTGTCATGGTCACATGCGTCAGTTGCGTCGCTTCACTGCCATTCATGAATTCTCTCGCGGGGCATCATGGGATAGCGCAGCATGCATGGAATGCGCACTTCAGAATCTCACCTGAAGTAGTAGGTCATCCGGCTACTTCTCGCGTACTGATTTTTGAATTCTGTGAATTCGGACATACTACTCGGTAGGGTTGGGCCGATAGACGATGTCATCGTCCATCGCCGATGGCTGATAAACTTCACGATGCTCGTGATCCATCGCCCCGCCCCACATGTATATTGATATATAACTTATTATTTGCATGTCATCTTAATAGCAATAACGGTCTTTTCATGAGCTGTGTTATATTATACTTATAGCTGCTGTTTGCACTGTCAGCATGGTGAGGATTAAATACATCGTGAGGATTATACAGCACCGCTCGTGCTTAAAATGTGTAGATTCAGTGGCAAACGCTGTTACCTGCAAACCCCGCCCCACAGACTTTACAGTGAATGGATGTTTTCATAGCGGACTTGAGGCCACTGGAAGTCTTTTATCACTCTTGGAAAAGTGTAAATGGTGGATTAACATTCAGCACATGATCACTAATAGGATGTGCCATTATTTAACTTTAGGTGGTTTCTAAAACTAAATCTGTCAGTGTTATTTTCATTCTCTCATCTTCAGCGCGTCACATTTCCGCGGCTGTTGCTCCTGTCATGTGAAGGCGTTGACTGAGTGATTGACAGCTGATATTAACCAATCCATTCGCGTTCAGTTCTAGCGCACTGGGCCAATAGTAAGAGCACAAAGGCGGGGCAAGCATTCCGGTCTTTTTTACTTCAGCAAGTTCACATGACAACTGTTTTAATCTGTTCCTGAGCGCTGCGTTTGGCATCTTTAGGTGCATAAATGTCTCCTAAATCCGCGCACGCGGTAAGGATTTTGCAGTGAAAACAGCTCGCACGGTAAAAATGCTATGCACTAGCACAAATGCTTTCAAATACATATTTTAGGTCGCATAAAATATCAGGCGCAAGTGTGACCAAAACGGTCAAGCCCTAGCATCTTTACTTGTTATTATGTCCTCATAATAATAATAAAATAGGAAGTTATCATTAATAAATTACACAATAAATTACAGTGAACTCCAAACGAACTCTCGTCTTGTCTCCGCCACCAGCTGTGGGGAAAAGCCATTATAAGGACATAAATCACTCCGCCTGATCATGCCAGAGTCCCGCGGAAAAAAAGTGATTGACAGGTGGTAATTTGTGTATAACTTTATTTATTTTTGGTTTGGTCATAGGTAAAGCAAAGACCATGTGGGTCAGGTAGTGAAAACGATAGGCTACAATTATTAAATTCGTTATGAATTAATTGATATTTTACAACAAAGACCCCCACCCCGCCTACAACGACGATACCATCGTCCATCGCCGATGTTCACATCAGACATCGTACGATGCCAAATTTGTCAACATCGCCCAACCCTACTACTCGGCTCGCATACTGATTTTAGCATACTGTATAGTATGGAAGTATGCGGTTTCGGATGCAGCCATGGTCAAGATCGTGAACGTGGCATGGTTGTTGGTGCCAGAGGGGCTGGTCTGAGTATTTCAGAAACCTCTGATCTACTGGGATTTCCACACACAACCATCTCTAGAGTTTACAGAGAATGGTCCAAACTAGAGAAAATATCCTGCCTTCCTGAGTATTGTTGCTGACCATGTCCATCCCTTTATGACCACAGTGTACCCATCTTCTGATAGCTACTTCCAGCAGGATTACAAGCCATGTCATAAAGCACAAATCATCTCAGACTGGTTTCTGGACCATGACAATGAATTCACTGTACTCAAATGGCCTCCACAGTCACCAGGTCCTTAATCCAATAGTGCACCTTTGGGATGTGGTGGAACAGGAGATTCGCATCATGGATGTGCAGCCGACAAATCTGCAGCGACTGCTTGATGCTATCATGTCAACATGGACCAAAATCTCTAAGGAATATTTCCAGTACCTTGTTGAGTCTATGCCACAGGCAGTTCTGAAGGCAAAAGGGAGTCCAACTCGGTATTAGTAAGGTGTACCTAATAAAGTGGTTGGTGAGTGTAAGTTCAGTTGTATATGTTCTCATATGTTCTTACACCATATCGTTTTTGGACCATCAATGTCCTTTTATGGTAAACTACAATAAGAAATATGTAATCTTGGGAATACAGTATTATAGTACAAGTCATTATACTCAAAGGAATTTTTATTGAGAATTCTTGTGAAATGGTGATGTCCTGATGATATCCTAGGTCAGGGGTGTCCAAACTCGGTCCTGGAGGGCTGGTGCTCTGCTGAGTTTAGCTCCAACTTGCTTCAACACACCTGCCTGGGAGTTTCTAGTATTTCAAGTAAGAGCTTGATTAGCTGGTTCAGGTGTGTTTGATTAGGGTTTGAGCTAAATTCTCATGGACACCGGCCCTCCAGAACCAAGTTTGGACACCCTGACCTAGGTGTTGCATTTATTAAAACTTATTTTTTGCTGTACATGAACCAAACAGGAATCCTCTATAGGTGCCTTGAACATATTGATCAGCAAATTAAGTTTCCAGTCCCTGCCTGGAGTATTGTACTGTATGCATATGATGCATCATGTCTCATATTGCCACTCTAACCACAATGCACTTAAATTACATTCCTACAGTAATGCATGCGCGACACGCTTATGATAGTTAGGACTCATTTCCAATCCTGAGGTACAGGAATCATAAGGAAGCAATGGTAATGATTCTTGGGTACAGAATAAATCAGACATGGCTCTTTACGACTCCTGTATTTATGAAGGCTGATTAATGAGCGTACGGCAAGGCAAGCTGTTGTTAAAGCCATCTGATTTATGGTTTTTCAATTACTCTCGGTTTGATGACTCTGAGATCGTTAATATGAATGTCCTCATTTGCAGTTTGGGGTTGTGGGATGCTGTGGATCTAAACACACAGTTGAAATTAGTAATAACATGCTATAAGAACAGTAAACCAATGCAGGGGCCAAGGATTATTGTTTTAAGTGGTTGCCAGCGGAGTTGCTTTGCAGTTGCTGGGTCATTGATGGCGGTTATGATATTAGCAAAGGCTATGGAAGTCTGCCTCTATGGCAGTACACAGAAAAGAAGACCAGAGCACAAGGCATTCATGTTAGCATGAGTTTGAGTGCTGCTTGTGCCATCTTCTAAATTTGTGTCATCATTCATTTTTTTTTCAAATCACTGGCAATAAAAATTAAGCAAAAATGGATACAACTTGAAATAAATCACTAGCATGTTCTGATATGACCTAGATGGGAAAAGACAAGCACGCACAGTATGTGAGATAGAAGATGAAAAATAAGCGAAGAGAGATGGAGCAGGAAATTACAGGGATATGCTCAATAATAAGCCGCTTTGGTTCAGTTTGTTCAGATGATCCTGTTGAACTGAATATGTTGGTGTGAAACATGTGCTGCCTAAACACTCCGAGGGGTTTTAAAGGTTCATAGAAAAAAGTTTCTTTTTAATCGTCTCATTTAGTTTTTTTGTCTTTTTTTGTGGCTAGGGTCTCCTAAAGGGATAGCTCATGAAAATATAAAAATTCACTTACCCTCAGGATCTTTGTAAATCAGTATAATCTTTTTTTTCCATTGAAAACCAAAAAAAAGCGTTATTTTGAAGAATCTTTTGGTGTTTATTTTTAATGAAGATCACAATTGACTCTATGAACTTCGATTGATTTGGTTTCAATATTCATAGCGCTTCACTTTTTCCACATTTTTTTATGTTACAGCCTTATTTTAAAATGGATTAAATTAATTTATTTCCTCAAAATTCTACACACAATTCCCCATAATGACAATGTGAAAAAAGATTTTTTGAAATTGTTGCAAATTTATTAAAAATAACAAACCTGAAAAATCACATGTACATCAGTATTCACAGCCTTTGGCGTGAAGCTCTAAATTGAGCTCAGATACATTCTGTTTCCACTGATCATTCTTGAGATGTTTCAGCAGCTTAATTGGAGTTCACCTGTGGTAAATTCAGTTGATTGGACATGATTTGAAAGGCATACACCTGTCTATATAAGGTCCCAGGGTTGACAGTGCATGTCAAAGCACAAACCAAGCATGAAGACAAAGGAATTGTCTGTAGACCTCTGAGACAGGATTGTCTCGAGGCACAAGGCTGGGGAAGGTTACAGAAAAATTTCTGCTGCTCTGAAAGTTCCAATGAGCACAGTGACCTCCATCATCCATAAGTTGAAGATGTCTGGAACCACCAGGACACTTCCTAGAGCTGGCCGGCCATCTAAGCTGAGTGATCGGGGGAGAAGGGCCCTAGTCAGGGTGGTGATCAATAACCTGATGGTCACTCTGTCTGAGCTCCAGCATTCTTCTGTGGTGAGAGGAGAACCTTACAGAAGGACAACCATCTGTACAGCAATCCACCAATCAGGCCTGTATGGTTGAGTGGCCAGACGGAAGCCACTCCCCGCCTGGAATTTGCCAAAAGGCATCTGAAGGACTCTCAGACCATAAGAAACAAAATTCTCTGATCTGATGAGACTAAAACTGAACTCTTTGGAGTGAATGCCAGGGGTTACGTTTGAAGAAAACCAGGCACCGCTCATCACCAGGCTATTACCATCCCTACAGTGAAGCATGGTGGTGGCAGCATCATGCTGTGGGGATGTTTTTCAGCAGCAGGAACTGGAAGACTAGTCAGGATAGAGGGGAAAGATGAATGCAGCAATGTACAGAGACGTCCTGATTGATAACCTGCTTCAGAGTGCTCTTGACCATAGACCGGGGCGACAATTCATCTTCCAGCAGGACAATGACCCAAAGCACACCGCCAAAATATCAATGAAGTGGCTTCACAACAACTTGGTGAATGTCCTTGAGTGGCCCAGCCAGAGCCCAGACCTAAATCCTATTGAACATCTCTGGAGAGATTTAAAAATTGCTGTACACTGTCGCTTCCCATCCAACCTGATAGAGCTTGAGAGGTACTGCAAAGAGAAATGGGCAAAAATTCCTAAAGACAGGTGTGCCAAGCTTGTGGCATCATATTCAAAAAGACTTGAGGCTGTAATTGTTGCCAAAGGGGAATCAACAAAGTATTGAGCAAAGGCTGTGAATACTTATTTTTAATACATTTTTAAAACTCTTTTTTCACATTGTCATTATGGGGTATTGTCTGTAGAATTTTAAGGAAATAAATGAATTTAATCCATTTTGGAATTAGGCGGTAACATAAAAATGTGGAGAAAGTGAAGAGCTATGAATACTTTCAAGATGCAATCTAATCCATACCAGAGCACCTATATAAAGCGGATGATCACTGTGATACGAAGCTCTTGTGTTTGTTTGAGAGAGAGAGCATGCTGTAGATCGCCCTCATGTCCTTCCTTATCTCCGTCTCCCTCAGAATATCCTGTTTGTCTTTCCAGGCTAAAGTTCATTCAGACCAACCCTTAAATGGACGGAGTGTTTTGATTCGACAAAAATGTGATCTAGAAGAGCAAGACCTATGATCATCCCTTCATTCACCCGACTTTTGTCAACATTACCTTTGATATCGCCCTCCCTTTGTTGCGATGCCAATGTTTATAGTAAAAGTAAGTCTCACAAAGATAGGCCTTGTTTAACGCATCCATCCTGGCCTCTCATTGCAAGCAGCTGGCCGGTGGTGTTTACAAATCACAGCTGGAGGTTTTTGGGACGGTCTTGCAAAGCTATTCTGAATTCTTGCTCCGGTTCCGAGCACAAACGCTTCCAGATTGTTGCACTACGGGGCCTGACTCTCATACCAACTGGGGCATGAGAAAATGGTTTGGGAGTGTACATAGACACATAATTCGCACAGTGTGGTTATTAGAGAATACAGAAGTTTGTGACTCAATGCCTTTTTTTTAAAAGAAGGGAGGGTTATTTGGACATCTGGTGATACCACTATTAAACACATTAAGGATGTTCGTAAGAATTAAAAAACAATCACATCAGTAGTAGTAACTGTGTGTAGTAAATACTATGCTCATAGCAACACATTCTGAATGGTTTAGGATTATTAGAAGACACTTTTGTGCAGGCTAACATTGCAGAAGCTAGTCAATCAGTGTTTAATGCACATTGTACACACAAATGCCTGATCGATTTTTGCAGGCTTTTAGCAGTTCCAATCTGATTCAATGTCTTTAAGCAGTTTTCTGGAGTTGAGGTGTGCTGGGTAAAAGTATTATTTATTGAAGTAGCCTGAGAAACTAGGAGATATTTATTAGGGCTGCAGAATACTGGGAAAATATGTGTTATGTGATGTTGAGTATTAATATAATATACAATATATTATTAATTAATAATTAATTAATATATATATTGTCACAAAATACGCAGGAGACCCAAATGCAAGTGAATGCAGGATGATTTATTAACAGGGATAACAGGAAATAACAACAGGTATAGATCTCACCAGATATCAAGGGTTAGGGTAGAGCAATGATGCATCTCTCAAGGAAATCGACAACGCTTAACAGCGGTAATAGTTCTTCAGAGCAACAGATCCAGAGGGAAGTCTCTCATGGATATCTCACCAGATATCGAGGGAAGGGGTAGAGCAATGGTGCATCTCTCAAGGAAATCGACAACACTTAACAGCGGTAATAGTTCTTCAGAGCAGCCAAACAAAGTGAATCTCTTGTGAGTGTCATCAGTGCAAACAGCGGTAACAACTTCAATGAAACCAAGCCGTGCTTGACAAGTCCAAAAGCAAGAGACTCTAAGATGACTCACCACCAGCGGATTCAGCGAGAGAAGCCTAACAGGGAACAGACACAGACGTGAACCACAACGAACTGACAACACGAGATACAAACACTGAACAGATAACGCGGTAACGGGCTGCACCTGTGGTTCACTGATTAACAGCTGAGCGATGCTGAGCAACAGCAAAGCACGTAACCGCTCAGCTGATGACATGTAAACACACACAGTCACGCGGTGAAGGTGCACCCAAACAAACACACCCATACCCACACACACACATACAAGAGAACAGACAGATCCACAACCGTATCTATATATATATATATATATATATATATATATATATATATATATATATATATATATATATATATATATATATATATATATATACACACACACAGAGTATATACATACAATTTCTCTGCACCCTAAAAAAATGCTGGGTTGTTGTAACCCTACATTGGGTCACATATAGACAAAACCAACCGTTAGGATAAAAAGTGTCATTTCAATTTAATTGAAAGAATTCCATATATTTAACCCAACTTTGGGTTACAACAACATTTTTATAGTGTAGAGAATTTGTTTGTAGTTTTTTTGTTAAAAAATCAAACTACTTCTCTACACCCTAAAAAAATGCTGAATTGCTGTAACCCAAAGTTGGGTTAAATATGGACATATGGTTTAGTGATATTTATCTAATTGAGTCTAAAACAAGTTGTTACATGTTTAAGTGTTATGTTTGATGAGACGTAACACTAAGTGAGTCTCTACTAGTGCTGGGTGAAAATGAGAAAACGCAACAAATGGATATGTGAAACAAAAATAACAAATTATTAAACAAAGAATATCAACCAATGAATATATGAATTTAAAATGTAATTTTAAAGAACCAAATTAAACAAAACAAAAAACAGGAGTGTTGCCAAAACAAAGAAATAAATATAACAAAACCCCAAACCACTAAACTAACTAACTAAATGCAGCAACAAAACCGTAATCTTCAGCGCTTAACTAAACTTCTTAACTATTCCAAAACATAATTACAAATGTGGCAACTCCTCCATAAACTAACTAACGCAAAAAACTATGCAGCTCAAAATGACTAGAGTTCTCGTAAAGTACACACTGTTAGCCATTAGCAAAACAAGAAATTATCTGATAATCCGATTCTCATAAAGATCATTCAACTTCCTAATAATGAATAATAAATTGAGCTGCACACACTTATCTAAAAAAAAGCACTTAAACGAGAGACAAACTTAACAACAACAGCAACAAAAATAATACGAACACAAATTAACAGGCTGGTCGACACAAGTGAGGAGTTTGGTGGTGAGTCAAGCACTTCTGCTCAACAGCGCAAGCCCTATATCCCTTATATGCGCACCCTGCTGATTGGTGCACCGAGTGTGTCATAATGGTGATTGATCTTCTCGACCAATAGTTGCACACCTAGAACAGAGTACACAACGGAAGAAAGACGAGAAAGCGAAAGAGAAAACAAACACAAAACACCAGAAAACATGCGTGAAACGTAACACAAGTATTTAAAGGTGTAAACATTTAGACTTTAAAACATTACAAGTGACTGAAGACCTGAAGTAATTTTCTTGGCTTGTCTCTACTCCCACCATTACTATTTATTTTCAGCTCTCTGTTCTAATGCTGCGTTCACACCAGACGCGGAAGAAGCGAGTGATTTACATGTTAAGTCAATGCAAACGGGCGAATAGGCATCCTGCGGCGCGATACACGCGAATGGCGCGGCGCGAATGACTCGAATTGCGCGAATGGCGCCGCGTGAATTGAGCGTTTGACGCCCTTAACGTGCAAATCCTGCGAATCGCTCGAGTTCAAAAATCTAAACTTCTGCGGACATTCCCGCCGTGTTAACCAATCAAAAGCTTGCTCTTGTGGGGGCATGATTGTGACGTAGCACCTGTTGTTGGTGTCCGGGGAAAATCCTCCAGCCGACACCAACAACAGTTCATCAAACTGGGCTCGGCTCAGTCAGAAGCACCGCTGAAAGCCTCCGTCATCCAGGTTAAGTTTCTGGAGGAGTTTATGAGCTCACAGAGCTGGGTGCACCTCTGAAATTATCTAGTGGACTCAGACACGGCTCCAAACGTATCGACGCTGTTTTACAGCCTTCATAAAGCACATAAACACAGTTATTTTATCAATAAAATCCATGTTAGCCATTTAGCAACGAAGCTACAGTCACCGGGCAGACAGAAGCCCGGCCCATGACGCAAATCCGCGTCTGTTCTGAAGTGAATTTGACGCGCGAATGAAGCGAGTAAACTCAAATGTTCACACGTCTATTTACTCGCAAATAGCGCAATTTAGCCGCGCATTCGCGTCTGGTGTGAACTCAGCATAAGGCTCTACATTTTTCAAAAAGATGCCATTTTTTGGAAAATGCTGAGATCATTCAAGAATATAGGCTCATTCTTAAAGTATTCGCAAGTACTTAATCAAACAACAATGGTAGAGTACAGCAGTGGATTCCCAATTTCGGTCCTCAGGCCCCCTGCCCTGCACGTTTTGTATGTCTATTTTATTTGACACACAAGGATCAGTTCATGGATCTCTCTGTTAATGAGCTGATGATCTGAATCAGGTGTGTTAAGTAAGGAAGACATACAAAATGTGCAGGACGAGGGGTCCCGAGGACTGGAATTGGGAACCACTGGACTCTACAGGACTCTGTCGGTGCATACCAAATGGGATATATCGCCTTCTGAAAGGCCACTTCATAGGGTAAACAATCATGGTTTCCATATTGAAGTGTCATTCCAAACTAAAGTGCTCAAAACTGGCCACTTTGAAGGGCCCTTCGGAATGAAAGATTTCGAAGGGTACAACTGTGGGCCCCCATGATCCTTTGTGCAGGGAAGTTGTTTGGTGTTCCATTCTAAATGGCTGATCCCTATTCCCTAATCCCTACGAAACCGTCACTCTGGAAGGTAAACCCTTCGAAGGGAAAAGGCCAGAGGGATGAGCTCTTCCAAATGGAATGCGCTGTTTTTGTTGTGCTTAAGATACTAGTGACATCGCCATCTACTGGCCTGGCATGCATAGTACAGCATTTCTTTTTGCCATTTCATTGATGACAAAAATGTTAAGAAAAAAAAAAAAAAGAGATCCGAGTCTTGAAGTTTGCTTCCTGCACTACCTGACAACTTAGTTCTCTCTCCTTCCGATCACACACAGTCCTTAATGAATTCAGGACCAGCGGCCTCTGGGGCGCTGCTCTTTGCTTTTGTTATTACTGCAAATCACCGCATTGCAATCCCTTCCAGATGGCCCCCATCTCCTCCCTCAGCTCAATTGAATTGCCCGTTTTTACGACTGCATCCAGAAGCATGTTTTCATGCATCTTTTTGTCTGCATCCGGAAACTTCTTGCTCTCTTTTTATAAAACACAACAGCATAACTTAATGTGGGCACTCTTTTGGGGAGGCCCTGGCTCTGTTTAGAGAGTATGCCCTCGAGAGGCACTTTAAAGCCAATGTTAAAAGCAGACGATGCCCAGAAAGCTCACATCAGATTTTATGTCTGTTGCCGAGGCTGGCTAATTAGCTGATCTTGTTGTTGAACTTTCTGCGAGGGTCACCGAGTTTAAAACAGAGCTAGAACAGGAAAATCGAGTTTTAAGAATGTAATTGAATTAAGATTTTTTATTTTATTTTACCATATCATCGGTTATATAAACAGCTGTTTACCTCACCCATTTGACAATTTCTCCACCACCTTTAGTCTCTATAATTAAATCAATCCCAGGGGTGGAAAGAGGTTAAGTTCTGTTTCTTTTACTACTCCAATGCAGACAGCAGATCACATATCTTTGCTGTTTATCATTCTTAAAGATATGCATGGAATCTGTATGCTTACAATTTTCTTTCCTGAAGTATGATTATCCTGGTGCTCAAGCTTTATCTGCAGTTCAAAATGTCTTTAATAAATAACCTGAAGTTGGAACAGCAAGTAACCAATTGAGATTCACAGAGAACATCCTAGAAACTATCTGGCAATGGCTTAGCAACTGCAATTCACCGTACATACATTTTGAAAAGATGAGCACAAAATCAGTGTCAGTGTTCAAGCTCCTATCATTAGATACGTTTCCATCCACCTATTTCTACCAGAAAGACTTTTCAGGAGGCAGATAAGCGTTTAAACATTTATTGTGAATTGTTTGCATAAGTGTAAGTTCGTTACGATCCTTTCATAAAGTCCTTTGGCGTAAGCCTCGTCTATGGTGCGGAATTCTGGATGAGCTGGCAGATCCTGCCTGAAGATAAAGGCAGGGCGAAGCTAACCCCCTGAGTGGAGACGAGGCCGACCTGGTGGAGGTGGTGGGGAGGATGGAGGGAAACTTCCGCAACGTCACCTGAGTACAGCGAAACAGATTGTTTAGATGGGCTTATATATAGCTTGCTTGGTTGTTGTAGGCTGACAAGATAATTATTATGAATGACGTGACATCTCAGTCTTCCTGGCAGAACTATCGCTAAAGCTTTCATTTCTATTTGCATTATGAAATATTGCATAAACATGCATAATGGAAATGCCAAGATGGGCATACATTTAGAAAATACACAACCGAAGGGCAGTCCTTATTTTGTAAATTGCAAGGTCCTGTAGCAGATCGGGGTAATGGATCTGCCATGTTACCAGAGGAGGGAGAGGTGTCACGGACGAAAGTGAAGAGCGGGGGGTGGGGGTGGGGTGTCGTGGATGAAAGTGAATGGGGGGGGGAGTTGTCGTGAATAGTTGTCATTGATAGTGAAGAGGGGGGGTGGGGTAGTTGGTTGTCATATACGAAAGTGAAGAGCGGAGGTGGGTTGGAGCATGTGAGGAGGACGATCGGTAAAATAAGGTGCCGGATCAGATTTCAGAGGTCCTGGATCCGGCTTGTTCCGGCACAAATTAAGCCCTGCTGAAGGGTGATTTATACTTCTGTGTCAAGCACACACATATGCTTTGGCACAGCCTCCAGCATAGCATCTATCAAAAAAATGTCACTGCATGTCACAACGACGCATAGTGCAAGCTCTGTGATTGGTCGGCTTGGTAGCGCTGACGAGTGTGGGCGGAACCGAGAGCCATATGAACCGGATGGAGCGAGTGTTTACAAGTGTCGAGTCCTGTGAAGGAGCTCCAGGTGGAAACTTTTGTTTTGTGTTTACCTTATGATTAAAGTTGTTGCACATCCGCCGATTCATGCCTTAGAATGAGCGAGTTTTAGCTACTTGTACATTAAGGTAGCGTTAAAAAAAACAACACCCACGAAGAAACTTGACACAGAGAAACAAAAACACCTACTGCCAGCTAGCATTTCGGAAGTGTTATTGCAGAGGAACACAAACAGCACGCAGAAGGCATGCGCCATGGGTCACTGTGATCAATCGAAGCAGGAAGTATAAACCAGCCTTGAGTTGGATAAACGTTTTATTCAATAAGAGAAAATGTGCATAAACTACGATAGAAACACATTTACCAAATAAATGCCAGGATGTATAACAAGAAAGTTTTGTATATCACTTGCATCAGTTGCGTCTTTGGATGGAAACATAGCTACTGTGTTTAAAGGTACTAAGGAAGCTTCCAGAGCTTAACTTCAAATATGTTTGGCTCTTTAGATTGTCTGTTTAGATTCAGATTTTAGCTGAAGACCAATCACAACAGACTGGGCTATCTGGCCAATCAGAGCAGAGTACCAGATGCTTAAACCAACCTTTAAAGTCAATGCAAAGGAAGTGCTGATGCTGCAATGTATTTAATTTATTCATTTTCTTTCCGGCTTAGTCCCTCCATTTATCCGGGGTCGCCACAGCGGAATGAACCACCAACTTATCCAGCACATGTATTACGCAACGGATGCCCTTCTAGCCGCAACCCATCTCTGGGAAACATCCATACACACTCGTTCACACTCATACACTACGGACAATTTAGCCTACCCAATTCACCTGTACTGCATGTCTTTGGACTGGGGGGGGGGGGGGACCGGAGCACTCGGAGGAAACCCACGCGAACGCAGGGAGAACATGCAAACTCCACACAGAAACGCCAACTGACCCAGCCGAGGCTCGAACCAGCGACCTTCTTGCTGTGAGGCGACAGCACTACCTACTGCGTCGCCTACAATGTATATAATGTGGAAATTAAATAACTTGGATGGCTGCAAACCTACTATAGGAGACCTCCAAACCAAAATGAGGGACTTTTAAAATAGAATAATAGATGAACGTTAAACCCAATGTTTTCCATCACAACGAGTTGAGACTATGTTCAAAAGTGCACAGTTCTTACTTGAGCTTTGGTTTCCTTCTTGCATTACTGTGGTAATTCTTGCTCTCTCAGTGTCCCTCGGGATTCAATTATTAGTTCATGTAGAGAATCACATGCTGTTTAGGGGCCGAGCGGTGTGAGAGGTGGAATGCTTTGAGCCTGGCTGGAGGTTTGGTAAGAAATGAGAGGTATTTTGCAGTCTCTGTCACGCAGAGCCAGAAAGAGAAATAGGAGCGCCCGGTGTAGGGCTTCTGGGAGGTTGTAGACAAGAGATTAAGGGGGGCAGGTGGTACTTCTCTTTGTTTGCCTTCTCGCAGGGTTTCTGTTTCTCCAACTCTCATACTTTGTGTCATATGAGCTTTAGAGTTGCCTGTAAGTGCACTGTGCGCACCACTGCATTGGTGCAGTCTGACAATTGACCTCACTTAAGCCAATTATTACTCACATGTGGCAATTAGCGAGTGTTAATACTGGTCGCAAGAGTATATGTGTGTGGGGTCTCTGCGGGACTTCTCATCTGGTCCACAATACCTCTACGTGTCCCCTGTGCACCCTGCTAGGAATGAAAGGACTATACAGAGCTATTGTGGGTGTGTGTTTGGTGACTGAGTAGACCATGTGGAGTTCGTTCACAAGTCCATTATCAAAAAAAGATTAGTCCTCTCTGTCTTCTGTTGAAGTATTCCTGGCCCTGTGAGATACAATCAGACAGGCACATCTCACTTCATATTCGACTCTCAATCTCTCGAGCTGGACTGTCTGGCAGATTCCTGGCTGTTCGGAATGGCTGATTTGGCTGGAAGAGTCTTAGTTTGAAGCTGATTTTTGAGTACTTTTTCAAGGGCAAGTGCCTCATCTATAGGATCTTTATTTGATTCTTTCGCAATGTTTAACCTTGTATTAGGTCTGGGCGATTAATCGAATTGAAATCACAAATGCAATTGAGCAAAGCTGTGCTTGTTGTGCAGGTCTTCTCAAGGAAGCAAGGTGTGATTTGTAGGAATGGCTGACGCAAAACTGACGTTTCAACACGGTGTCGAGATCCCGAACCAGACATGTTTCAAAACACCTAGGTCATGTAACTTAAGCGATTTAAAGGATCGTTAATTTCACAAGCATTTCGAGACTTGCCAGATCTGCATTTTATTGACCGGGTCAGAAACAAAACACTAGTTGACCATGTGTGGAGATCTCAAGCATCTCAAGTTTCGAATCCAGGCATGTACAAGCATTCAGAACTTGTGACTTAATGTATATTATTAATGTTGACATTTTTATGAACGAGACAACAGATATTTATTCATAAAGAGTTAATGCAAATGTCAGACCAATGTTAAAACAAAACAAATGACAAGAACAGAGCAATAAACAAAGTAACTTCAAATGACCATAGTTGCTTTATCCTGAATTCAAACCCATTATCTCTGCATGACATTCAGGAACACTAACCACTCCACTAAATCACTTGATGTTGTGACTATACAACGTTGGGTATAATTCCTCAATTTGTGTAATATGTCAATTTCCTGCTAACATTTGAGCTCTATTGAGCATGTTCTTAAACACCGCTGATTTGCAACAGAAATGACTGATCGGCCATGAAGGTCAATGTTTACTCACTGTAATCACATCCCGGTAAACCGCGGTGAGTTCGATGAACTGATGACCTTCACTGCCAATCATAGTAATTTCTGTTGAGCATGTGAACCCAATGGCAAACAAGCGGTGCTTAAGAATGCGCTCAATAGCGCTCAAATGTTAGCTGGAAATGGACGTTTTTAAAATGTAAGTGTTGATTGGTACTGAATTCCAGGATTGTGACAACGCTAACCACCACTAGTGATTTATAGTAAATCTCTTTCGAAGGCCAGAGGGTGCAATCACAGAAACCCTTGAACCTGTCCAAATATACACAAAGAAACCTAGGAAATCCCCTGGGGAAAATAGCAGTTTGTTCAATAAAAAGAAGATTTAACTGCTTTTATTGATTCATCGTGACTAATAAACACAAGGTTATAGAATAGCCATGAAGAAAGTTTTAAACACTTGATTGTAGTTTTGAGGTGAGTTTGGAGTAACAGCATGTTATGCAGAGGTGGGTAGAGTATTCAATATCTTTAATCAAGTAAAAGTACAAGTATTTGCACAAACTTTTACTCAAGTAAAAGTAAAAGTAATAATCTTAAAAGTTACTCAAGTAAAAGTAAAAGTAATAATCCTAAAAGTTACTCGAGTAAAAGTAAAAAAGTATCTGATGAAAAAATTACTCAAGTAAATAGTTACTAGTTACTTTTCATTATATATATATATATATATATATATATATATATATATATATATATATATATATATATATATATATATATATATATATATATATATATATATTAGACATGGGACGATAACCGTTTTCAAAGTATACTGTGGTTTGGAAAAAACAAGGTTTTAAAACCGCCAATTTTTTTTGCTATACCGTTCCTAAGGTATGTGTAAGATTTTTTTATTTACTTCTTTTTTTTCTTTTTTTTTTTTAGGACAACAGTATCTGTAGCAGAAAACATATCCAAAGATGCCGTTTTAAATAGTAAAGAAATCAGTGTTTTTGAAACAAATGAAGACAAGCACATCTTCCTAAACTTCAGCCATTATTCCAACATAGGCACTTGCGCTCTAACCGTAAGCGGGAGACGCGTCTCTATAGCAACCTCACAACCTCTCTAATGCAGCGCCTCGCGATATTTGCAAACAAGTCATATGAATCATATTTATTATCATTTGACAGTAATGGAGGAACGCCGCCTAATGTAGCGAAGTAAGAGTAATGCTTTTTCTCCAATAATTTGCTTGAGTAAGAGTAAAAGTACGCATATTTAAATGTACTCAAAAAGTACACGTTACCCAACAATTTTACTCAAGTAAATGTAACGAAGTAAATGTAACTCGTTACTACCCACCTCTGATGTTATGTCATATGTTGCGATTTCATGTACAGATTTTATTACCGTAGTTCATTGAGAAGTGACGTAAACAGCACAACGATTATCTCAATGTTCTTATTGACCGACTGAACAGAATTTGTATTTAAACCAATTCTTTTTAATTGGATATTTTTGGTATTGTATACTTTACTCCATATAAAAGAGCATGCTGGAGAATTACTAGAACCGGTTTTACTGACAAAACGCGCATGAAAATTGCCTTGATTAAAACACCTAGCCCTACCTTGTACACATGTCTGAGCTTTATCAAAGGAGTAGAATATCAGGTAGAAGTCTGATCTTCCTTATTTGTCTGATCTGTTACATAACTCAATCTATGTTAAGACCAGGACACCCCAAGTAAACAGTTGGTCATTGGGCAGTGTCTGGCCATCGGTGAGCATCTGCCAGGCTAGTTTGTTTGGTGTGTTTGGGCTCAAAAACTGAAGTGATGGAACTAAGCAAATGATACAAGTCATGAGGGAAAACAAGGAAGCTGGCTGTATATTTAAATATTTGCAAATGTTATGGGTTTTCAGACATATTTAAAGGAGTGAACCCATCTGTGGTACTGGCAGAAGGGTATGTAAATGTGGCTTTGTTTGTGGTTTGTATGTGTGCAACACTAGTTCCAGTTTCTCTTTGTGGAATATCACCTGATGTTGGTTGTTATCTTATGAATTATGCTGGTCTCTACAGACTTCTCAAAAGTGTATTGTAGGAGCAAATCATACCTCCATAATGGCACTTGTTCTGCTTGATCTCAGTCTTTCTGTAACCACTTTCCAGGTTTTTATAAACTGCTCTCTTGTGCAAAGATTACATTTCATATATGTAATATTTGTTAGAGGTTGAGTGAGCTTAAGCTGAACACCCAGTCGGCAGTGGAGTATTTTCCTCCGCTCAGTACTTAAAGGGCAGTGCTGTTCTACTAATCTAATAACTACATTACAGATGTCTCTTGGCAGTAAGGAGCTCATATTGTAAGCCTACACAAAGCTCTGATCTCTCTCTCTCTCTTATCTTCAGTGGCAGGCATATTTCATTAATCAGTGCTGGAGTTGAACTGGGTTGCAAATCACTTGTGTTCACATTTACTTAATCCAGATTAAGGCATTTTTGGAAGTATTCGTGTGGACCTGAAAGAATGGACGAGAACTGGTAGTTTCTAAGACATTGACCGTTTTTTTTATTTATTCTTTTGGACTCTATAGGTGTGCTAGTGGGCACTCCAATTTGAGCAGCAGTCACGATGGTGGCTCTGTCGCTGAAGATTTGTGTGCGGCAGTGCAATGTGGTCAAGACCATGCAGTTTGAGCCCTCAACTCCAGTTTACGATGCTTGCCGGATTATCAGAGAGAGAGTTCCAGAGGCCCAGACTGGACAAGGTAAGAGTTCCAAAACATTTTACTTTAGTTTTATACTTTTCCATGAAAAGACCCTAAGACCGAAAAGATATAACCACTTAACACTGCACCCCCCCCCCCCCCCCCCCCCCCTACCCAATTGACATTTTGAAGGATCACAGTCAAATGACAACAATCACTTGTCCACTAGAGCCTACTTAATCAGGTACCCAGAACTTGTTTCCAACCTAGACCTGAACACCCTATTCTTAATATCAACACCCCATTCTGAATATCAACATTCAAGACCTTATTCTTAGAATGCAAGAGTTGCAACTATGGCTTCCTAGAAAGCCATTCTTTGTGTTCCTTTTGAAGACCTATCTCCTCGATCAATTCTAATGTTAATTCAAGGGCTCCCTCCCGTTTGTAAGGCGAGAGGGGAGTGTGAGCTCAGGTAGGTCTCGAGAACTCCCCCGCTTATTATATGGCTAATGGCAATTAGGAATTGCTGATTAAGAGCTCATCAATGGTGCCAATTTAGTTTGATCAATTCACCTATGTCCCATGTCTTTGGACTGTGGAAGGGAAACCGGAGAACCCGGGGGAAACCCACGCAAGCACGGGGAGAACATGTAAACTCCGCACAGAAACATCTACTGGCCAAGTAAGGATTTGAACCAATGACATTTTTGCTGTGAGGCAACAGTGCTAACCACTGGGCCACCGTGCCACCCTGTCAAGAAAAAGGAGGGAGGAGTAGGGATGGAAGGGCGGATTCTTCATGACAAATATAAATAACGTAAGAAACTGATTATTTCTAGTGAGCTCGGAATCATCCGATTGGTGAATCCTGTGTTGCTAAAGCAGGACCAGCTGTGGTCAATCATAAGCATGTGATCCACTTGAAATTAGTTTATAAATAAACTTCACTTATTTTATTGCTAGTTTTTGTGTTTTAATACCTTTTATTTTCTGTCTCATTCTTATCTAAAGCACTTCATTTCTGTTTCATATGAATTTGCTGCTAAAGTTGCATATAAACAGCTACATTGTCACAGCTGACATATTTTTAAACAATTTTCTACTGTTAGGTGTATTTAGCTGTCTTTGGCTTAAATGATCCTGGGTGGCTCGCCAAAGTATTAGATTAGTCTAATACAGGGCTATTCCTCATGAAAGTTCATGAAAAGCATCCCAAACGAAGGGCCGGAGAGATATGACTTACAATATAAGTGATGACACAACTGCATATAAGAGCCCATATGTTGTATTTTTGCTTCTTAAGACACCCACGTTGGCTTTTTCTACATTGAAATGTTAATGTGTCGTATTTTGAAACTGCATTATATCACTGCATTGGACAATAGGCTATTTTTAACATTCAAATGTTGTATTTCAGAGCACAACAAAATCAGTGTATTGCTTAAGTAGGTTTCTTCTACATTCAGACACATTCATATGTTGTTTTGAACTGCGTAACAATTATGGATGCAACAATTCTAGATTTTGTTTGTACAATTATATAGTGTGAAGAACAATCATGGTTTCACGGTTATCACGTCTAATGTAAATTTAAGCTAGCTAGATTTAGATCTGGACATCCCTAACTAATACTAAAAAACCTTTAAAAGGCATTTTCATTAGTAATATTTTTAATGCTGTAGGTTTGTCTGTGCTTATAGGCAGGGCTTAATTTGTGCCAGAACACGCCAGATCCGTCACCTCTGAAATCTGATCCGGCATCTCATTTTTCCGATCCCCCTTCTCAACCGCCCTTCTCCCCCGTCTGCTGTTCACTTTCGCTTCCTTCCGCGACTCCCCAACCCTCTTTACTTTTGCTCCGTTTGCGCCCACATATTGGCATTTATTCTTACATTAGAATGAACAAACTTGCAAGTGGAAAAGACGTGATATAGCAACGCTATCTCACGGCAATTCGTAACTTTTTGATTAGTGGCTAATTCGTATGAATTCGTACGATCTAATACGTACAAATTAGTATGATTTGCCCATCACCCAATGACGGTTGGGGTTAGGGGTGGGGTTGGGTGCCACGCCTCCTTTTTAAAATCGAAAAAAAGTACGAATTCGTACGAATTAGCCACTAAACTGACAAAACGTAAAATACATACGTTTCCTCGTGAGATCAGGCTGGAAATAGGAACGGCCCGCTGCTATAGTTAATCCGGTGTGCGTGCGTATTAGCCTCTGTGTACAATCTCGGAACTTTAAACTAGCGCACTTTTGGCAACTTGGCATAACTTTGTCCATTGCAGCAGCTTCGTTCCGTGCAACAGAAATGCGGCTTAGAGAAGCCTTTACGATTAATTAACCGTGACGAATTAAAGCGCAGTTAATAGTGAAATCGGCTAATCGTTGCATCCCTGATAACGATATCAGTGCATTGTACAAAAGGTCTTTTCTACAAACATATTCAAATGTTTTCGGCCGATCGCACCACTCGCTTAATGTCAGGTGACTCACGCTCTGCTCAGCTTGTGCTGTATTGAACAGACACACGTCACTTCATAACTATAGCGGCCGTTTTTCGACTGAACTAAATTTATTTTTGATGTTTTGGTCACACTGTTTGGAGGGCCGGAACAAATTGCAGCCAATTGAATAGCCCTGCTCTAATACATAAAATAAGTAAGCTGACCAAAGTTTTTACAGGGAGATGACTTTATTGAAGACTAGTACACAGTATGTTATCTGTGAGGCAAAACTTTATACTAGTTACAACAAAGGAAATGACCCCCTACAGCAGGGGTGTCAAAGTCAATTCCTCAAGGGCCGGAGCCCTGCAGAGTTTAGTTCCAGCACTGCTTCAACACACCTATCTGTAGGTATCAAACATGCCTAAAGCACTCAATTAGTTTAATCAGGTGTGTTTAATTAGGGTTGGAACTAAACTGTGCAGAGCTCTGGCCCATCAGGAACTGGCTTTGACACCTGTGCCCTAGAGATTACCCAACTAGTTTGGTTGCGTCACAAATTTTGAGTTGCTGTAGGCCATTTGGTTGACACCTTTTCAGATGCAGGTGCTTGTTTGCATCTAAAACAAGCCATACAATCTATCACTACCAAACAAGAGAAAACCTACTGCATCTCAAACCATGTTTCACACTGTTTCCAGGAAACATGTCATTCAAACCAGAAACCATAGCAAAACTGGTTTTAGTTTGAATGAACCCCAGTAGTCATAGAAGTGGGTTCTACTCCTATTCATTTCAAACAGATGCTAGTTTTGAACGAGTGCCACCCTAATGGTGGGCACCGGCTCCAGTTTAAGCACCAGTGCCAATGGTGTGCACTTTCGCTGTATTATTGTTGTGTTTTGGTGTTGTATTTAAAAATGCTGTTTCCTATATTGTCGCAATGTTGTTCTTATGTTGTTGTTCCTATGTATGTACACGCAAGTGACGGTTATCTGTAAACCAATCAGAGTTCAGCAGCAAGTCTAGCTTTAGCCTTTTGGTGTTGTACTGTTATGCTAGGCTACCTTATGAAAGCGTCCCAAAAAGGTGGTATGGTACGGTTCACTGTTTTGCTACTTTTGACAGTGGAGACAGATATATATGCGTACCCTAGTGTACTCTACCAACCCATCGTGCTCAGTGGAAATAAACCATTAGATAAAATTTCATGCATTACCTTTTAGTTAGCCTTGATTACAACCTAAAGGGGAAAGTTCACCCTGCTAGAGGAACTGAGAATACTACACTTATTATAGAAAAAAGTGTTTTTAGATTGTTCGAAAATGTTACTTGGGCACACAAGGGGCAGAGAGTACTTTTGTGTTTGGTCTAAATTTTGCAAAAAATATGCAGAGCTTGACAGAAGTTTATATTTTAGGCTAAATGTTTATACCAGCTGCTTTACATCACTTTCTGCATCAATCATGTCAAAATACGGGTGGTAAAGTGTTACTCTATGGGCACCCACAGCTAATCACCAGTTCAGGGTCTGATGGATAAGTGCACTCTATCTCTCTCTCATTACATCTCCACTCAAGTCTGCCACAAAGTCAAGCATAAATGCTTTCTACTCACTGGAGCTTGTGAATGGGCGGTGCACCATCAACTCATCAGAGTTCATCACCTTGGGATGAGTCTAGCTCAGGGGTGGGCAAACTCGGTCCTGGAGGGCCGATGTCCTGCACAGTTTAGCTCCAACTCTAATCAAACACACCTGCTTATAGATTTCTAGTGATCTTGAAGGCTGTTTCTCAATATGCGTTCTTCAGCGGTCTTGCGTCCTCGTGTTCTCGTGTAACGTCATCATCAGCTGCCAAAGTTCAGTTCCAATACTCAAGATCGCAAGTACAGAGGACGCGTGAAACTTCCCGGATGTGTTCTTGATATCGAGGACGCACCGATGCAGACTTGAGCACCGATCTCGCTCTAGAAGTCCCAGAAGTCATTGCGATTGGAGGTGGGAAGCGCAGCATTTTATTTACATTTATTATTAAAGTTCGGAGATATCACTTATTTACCTCAAGAGTTTCCCTAAATGAAACGGTGAATATAAACATTACCATGGACATCTTAATAAAGGAATAAACACATTAAGAATGTTTGTTTGCTCAAATTCGTATTAAAATCAGTTTTATTTGTATTGTGCAACGTATATTTATAATGTTTTTATGCATAATATATATTTTGAAAAGGGGAAAAACAATAAATCATTGTATAAATGCTGTAATTTTTAAACAATTTTTTATTTAAAACGCGTGAAGGTCACGTGACCATCAGGAACAACCAGGGAAGAACGCAGCATCTCATTTCTCACAGGACGCGGTCTCTGTTCTCGTGGTCTCCCGAATTCGTTCTACCGAGGACACCTGGCAAGACCAGTCTCCACAAGAACGCAAGTCCGTTCTCAGCATTCTTGGAATTGAGAAACAGCCGAAGACACTGATTAGCATGTTCAGGTGTATTGATTAGTGTTGGAGCAAAACTGTGCAGGACACCGGCCCTCCAGGACCAAGTTTGCCCACCCCTGGTCTAGCTACAGTTTTGAGACTGTTGTCCCATGCGGGTCTCATGATTGCTGCCCTCTAAGGCTACAATGAATTGTATTTGTCTTCTAAATGTCAATTGTTTCCTTCAGGATCAAGGAACGCTCCACTTTTTTTGGGGAAATAAACTTATTTTACAAGTCTCCTAGAGTTAAAACAGTTAACATTTTTGAATCCTTTCAGACGATTTCTGTCCGGCGGGAGCACTTTTAGCTTAGCTTAGCGTAAATCATTGAATTGGATTAGACCATTAGCATCTCTCTTTTAATTTTTCTATTTAAAGCATGGCTATTTTGTATTTACAGTTGAAACCAGAAGTTTGCATACACTGTATAAACCATTTAAAAAAAGAAATTTTAGAAATTGTTATAACTTTTCTTGAAAGTCAAGCTTACATACAATAAGATTATTATGCCTCTGAAAAAGCTCAGATGATGGTGTCAAGGTTTTGGAAGTTTCTGATTGGCTAATTCTTTAATAATGGATGATATTTATAACATCCATGTTCGCACAGGGATTTGTCTCTTTGATTTGGTGTTACTTCCAAGGAGCGAGTTGTTGTTTTAATTACAGTATGCAAAAATCGTTGCAGCATCAGATTACGGGCTTTTCCTGTCCGACGATGACCCCAGGAAAGGGATCTGGTTGGAATCAGGACGCACCCTTGATTACTACATGCTGCGGAATGGGGTAAATCACTTTATTAGGCTTTGTTGTAAAAGTTTGTATTTCCATTGCTTCATTGTAGCACTTATTCCCATCATGCACAGGATGTTCTGGAGTACAAGAAAAAACAGAAGCCACAGAAGATCAAAATGCTGGACGGAACCATCAAAACCATAATGGTGGATGACTCCAAAACAGTAGGGGAGCTGTTGGTCACCATCTGCAGCAGGATAGGTGGGTCCTTGCTTGATTCTTTGTCCTTCCTACAGAAACGTTGGAATAAATAATCATTATTAGTCACAGTTGTCTTTTGTCTTTGTCTTTGGTTGTCTTTTAATATCATCATTTTTTTTTATTATTATTACTATTATTATTGATTGTTATATTAGGTTTTTAATTGACCATGGCATTTTTTTAATTTATTTCTACATTTAGATTACCTTTGTTTTTATTTAATGCTCACTTAAGCTCAGTAATACTTTAATTGCACTGTTAAATGTAACATTTATGTTTATTTTATGCAAAACATAAAACTGTGATGCCTGAATTCATATTCATTTAGAAATGCTGATTTTAGTTTTTAGTGTTTTCATTCAAGTTTATTTAGACAAAATAGTAAACCATGTTAATATTGTGTTTTCTATTTATCAGCGCATCACCAGTAATAAATAAACAAAACATATTTCTATATGTTCCGTATTTAATTTATCACCCTTTTGCATCAATTTTATTTTATTTTATTTTTTTTATTTTAATATATTTTTGTATTTGGTACAGTGTTTCTTCTAGGATTTTTTCCAGCTGTGGCGGCAGGCCTTTTTTTACACTGCCAACTATTTTATAGACAAATATTACACGCAGTATTACAAGTCGAGATAGCATTCATGTAATATGAGCATACGAATCTCTTTGCTTGCGCTCCGATTTCCTCTGTTCGTGCACAGAACTTATTGCACGCCCTCAACTTTACACGTTCAAGTGCAGATCTTTATGTGCGCTCTCCAGTAAGTGCTGCTGAAGCACGATTTAGTGCATTTTTGTGCGTTTTCCGACATTAACGCGTCCTGAAGTAAAGTGAAACGGCTATAAACTCCAGCAAGATAAAGTCATTGTATGCAGAGCCATTGACCTTTATCGATAAAGTATACTTATGGAAACTGTGTTCATCTTAACTGAAAGCTTGACGCCGTGTTTGCTGGACTCACGCACCTGTCAGTCAGTCTGTCAGAGAGTCAGTCAGCATGTCGCCTTAAAGGGTTGAACAAATAGCGCACAGCACTACTACGGTTACAGAAAAGTTTGCGCTGTTTACCTCTAATATGTTTTGGTGCGATTATAATCCACTATAAAAAAACAGGACTAAATGTTTTAAATGCGAGGTTGTAATGTAGCCGTGGCGGGATGAATTTTGGCGTGGTGGCCCGCCACGGATGAATGAATGTAGCGGAAACCTTGTGGTATATTTTGATATTGGATGTTTAATGCATCATAATTGTTTCTATTTGTACATTAAATTGCTTTTGTTGATATCCAATGCTTTCAAAATACTATAATAATAATAATAACAATAATAATTAATGATAACAAAATACTAAATATTAAATAATTTTACAGAAAAACAATTGTCACTTGATTTTTTTCCAATAATGTAAGACTCTTATTTGAACTTAACCTTAGCTTTTTTAATTTTTTAAGGGTTAACTTTTAAGTGAGCAATGCATAAATACTTTATTACCAAAGTCTTCAATATAAACTAATTTAAGTAATTTTAGCCAGCAGCTAACTCTCTGCAACTCTCACATGGTCGCCCACTGAAGCTAATCAGGGCTGCGCCTGGTCAGTACCTGGATGGGAGACCACATGGATAAGCTAGGTTGTAGATGTGGTGTGAGTGAGACCAGCAGGGGGTGCTCAACCTGCAGTCTGTGTGGGTTCTTATGCCCCAGTATAGTGAGACGTTAAACCGAGGTCCTGACTTTCTGTGGTCGTTAAAAATCCCAGGATGTCCTTCGAAAAAGAGTAGGGGTTTAACCCCAGCATCCTGGCCAAACTTGCCCACTGGCCTCTGTCCATCATGGCCTCCTAACCATCCCCATATCATAATTGGCTTCATCACTCTGTCTCCTCTCCACCGATAAGCTGGTGTGTGGTGTGCGGTCTGGCACAATATGGCTGCCGTCGCATCATCCAGGTGGATGCTGCACACTGGTGGTGGATGAGGAGATTCCTCCCAATGTGTAAAGTGCTTTGAGTGTCCAGAAAAGCGCTATATATATATATATATATATATATAAATGTAAGGAATTATTATTATTATAAAGACTTTTTATGTTCTATGTCTTTATCTACTATAATTATTAATATTATTTACACCACGTGACCACTTGTTACGAGTGAGACACTCGCTCTGCCTTCTTCGTACCACCAGAGGGAACACTCACCCAAATACCGACACATACAGGATCTAACTACATTACCCATCAGCCCACTTACCTGGAACTGATTTCAGTGGCAGCTGAAATTCATTACGCACACTATATATACCCTCCTTACCCATCAGTCCATTTGAAGTCTTGTTTTGTCCAGCAAACATTACTAAGCGTTCTTTCTGGTTTGTTTTTCTGTTATTACCCTTGCCTGATTTCGTTCTCTGATTGTTTGTCCCCTGCCCCTTGACCTTACCCTGCTTTCTGACCTCCAACTGTTAGCTGCCTGCCCCGACATTAGCCTGCCTCTTGTACTAGTAGTTGTTTACTACTTCCTGTTAATAAAGCTGCAGATGGATCCTCAGCCCTCTGAGTATTCGTTACACTGCTCATTTACTGTGCAAGCCCAAGCCTAAAATGATCAAAAATGATCAACTTTAAACCTGAACCCATCTAAACTCATCGGGTTTTTGTCCGGTTTGGACAAAGATCTTCTAGCCTTTAGTGCACTGTGTTCCTGAAGCCACTGAGGTGGCAGTGCCACAATGACTTGGGCCCATCAATGCTGCTTGCAGCTTTAATTATAATTTTTTAAAATATAATAATATGTTACGATTATAATATAATTTCCGATGATTTACAATTTAGCACCAAAAAATTGTCTGTTTTCTGCAGACTGAATGCTATTTGTTTTACCTGCTCAGAAGCGACTGAAAGGCTGACAGACAGACAGAGAGTGCTGATTATCTGTTTCTCCACAGGAATCACTAATTACGAGGAGTACTCGCTGATCCAGGAGCAGGTGGAGGAGAAGAAAGAGGACGGGATGGGGACGCTGAAGAAAGACAGAACCCTCCTGCGGGATGAGAGGAAGATGGAGAAGCTGAAAGCCAAACTTCACACAGATGATGATTGTGAGGCTCCTGGCAACTCGAAAAACATTAGCAAACAGAAAGAAACCGCCAGATTTTACACACACACTCAGAGAATCTCACAGAAGCTTTACACAGTCCAAAACCACAGCAGTCCACCAAAGAATTTTTGAGATTGACATTTTGAAATAAAATGTAACAACATAGCCGTTTTTATAACAATAGGTCCATAGAAGACAGTAATGTTTTACCATTTACTGTATTTTAAAGAGCCCCTATTATACATTAAATAGGGTCATATTTTGGTTGTAAGGGTCTCCAACAACAGTCTAATATGCATGCAAGGTCAAAAAACACTTTCATGGCCTTATAATCTGCGTTTATTTTTACCTAATTTTCCCAGCGACTCCCACATGAATCGTTCAGTGATTCATTTGTTCCCAAACCCCTCCTTAGCGCGAAGCTAATCTGCGCTGATTGGACCGATGACAGCCTGTTGCAATTGGTCGACAGCGTTCAGCACAAGACAGAGTGAAATGCCCAGCACAGCTTATCAACAATATAGAAGTAGTCAGAGTGCATACACGCTTCATATTAGTGTAAGGCGTGGATTTCGGCAGTGGGTGAATGTAAATACAGACGATCGGCTTGAAAATAGGGACGACTAACTATTTTATTAAGCAAAAACTCCAAGAACTGGGGAGGAAAAACGCGTCTCCTAGCCTGTCATACTCTACCTCTGTGTTGCCAGATGTAGCTGACCGATTCCAGCCCAAAAACTATCCAAAACCCGCCAAAATGCAAAAAAACCCGCCCACTCATCTGGAAAACACGGTTGTGACAGTCGCGAAAAACACGACAAGTGTTTATACCCGCACAATCGAGTTAAAAACAGCCCAATTGAACGGGAAACCGCCCAATCTGGCAACTCTGCTCTACCTGCTCTTTTTCACACACACAGACACACACACACACACACACACACAGTATCCTCCTCCTCAGAGGACACAACACAAAAATAAAAGTCCTTAACAGAAACATTCAAAAACAGAATACATAAGAATGTATATTAAAGAAACAACTTCACATTAGTTACTGACACCACAGAACACAGTACCCAGTTCTCATCAGTGTTATTAGGGTTGGCGCCTCCATAGAATAGTGAGGGCGGCGTCCGTGAACTCCCCCGGTTCTCCCGTTCATCCGCGATGCGCACCCCCTCCCTCCCGGTCCTCACTTTCCCCCAGTCTCCCGGATTTTTTGTGTGTGCATGAGTGCATTAAAGCAGTTCAGTTAAACACCAGCATATTGCTCTGTTATTAACAATGACACACATTCAGTATTAATCCACACAGTGGCAAAAGCTGAACTATTCTGAACCTTGACCGCCGCACGTGTGTAAGAACAGCTGACGGTAGCCATAGCCATGACAAATGACAGGATTGCAAGCTCACAAACACGTTTAAATCCGCAAAGAAAGCGGCACGGGTCGCGTTTTTAGCGTGGTTAGTGTTATATGTTGTAATGGCTTACCTGTACTCTGCTTTTCCCAACGATCATCAACTCTCATTACAAAATGGAGGAATAATCCATGAGCTGTGTATTGATAGTTCCTGTGGAGCTCTGTCAGAGTCTCATACATCAGTAGTCTTTTCTGATCCTTCCTTTTTTGCAAAAATAAACCTCAACCACTGACTCTTCACAGCTTCATCTTTGGGTAGAGAAAATAACACGAACTTTCCCTCAAACTTCCAATAATATCCAGCTAAGCACAGCGTCTTCATGACTCATGACTTCAGGATCTGTTTATCTTCCTATCTTAGCTGCTGTGTTAGTGGGCGGGGCCGCAGGTTTAAATTCGCAGGTCTGCGCGCACAACCATTATGTTTCGTGTCTACGTAACGCCGAAACGGCTAAAGAATCGTTATCAAGACGATTCGTTTAAACCACTATGAGTCGACTCTTTTATAGATGAATTAATAGATTTTAAAAACTGTCCACTTTCAGATTTAAGCATTAGCTGGATATTTCACTTCACTTAGAGCTGTGTTACACACTACATAGAAGGTCATTTTCAAAAACCCATAATAGGGGCTCTTTAAATAACAACCATACAAATGATATTAATGAAAATTGAAAAGTGAAAATGCAACGTCACGTCAACAACCCTAATATACTGTCCATAATAGAAACATGACATCGAGTACTAATGCTAAGCTAATGTTTGATCGATAGTGAACTGGCTGGACCACAGTCGGACATTTCGGGAGCAGGGTGTCGAGGAGAGCGAAATATTGCTTCTGCGAAGGAAGTTCTTCTATTCTGACCAGAATGTCGACTCTCGCGATCCTGTCCAGCTCAACCTGCTCTATGTACAGGTAAACAATCATTTCTGTCTTTCATATGTCTTTTGGTCTTTTCTCCTATTTCTGACTGAATGTGTGAAATATAAAGCAAAAAAAAATCTACATGAATCTATTTTTTAACAATGACTGATTAACTTTTAAAAGTATACTGTAACTTAGAGATAATTGATGATTGAATTATTTTGTTGACACCATGCATTCTCATTTGTTTAACTTATAAAAATATATATATATATATAATATATATTATAGGTGGGCATAGATAAAAAAAAATTTAAATCTAGATTAAAATGGCTCATTTGAATTCTGCCGAAGGCATTCAGAATATGTGTGCTACCCAAATAATAAGTCTTTGAGAACGGGTTTCTCAAGCCTGGTGGCGCATTAGACCAGGGGCTCATCTTCTGTTTCCAAAATGCATCACAAACTGCTTGGGAAACTGTTCTACTATGATAATTAGTGATGAAAATAAATGATGTTCAATGTGTTTACTAACTGTTTATTCAGTTAAACATGAATATTGAACTGTAGGCCTACATAAGCTCCAAACAGCCATTTTTGATGACCTTAATCCGACTAAAGTCATAAATGAACTGAACAGAAATGGAATTAAGATGTGGAGTATGCAGATATTAGTGGCATTATTGAAGTAAACGCCGCGGCCTTTAGGACCTTTCGCCATATTTTCCGACAAGAAACGCGGCTGTCAGTAAAGGACCACACACAAACACACACACACACACATTGCGAAATGTGGATTTTTTTTTTCTTTCTATTTGTCGTGCGTTATTACATTCCATAACACTCTCACCAGTCCTTACTCCTTATTTGTGTCTAATACCCCAGTTTGTCACGAGGGCATGAATGAAATGTTCGTGAGTTAAAGTGAAACTGCCGAACTGCAGTTTGAGTCAGGCATCCGGCTGATTTGATTCAGAAGGGCACTCTTTTGTCAGACGGCTCACCGGTCAGGTATACATCCGCGCTAAAATATCAAGGTGAAAGTCATCATAGCTTGCGTAAAATAGACCCAGCTCCCAACCCAACTTAGATTAGATTAGCTAATCTGAGAATGATTAAGATAGATATTAAATATTTTTTATTGCGCGATAAGAGTCTATAACGCCAATAACGGCCCACCACTAATATATATATATATATACAGTTGCAATCAGAATTATTGAACCCCCTTTGAATTTTTTTTTTTTTATATATTTTCCAAATGATGTTTAACAGAGCAAGAAAATTTTCAGTGTGTCTGATGATATTTTTTTTTTTTCAGGAGAAAGTCTTATTTGTTTTATTTCGGCTAGAATAAAAGCAGTTTTTAATTTTTTAAAACCCATTTTAAGGTCAAAATTATTAGCCACTTTAAGCTATATATTTTTTCAATAGTCTACAGAACAAACCATCGTTATACAAAAACTTGCCTAATTACCCTAACCTGCCTAGTTAACCTAATTAACCTAGTTAAGCCTTTAAATGTCACTTTAAGCTCTATAGAAGTGTCTTGAAAAATAACTAGTAAAATATTATTTACTGTCATCATGGCAAAGATAAAATTAAATCAGTTATTGGAGATGAGTTATTAAAACTTATGTTTAGAAATGTGCTGAAAATTTTTTCTCTCCGTTAAACAGAAATTGGGGGAAAAAATAAACAGGGGGGCTAATAAATCAGGGGGTTAAATAATTCTGATTGCAACTGTGTGTGTGTATATATATATATATATATATATATATATATATATATATATATATATATATATATATATATATATATATATACACACGTCCTCTTGAATCAGAAGTTGCGCAGACTTTTATTTCAGTATGTTGATGTACTTCCTACTGAAACAGAATATTGTGTCGGTGGGCGGGGCTTTCTTGTTGTGCATTACTCCCTCATAGCAAACTAACGGTAAGAGGGACATGGTTAAGAATATCAATATGTCGGCACCAATAGCCTAGTGGTTAGTGCGTCGACACATAGCACTGATGTCCTTGCGGCGACCCAAGATCGATTCCCGGCTCGAGGTTCTTTGCCGATCCTTCACCTATTCCTGAATATTAATATACAGTTGCTATGGAAGCTGAACCCTATGAAATCAGGACGTCTAGAAGTCATTTAAGCATCAAGTCACTTAAGCACTCACAAGCATGCGGTGCGTCTCGGAAGAGTGCGTGGTGCTTGTTTGGCCACGCCCCCCTGGTTTCGGTCATGGATGCTTCTCCGCTTCGGTATCGTTGCCTTTAGGGGGGGATTCTGACTTTACGGTGTTCAGTCATAATCCCCCAGATGGTGGGATTTTTAGGTGGCAAATCCACTGACCCAAACAGAACCAAATGTTCGAACCCACATTTCCTCTCGAACTGAGCGGGATTACTAGCAAAACAATGTCTAACATCTGTAGGGTAAAACTAACCTGTCTCACGATGGTCTACGGTTTACATCAACAGAAGGACTGCCACTCAAAACGTAAAAACAAATGGGTCTTTGAATATTAACAAAACACACTTTTTTCAGTGGATTCATTTGCATGGATTAAATGTTCACTTTAAGAATAACAGTGTGCGAAACATTGTAAAACATCGTCAATTTTGATTCGACTTTAACTGCAAGATTTTCAAGTTTCACAATGATTATAAAATGCTATGTAGCTTTATTATTAAAGAATAACAATATGCGCAACATTGTAAAACATTGTCAATTTGGACATCACACGGACTTTAACTGCTAGATTTTCACGTTTCACAATGATTATCATGACAAATTTTGAAATAGACTATAATGGGAAAATGAGTGATCATAATTTGGTATGATACTGTTCCAAATTTGACATTTTAGGCAAAATGTTCATGAACTATAAGCAAAAAGCAGGACATTTCTACGTAGTATATTTGTTCCTGCTGCTTGTAATAGCGCTACTAATACAACGCTGGTAAAATTAAGCCTCTCCACGTGTTTTTATTGAAATTATTATTATAATTTTTTTTATGTAATATTCCGATTAAACTACTCGGAACTACTATTTATTTTTGCCATTTTAGCCTTTAATAGACAGGACAGAGAGAAGGCAATAGGATCGAGAAAGGTTCACGAGCCGGGATTCGAGCTTGGGACGCCCAGAGCGCTGCCGCACCATATGTTGGCACACTAACCACTGGGCTATCGCGCAAACATTATTGAAATCAGTTTAAGTGAATGAATTGAGTGAAAGTTAAAAAAGTTAAAAAGTAAAAAAAAAAGTCATACAAAAGTAAATTATGTAATAAAAATTGCAAAGCATGTTTTTGCTTTCTGTTTTCAGCCAAATGCATCCATAATTTTCAATTCTGGCCCAGAATTTCAGTGAATTTCAGCGCTTCCCTAATAATAACACAGTTTAATGACTCATTAGTCACTATTTTGACATTCTGTCTGTCCTCTGTCTGTCTTCTTGGCTGGTTTAACTGTCTCGCGCCACTTTGCCAAAACCTCTTCATCGCCACCTGCTCTGAAAATTAATTAATTTCTCAGAGCCACTATCGCACAGACATTTAAGTGTTTAGATGTTGTCATTTGAGTTTTATGGAAGCTGTAAAATAGTGCTCTGCTCTTATGAATGAATTATTAGTCAGCCCAGAGGGTAATGCGCATATCTGCACAGCTGCTGATTTGTCGATTGTCTTTTTTTTTTCTCCCCGGCAGGCAGTATGGATTACTTTCCCCTCACATCTCTTCCTAATTAGACACTTTTTTCCCTCAGAGAATCGCATAGCGTTTTCATATTGCAATGAGCATGAAATGCCAAAAACATAGTCACAACGTACAGTATTTGGTGTTTGTTATGCAACTATATGGGTATTTTGGCCAATAAGAGTCAAAAAGTTTTTACCAGAGCTAACCAGCCAGACACAGCGAAATTAACATATTTTTTCTCAGCCCTCTTTTTGGTTATTTCAATTTCATAACAATTAATTACTAAAGTTAATGACATTTTTTTTCTTGATGCCTGATGGTATGCTGGAGTTATTATAGGTACTGTTGAAATGCAACTTTTTAACATAGAAACCTTATGTTTGCTTGCATTTCAGCAGTACCTATAATACTATAATACCTTGCATCAAACTTAGGTCCTAATTGGGTGTTCTTTAAAGATTGCATCATGTTTTTTCACGTCTATTTTATGGGAATAGAGAAGCCCACACTCTCACACCTCATCCTAATTATGTGGTTTTTGGGTGTTTTTATCAGATCACTGTGGGCATGAAATCACAAGACATATTTAATGATTTTGTGCATCTTTGTGGGAAGCTGAACCAATGTGAATTCATAGTGGCGGAGCTATACAGTATCACTTAAAATAATAATAGGACATATTGATTTAAAAACAATACACAATATTTTGCTGATTGTGTATTTGTGCTGGTGCATTTGACGGTTTAGGCAGGTCATGGGTAAATAAATAATCACTGAAATTTAAAAAACTGCCTATAGGTGGCGACAAGTCCCTGTCATAGTAAATGTTTTTTTTATCAATTATTCGATAGATTCATTCAAAATTGGCCATTCTGGAGGGCTCATCCCTATGCCCTAGTCTTTTGAAAGGGTTTACCTTCTGTAGTGACCGTTTCGAAGTGCGTAAGGCATAGGGATGAGCCATTTTGAATGAAACCTGTTTGACGGCAAAAACCTTCCCTGTGCAAAGGATCATGGGGCCCTAAAGTGTCCATCAGTTGTACCCATCAAAATTCACTGAAGCTAAGCAGGGCTGAGCCTGGTCAGTATCTGGATGGGAGACCACATGGGAGAACTAGGTTGCTGTTGGAAGTGGTGTTAGTGAGGCCAGCAGGGGGCGCTCAACCTGCGGTCTGTGTGAGTTCTTATCCCCTAGTATAGTGAAGGGGACACTATACTGTCAGTAAGCGCTGCCTTTCGGATGAGACGTTAAACTGAGGTCCTGACTCTCTGTGGTCATTAAAAATCCCATGGCACTTCTTGTAAAGAGTAGGGGTGTAACCTTGGTGTCCTGGCCAAATTCTCTCCATCGGCCCTTACCGATCATGGCCTCCCAATCATCCTCATCCACCGAATTGGCTCTATCACTCTCTCTCCACTCCCCTTATAGCTGGTGTGTGGTGAGCGCACTGGCGCTATTGTCCTGTGGCTGCCGTCGCATCATACAAGTGGATGCTGCACACTGGTGGTGGTGTGGAGAGACCAACCCCCACCCCCACCCCCACCCCCATCATGATTGTGAAATGCTTTGAGTCTATGGCCATACACGGTAAACGCGCTATATAAATACACATTACATTTCATTACATCCTTCATTTCGAAGGGCACTTCAAAGTGGCCAGTTTTGAGAATTTAGGCTTGGAACAACACATTAATATGGCCATGATTGTTTTCACTCCGAAGTGGAGGGCTATATGTGCTGTTTGAAACACACCGTAATCCATTTTTAAACAAAGCAAGCGACTCTTCATGAACAAATTATTGACTCAAATGATTCATTAAAAAACTGATCAACACATTTCAGAACAAATTACAGCAGTGTTGTAAGAAGCCAGATCAGTCTCAGAAATAATACGTTTACAAACTATAATTCATACATCCACAACACAATACACATTTACAAAATCCTATTTGCAACTTCAAAACTTAATTTGTAAATACACAAATCCAATTCGTAAGTTCGAAACACAATTAAAAAATATGCAAATCCAATTAGTAAATTCAAACCATGATTCATAAAAACACAAATACAGTTCGTGAATTCAAAACACGATTCATAAATACACAAATCCCAGGCGTAAGTTCTAAACACAGTTCGTAAATACCAAAATCCAATTCGTAAATTCAAAACACGATTCGTAAAAACATAAATACAGTTTGTGAATTCAAAACACGATTCATAAAAACACAAATACAGTTCGTGAATTCAAAACACGATTCATGAATACACAAATCCCAGTCGTAAGTTCTAAACACAGTTCGTAAATACCAAAATCCAATTCGTAAATTCAAAACACGATTCGTAAAAACATAAATACAGTTCGTGAATTCAAAACACGATTCATAAAAACACAAATACAGAATTCAAAACACGATTCATAAAAATACAAATACAGTTCGTGAATTAAAAACACGATTCATAAATACACAAGTCCCAGGCATAAGTTCAAAACACAGTTCATAAATTTACAAATCCAATTCGTAAATTCAAAACACGATTCATAAATACACAAATCCCAGTTGTAAGTTCAAAACACAGTTCGTAAATACACAAATCCAATTCATAAATTCTAAACACGATCCATAAATACACAAATCCAATTTGTAAATTTAAAACACAATTCATTAATACACAAATCCCATTCGTAAATTCAAAACACGATTCATAAAAAAACAAATCCCATTTATTTGGCGAAAATCTTTTATATTTACTTGTGAATTCACAAATTGTGTGTTGTATTTATAAATTGTGTTTTGAATTTACAACTTGAATTTTGTAAATGTGAATTGTGCTGTGCATGAATTTAATTTTGTAAATGTATCATTTTTGAGACTGATCTGGCTCCACAGTGTTGCAGAGACACAAATGTTCTGCTCCTGCAGTTGTCGATTTGTTTGCAAGACAAACTTGTGCTTTTATTGTGGAGGCAGCTTTATAAGGAAAAACAGGGCAGGGTAAAATAACCTTTATTTTTAAGGTTAGTTGAATGCCAAAATAAACCAACAATTTCAATCTTGCTTCGTTTGCACATGGTCTCACTTGTGATGTTGTCACACATTCACACAAACGTATTTAGCTCTCCCTGTTGCTTGAGTCATAAGGACTAGTGTCACAAAATAGCCAGCGGGTTTTCATGCATGCATGTTTGTGCATGTAAATGTGTGTGAGTTTTTCAGTGTTAGTGTGTGTCCACTCAAGAAGCTCTGCTGTTGTGTTTGCTTATTCTTGAGGCCGTGAGCTGCTGTAGCAGTGAGCTCATCTAAAGGAGTCATTCATTAGTGTGTCTTGACAACACGTGTTGCCACATTATGAAGTACACCTAGCTAGTACCAGGTTGGATGCATATTTTTATCCATATTGACACATAATCGTCTAGTAGTTACTGCAGATTTGTCGTCTACACTTCTGTGATGCAAATGCGCTATTCTAGCACATCCAAAAGTGAGATTTGGTGACTTAGGTGGCTATCTGAGCACAACTCATTCGCATAAACATTGCTGGTTGATTGGGTTATGAAACAAAGGAAGGAATCACATGTTAAAGGAGCTTCTGATAACATTGACGTTCATTAATCTGTATAAGAGACTTGACTCTTGCTGCCGAAAACACCACCAAACTATGACACTTCACCTCCACCTTTACTGACTTTCTGTAGAGCAGTAGTCACCAACCCTGTTCCTGGAGGGCTATCCTCCTGCAGATTTCAGTTGCAACCTTGACCAAACACACCTGTTTTTAATTATCAAGTGCTGCTTCAGGTCCTAATTAATTGGTTCAGGTGTGTTTGTTTAGCGTTGGAGCTGAATTCTGCAGGAAGGTAGCTCTCCAGGAACAGGGTTGGTGACCCCTGCTGTAGAGGATCTGCTTGCTTTAACCTTGTGCATGAGCAGATCCATTTCCTCGCTAGTGAAGTGTTCAGTTTTTTCCCTTACAAAGTCTGCTATGTGAATAGCGAATCCTCAATTGCATGACCATAACTGGCTCTTAAAGGGAATGGGAGTTGGTTTAATTCATGTTACACTCAAAATGCACCCATAACTCATTAGAAGAATATGGACAACCCGTTTAGACAATGCGCTGGGCATTGTCCTGTCCTTAAAATAGCAAAAAGTGCATTCAGACACACCCTAAGGGTGTCTTCGCAAAGCCCTGCCCTACTTCAAGGTTTCAGCATCAGCCATTTGCTCCCCTATCAATTTGTGCACTCTTTAGGGAAGGCCTAATTGTGACCTAATGGTTGGGGAGTTCAGGATCAATTGTGACCTAATGGTTGTGGAGTTGCACTTGTAATCAAAAGATTGCAGGTTTGATTACCAATCCTAGCAGGAATTGAGCATGGCACCTAACCCCTAATTGCTCCCTAGTCACAGACCGGGGGCACAAAATATCAAACTGCCTGTGAAAGCTCAGTGAAATTATATTTGCCTTCATCGCGAAGTCAAGCTTTGGTCCAGTTCTCTGTCCACACAACATGATCCTTCTCAGCAGAGCTCAGTCTGGTGGTTTGATTGTTTATGCTGATGAAGGTTTAGGACAGGGGTATCCAAACTCGGTTCTGGAGGGCCGGTGTCCTGCACAGTTTAGCTTGAACTTCCTTCAACACACCAGCCTGGATGTTTCTAGTATACCTAGAAAGAACTTGATTAGCTGGTTTAGGTTTGTCATATTGGGGTTGGAACTAAACCAGCCTTCTAGGACCAAGTTTGGACACCCCTTGTTTAGGCACTACAAAGACCTTCAGTCCTCATTCTCTCACCAGTGTGAAGATACATAACGTTACCCTGTTCAGCTGAACTGAAGATCAATTCCAATAGCAGTGTTAAACAGATCGACCACTAATATTCCCCACTTTATCCTGTCCTCCTACACTTTTGTCTTTCATGGACTTGAATGAGTTAGTCATATTGTAAAGGTTCAATATTATACAAAACACAGATTTGGAAAGACAAACTTCTTTTGCTGTTGTTAAAAGATTCTTCTCTTTAGGTTTCATCTTGACAACCGTTCTCTTAACCACTCATTAAGACAAGGGTGTCCAAACTCGAGGGCCAGTGTCCTGCAAAGTTTAGTTCCAACCCCAACCAGACACACCTGGGCTAGCTAATCAAGCTCTTACTAGGCTTTCTAGAAAGATCCTTGCAGGTGTGTTGAGGTAAATTGGAGCTAAAATCTGCAGAACACCGGCCCTCCAGGAGGATGTCAATGGTAAATTGGTAAATCAATGGTAAATTAATGGTAAATTTCCAAAATGTCTACTGCACACTAATAAAATCCTTGGTTGTTTCCACCCAAAGTTAAAAAAAATATAGACAAGCAAGAGTATAGTACCATAGTATCATGTGCAAAACAGTTTTTACTATGATACCATCTTCAAGTGCCATGTTATCTTGATTCTAGGGTATGCTGAGGAACACCATGGTATTTGTTTGTGAGTGATGGATGTAGTCAATGTTTTTTGTATGTTCATGCTGTTAAATATGTTAAATATGTGCATTTGAGGAACAGTTCTCCTCCCTTTCCTCGCTCTCCCACTGTTTCTTTGTAGTAAACACACTTACACACACACACACACACACACACACCCATGAAATTCTCTGACACAGTTCCACACACACCCACATACTTTGAGAAACAGAATAGCTGCGCGCACACACACACACACACACACACACACACACACATACATACACACACACAGGGGTGTTTGGCAGGCTAAAGGGGATTTCTCCGCTCACACTAAAGGCGTGATAACATCATATCTGAGTATTTGTCCTGATGTGTTTGTCCGACAGTATCCACTACTGTTACCATGTTGATGTCATGTATGTGCATTGCAACACGATTGGTGGATAATTCTGAGGGCGGGGCCAATCACACACACAATTGTTTATGATGATGTGTATCTTCCATGAGCTCATCATCCCCCCCGCTCACGCTCACAAAACGAGTGTGCGCTAATGACTTCATCCAGACTGTTTGAAAACTCAAAGAGACGCCACTTATTTTGTAGATGCTCACTTGGGAGGGCACTCAAGCGTTTCTGCGAGATGCTCCCTTTCAGCTTTAAACTGAACTACACTCAGGTGGTTTTCAGGAGACTCTTGAACAGATGTGCTGTCAGCTTTCATAGGGGCCGCAGGCTTCTGTAATATTAGACTGCACTCGGTGTCACGACAGTGTTATTGAAACCTCTTAAAGAGACAGTGACACAAATCATAGTTCTGTCAGGATTTACTCTCGCTTATGTCATTCCAAATCCGTATATGCTGTTGTTATTTTTTTTTATCCCCTGTAGAGCTTAAAAATACATTTCTTTTTAAGAATCTACACTAAATACCTTTCCTTAAGGATTTTCAAATGTTTTTTTTTTTTTTCAGCTGAATATCTTTAATCTAAAGATTAATTTATATTCAGTTGAATACAAAATTATTAGCAAATTAATTTTATTTTTCAAATATTTCCCAAGTGGTGTTTAAAAGGAAACTTTCACAATGTTTTTTTGTAATATTTTATTTTTCCGGAGAAAGTCTTGGTTCTTTTAGTTTTATTTTTTTTTTAAAACAATTTTAAGCTCAATATTATTAACCCACTTAAGAATTTTTACCATTTTAAACATAAAAATGAAGCTATGCTTTATTTACAAGTCTGTAATGTTTCTTATTTTCTTAATTGTTTTGTTTTGTTAGTTTCATTTCGTTTCATTTTGTTTCGTTTTTCTGGGTTGGGTTGTGTTCAGTTTAGTTTAGTTTTGTTTCATTTTGTTTAGTTTTTCTGGGTTGGGTTGTGTTCAGTTTAGTTTAGTTTTGTTTCATTTTGTTTAGTTTTCTGGGTTGGGTTGTGTTCAGTTTAGTTTTGTTTTGCTTAGTTTTTCAGTTGTTTCGTTTAGTTTAGTTTAACTTCGTTTCTTTTTGTTTTGGGTTGCGTTTTGTTTAGTTTAATTTCACTTTGTTTTGTTTTGTTTCATTTTGTTTTGTTTTTCTGGGTTGGGTTGTGTTCAGTTTTGTTTAGTTTCATTTCATTTTTTTTTTTTTGTTTTTCTGGGTTGGGTTGTGTTCAGTTTTGTTTAGTTTCATTTCATTTTTTTTTTTTGTTTTTTTGGGTTGGGTTGGGTTGTGTTCAGTTTTGTTCAGTTTTGTTTTATTTAATTTTGTTTAATTTTGTTTTGTTTTAGGTTGTGTTTTGTTTAGTTTAATTTCACTTTGTTTCATTTTGATTCATTTTGTTTAGTTTTTTTGGGTTAGGTTGTGTTTTGTTTTGTTTTGTTTTGTTGTGTTTTGTTTTGTTTTGTTTTGCTTTTAAGGGTTGCGCTCGTTTTTGTTTAGTTTAGTTTCACTCCGTTTCTTTTTGTTTTGTTTTTTGGGTTGTGTTCAGTTTAGTTTAGTTTTGCTTTGTTTTTAGGGTTGGGTTGTGTTTTGTTTAGTTTAGTTTAGTTTTTACTCCGTTTCTTTTTGTTTTGTTTTTTGGGTTTTGTTTTGTTTAGTTTCATTTCACTTTGTTTAGTTTCATTTCGTTTTTTTGGGTTGGGTTGGGTTGTGTTTAGTTTTGTTTTGCTTTGTTTTTGGAGTTGGTTTGTGTTTCATTTCGTTTAGTTTAGTTTCACTCCGTTTATTTTTGTTTTGCTTTGGGTTTCATTTTGTTTTTTTGCGTTGTGTTTAGTTTAGTTAAAGCCCAATCCCAATTCTACCCCTTAGCCATTCCCCTTACCCCTCGTTTTGTGCGTTCATGTCAAGGGATAGGTGTCCCAATTCTCTTTAGCATGAAGGCTTAGGACTAAGGGGAAGGGGTGAATAGCCCTTCGAACGAAGATTTTTCAGGACCACACTTGAAACCAAGGGGTAAGAAAATTTCCCAGAATACACCGTCTGCAGCGGCAGGATAGCTGCAAGGAGATGCACAAATTAGTTTTTTTTGTCATTATTACGAATTTTTACAACATGCACATGTTTTAATACATTCATAACCGCGTTCGTGTTTTACCATCATGCTTTTTTTTTAAAACGCTAAAATAAAAACTGCTATCTTTCGCGATCTATAATCCCTAATAATAACTCCTGTACAGCAGTCCCACAACATTCTGACACTCGATGACACTGGAATACCCTGTCAGAAAAGTCTAGTGGCTGGGAATGAGCTTTTTACAGTGTCTGCTATAATGTTAATGTTGTTTTCAGGTGTTTACATAGATGAATACGGCCACTGTGTAAATGCACAGTACAGTTACGATCTTATTGCCACATTAGATCATTATGATAACATCATATATGCCTTCAGTGATTTCCTGAAGATAAACACCAAAAAATAACACAACTGAAATAACTACAGCAGTCGCGATGGTCTGATCTCATATGAAGCAAGAGATCATGATGACGTACTGTATGATAACATGTGCAGCTGCTGTAGTGCTGTCCCAATTATTAGGGGTAAATTTTGAAGCCCTTCCCCTTCATACTTAGTTTTAATGGCCAATGGGAAGGGGTAGGGGTACAAAAATAGAATTGGGATTGGGCCTTATTTTCATTTCATTTTGTTTTTGTTTTGCTTTTTGAGTTTAGTTTAGTTTGTTTTGTTTTGCTTTGCTTTGTTTTTAACTATATATGTAACATATATTGTTTTAAGTTAATTTCAAAGACATATAATGGAAGCCTTACTTGATTTACATATGATTACTACAATATAAACATTGTAGTTGGAAACATCTGTTTTAATTTAATTTAATTTAATTTAATTTTTTTTTTTATGTTATAATTTTATTTTATTTTATTGTCAATCCACCATGAACTTTCAGTAACATCTTTGTCAGCACCCTCATTACATTAATAACATCTGCTCGTGTTTCCTGTATGTGTTTCAGGCCCGGGACGACATTCTGAACGGATCCCACCCCGTGTCCTTTGATAAGGCCTGCGAGTTTGCTGGAATTCAGGCGCAGATCCAGTTCGGTCCCCACGTGGAGCACAAACACAAGCCAGGATTTCTAGAGTAAGACCACATGCCTTAAACAATGTAACTGTAACACACACACACACACACACACACACACACACTGTTGTGATCTGATTACATTTTAGACTAGACAATTATATGCAAGAATTGAATTTTGTCTGGAAACTTTAAAGAGCCGGTGTGGGTGTACAGTATGAAGATGTAATTCCTGGCAGGATGAGATCATGTGTTTTGTTCTGCTCGGAGGGGAAAGTGTTGTAAATATCAGTGTAAAACTGTGAAATGTGTTTGCAGCCTGAAGGAGTTCCTACCAAAAGAATACATCAAACAGAGGGGGGGCGGAGAAGAGGATTTTTCAGGTACGTGACCCTCATGTGGCTTCACTCACTCTGTTAGTTCTGAAAAACATGTAGTATTAGGAAAAGAGGTAGAGTCGTAGTGAAAGCATTCAAAATATAAGGTTTTTTGCTAACACTTTAGAATAATAGTCCATTAGTTAAGCTAACATTAAGTATGAATATTCTTGTTAAGCATTAATTAATCATAGAACATCAAACATGAACTACAGCATTATTAAAATCCAAAGTTGTGTTTGTTAACATTAGTTAATGCACTTCTTTTTTTTTTGTTGTTTTGGGTTGTGTTTAGTTTAATTTCACTTTGTTTTGTTTAATTTTGTTTTGTTTTTCTGGGTTGGGTTGTGTTCAGTTTAGTTTTGCTTTGTTTTTAGGGTTTTGTTTTGTTTTGTTAGTTTCACTCCGTTTCTTCTTTTGTTTTGTTTTTGGGTTGTGTTTTGTTTAGTTTAATTCCACTTTGTTTAGTTTCATTTCGTTTTATTTTGTTTTTCTGGGTTGTGTTCAGTTTTGTTTTGTTTTGCTTTGTTGTTAGGAGTTGGTTTGTGTTTCATTTTGTTTAGTTAAGTTTCACTCTGTTTATTTATTTTTTTGTTTTGTTTTGTTTTTTTGGGTTGGGTTGGGTTCAACATGAACTACTGCATTATTAAAATCCAAAGTTGTGTTTGTTAGCATTAGTTAATGCACTGCTTTTTGTTTTGTTTTTGGGTTGTGTTTAGTTTAATTTCACTTTGTTTTGTTTAATTTTGTTTAATTTTCTTTTGTTTTTCTGGGTTGGGTTGTGTTCAATTTAGTTTAGTTTTGTTTTGCTTTGTTTTTAGGGTTGGGTTTCGTTTTGTTTAGTTCACTCCGTTTCTTTTTGTTTTGTTTTTTGGGTTATGTTTTGTTTAGTTTAATTTCACTTTGTTTAGTTTCATTTCATTGTATTTAGTTTTTCTGGGTTGGGTTGGGTTCAGTTTAGTTTTGCTTTGTTGTTAGGAGTTGGTTTGTGTTTCGTTTAGTTAAGTTTCACTTCGTTTATTTTTGTTTTGTTTTGTTTTGTTTTGTTTTGTTTTGTTTTGTTTTGTTTTGTTTTGTTTTTGGGTTGGGTTCAACATGAACTACTGCATTATTAAAATCCAAAGTTGCGTGTGTTAACATTAGGTAATGCACTTCTTTTTGTTTTTTTTGTTTTTTGGGTAGTGTTTAGTTTAGTTTAATTTCACTTTGTTTTGTTTAATTTTGTTTAATTTTGGTTTGTTTTTCTGGGTTGGGTTGTGTTTAGTTTTGTTTTGCTTTGTTGTTAGAAGTTGGTTTGTGTTTCGTTTCGTTTAGTTTAGTTTCACTCCGTTTATTTTTGTTTTGCTTTGTGTTTTGTTTTGTTTTGTTTTTTGGGTTAGGTTCAACATGAACTACTGCATTAATAAAATCCAAAGTTGTGTTTGTTAACATTAGTTAATGCACTGTAAGTTAACATGAACTAAAGTAAAATTACAATAACTAAGGTTAATATATAAAGAGTTCAGATGCAAAATCTGCTAAATGCCAATTAATGACATACTAAGCGAATGCTTTAGGCACGTAGTACATGTTCAACAAAAAATTTTGCCTTAAATCATCTAAATCCCAGGATCAGCCTATTCAGAAAAAAAACAAACAAAGTTTGTTGGCACTAGCCTCTAAACGCCACTTGCATTTGACAGCAAAAGCCGATATGTCCCGAGAACCAATCAGAACGTGCAAATCGAATCATATGTTTTCAATGTAGCAGCGCGCTGATACGCCGGCTTTTTTGAGGAGACTGTTTTATTCAGATTCAGATTTCGATTTTTAAAGATGAACTGGATGAGCCTGTCTGACTGTCACTGAACGGCAAATGAAAACGTCCCTTACCTCAAAACTCTCTGAATTATAAGAAAAAAGAAAACAAACAGTACAGCCTAAAGTGTAACATGCATTTATAATGTTGTTTTGCGCAGCAACGCTACTTTGAATGAGTCCGATTTACTATACATTAAACAGCAACTCCATTTCATGAAAGGCGAAGTTAACAAGATGCCGTTCTTTTCACATGGATGCTATGACATGATATAAACAGACGAGACGAAATATTGATGTTATGATCAAGACCTTGAGTATGGTGAGGATGAATTAGGGGTGTGAACCTACACTGGTCTCACGGTTCGGTTCGGTTACGATTATCATGCCATCGATTCGGTTCAATTCGATATCTCGGTGCATCACGGTGCAATTGACGATTATTTCCATAATTAGATTTTTTTCTTTACAAGACAAGAATTTTTTTTTTCATTAAAATCTATAAATATGTTTATATTTATATATTACTTGTAATACAATTTTGTCCTTTAATACAAGCAGTCAGATATATGAACTGTACCTTTAATTATACCTGCTCAAAAAAAACACTCTTTGTGAATGAAAACTTTAATACATGCTCATGAAGACAGCACGAGCAATTCATAAAAGTTTCATAACAAATAAACTAATGTAAATATTATCCCACTTGCTTTTAAGCGCTGGCAAGTTCTACATCCCTTGATTGGTCATTGTCATCTCTTCACCCTCTCAACAGAAAGGGCTGCCGCTTGGCTTTAGAAACGAAAGCACTGTGAGTGACGCGGGAAAAAAAGCCGCGGGTCAGTCTATATGCGCATAATATGCGGTTATCAGGTAATCCGCAATAGAATAAATACAATATACAATAAACTCGCACCACAGGCACGCTTGTGTCTCGATCCACAAACAGCCGAGAGGAGGGAAATTACCTCACGAACATGCCACAGGGTCAATGCCCAAAGTGTGTGTGTGTGTGTGTGTGTGTGAGAGAGAGAGAGGAGAGAGAGAGAGAGAGTTCCTCAGTGTCCATGATTCCTCAGTGTCAGTGAAAGATCTGCTTTTTAAGTAGTAGGAGTGTTTTATTTTACTCACCTCGCCTCCTCCGCCAGTATTCTACCGCGACATCGCGCATATGGGATAAATGACGTCAGTGCGTAATAACCGATTATGATCTATTCCTAAACCGATATCGAATTGTCCCCATCTGCATCGCGTTGCCACCGAAAAAACGATTAATTTTGACACCCCTAGTTGAAACACTCAAAAAGTTTTTTTTTTTTTCATCAGAATGTTGACAGATTTCTTCATTCATTTTCCTCTGCTTAGTTCCTGATTTATCAGGGATGTCCACAGTGGAATGAACCGCCACTTACTTGACAAATTTATGGTATTTTTAATTTTAGGTGGTTTGTGTAATGTGTTTTACATTTGGAGAATAATTTCTAATTGCATCTTTAGTGATTTTTCAGCTAATTACACTGTCTTGTCCCAATAGGTGGATTTAGAGGTTTTTGCAAAAAAAAAAGCACGAGTGGATTTTGCTGGTTTTTGATGCAAAAGAAAATCTACCTTGTTAAACCAAAGAATTGTCTAAAGTGACATTTATGAAAAACAAAAAGGATTTTATTTACTAGCTAATAACCTTATCATTATCTATAAATGAAACTCTCTGAACATAATTATAGGAAGCCTGATAGAAAATGCTCATTTACAAGAAAAGAGGTCTGCATCGAAACTCTTCAATATATAAATAAATACCAGTAATGTGTTCCTAATAGTTTGTTCATGTTTGTAATGTAACTAATGGACCATTATTTTAAAGTGTTTCTGTATTTTTTAGTAAGTGGTCAGTGAAAGGGGATGGTTATAACATTTATTAAAATGTGCTAAACTGCAGGAGATTGGGTTGATTGGTTATGTTGGATTTAGTTTATTTTCTGAAGTTACTCTACATATTTAATGTAAATATTTTGAATATATCTGAACACAGTCAAAATACTGTTGTACTTTTCATCTTTATTTAAATCTAATTAAGAGAAACATTTTTTAATACATTCATGTAAATACAAAACAGGGTTGAAATAAAAAAAATTATAATAAATTAAAATCTGTATATACTGTAATAATAAAACAAAATATTATAGGAAATACTGTAAAAAATGTCTTGCTCTGCATCATTTGTGAAATATTTGAAAAATAAAATAAAAGTCACAGGAGGGCCAATTGTTTTGACTTCAACTGTATATATTACATCTCAAACCACTACAGGAAGACATTTATTTGTGATTTGTTCCTGTGTTGCTTCAAAAACAAATTTGTGTGTACTGAATTCCCAGAATGTGTTTGTTTAGCATGTTAGCAACATACATTCTGGATCTGATTGTTTCACCCAGAAGTCTCTCCTAGATCAAAAATAAGCCCTTCTTATGGTGATAACAGGGGCACAAGTTGTCCTTTGAGCAACAGGTTGTTGGGTCAAATCCTACAGTAACTAAGAAATGTGCATGTCTTAATAAATAAATAAATAAATAAATAAATAAACATAAAAAACTTTAATTTAAAACAGGTTTAAAAATTTTTAAATAAAGAAATTGTAATAATATAAAAATATTCAAATAAAAAAAATAAAAAAAAATGCAAAAAACTAATAAATATCATTATTATTATTATTATTTATTTTTTTATTTTTTTCAAAAAAGTCAAACTTGATGTCTTCATCTCTCGCCAGGATCATAAAACCTGTGGCGAGATGACGGAGATTGAGGCTAAAGTCAAGTACGTGAAGCTCGCCAGATCCCTGCGCACATACGGAGTCTCCTTTTTCCTGGTCAAGGTGAGTTTTATGCAGTTTTTATAGAACTTTTGAATGAGCCACATTCAGTCCTTAAAGGAACGCTCCACTTTTTAATTTATTTATTTATTTTGGAAAGTGGCTTATTTTAAAACTTATTTTTAATGAGTCAGGGTTCTGCCACTCTGGTCTTGTAAATTCTTGCTTGATGCGGGCGCGTGGCGTCTGTGCGTGCTTGGGATGCACACGCTCTTGTACTTGTGTTTGTGTTTTGTTCTGTCGGCATCGCGCTGTTTCATTCTCAGCGTCTCAGTCTGGTTGGTTTTGGTTTCGGTTGGGGCTGAGATGAAACTTGCGCGTTGCTTATGTGTGAGCGCACGGTAAGGGGTTTTAATTTATCGTGTGCTCGTGTCTTGCGTCTATGTTTGTTGTCCAAGCACGTGGCTCTGTGTTTACATTGTGGCCGCGCGGTTAATGAGTTCACTCCTTTTTCCCCACCACAAACCGTGACAAGCTTAGCATAGATCATTGAATCAGATTAGACCGTTAGCATGTCACTCAAAAATTACCAGTTTTGATCATTTTTCTATTTAAAGCTTGACTCTTCTGTAATTACATCGTGTATTAAAAACAACAGTAAATGAAAAGTTGCTATATTCTAGACCGATATGGCTACAAACTATACTCGCTTTCTTGTGTAATAAATAAGAAACTTTATGCAATGCTGTTACCTAGTTGGGGACTGTTTTCAGGGGCTGTGTAATGTCATTAAGGTCTTAGTTGGTCTTAGTACACAATATATCTACAGAAAATTCAAGCTTTAAATAGGAAAATGATCAGTTATCTTTTTTTTTTCCAATTCAATGACTTCTGCTAAGCTAAGCTAAAGAGATTATCTGAATCAACTTTTTAACTTCAGGGAGTAGTAAAATTAGTCTATTTCCCAAAAAGTGGAATGTTCCTTTAGGGAAATATAAATCAAATCAAATCAAATCACTTTTATTGTCACATCAGCAGCAGCACGTGTGCTATGATGAGTGAAAAGCTTAGGTGCTGGCTCCAGACAGTGCAAAATACAGACAGTGCAAAATACAGACAGTGCAATATACAACAACATACTCACAAAAACAAGACAATGTAAAATTGGCAATGTTGACAGCGATACGTACGATGAATAGGTGTACACATAGTTGTAGGCAGTATTGTTTTAAGTATGGGTTTGTTAAAGTGCAGTGCATGCTACATCTTGATGGTGTGCAGTGCGGGGTATGGAGGAGTTTGTGTGGGGTGTGTTAAGTGTTCATCAGCCTGATAGTCTGAAGGAAGAAACTTTCCTTCAATCGGCTGGTGCGTGACCGGATGCTGCGAAACCGTCTGCCTGAGGGTAGCAGAGAGAAAAGTCTATGGCTTGGGTGGCTGGAGTTGCTGATGATTCTCTTGGCTTTCCTCATGCACCTCCTGGTATAGATGTCCTGGAGGGAGGGAAGCTCACCTCCTACTACGCGTCCAGCAGTTCGCACAATCCTATGTAGACCTTTGCGATTGCTGCTGGTGCTGTTTCCGTACCAGGTGGTGATGCAGCCAGTCAGGATGCTCTCCACAGTGCAGGTGTAGAACGAGCGGAGGATGTGGGGGCTCATTCCAAACCTCCTGCGGCGCCTGAGGAAGAAGAGGCGTTGTTGTGCCTTCCTCAGCACTGCGTCTGTGTGGGCAGTCCATGTCAGATCCTCAGCGATGTGTACTCCCAAGATAGGGTATAGGGTGTAAAGATAACTAATAGTTATCATCAGACTTACGTAATTTATTGATTACAGGACATAAAAATAAAATGATAAGCTTTTTGTATTAGAAGATATATCTGTTAATGAGGCATTGTTTCATTAAATATGTGTTCATTTGTGTACATTTCTTGCACACAAATCAGGTCAGGTTTGTTAAAAAATATGTTTTTTTTATTTGAAATAATTGATCAATTATAATAAACAGCCTTTAAAATGTGTATTGTAATTGACGCACAGAATACGATCTTAAATCTGAAAAAACAAGAATAAATGCACAACAGAACGTGTGTTGAGATTTGTTGTCCTTGTATTATTTTGTGCTACACAGTCTTCTTTCTCTCTTATCTCACTCAATTCAGTGATATCAGCGAGTTGAGCAAAATTATAATTTTGCAGCTCAATAGCAGACTGGACTGTACAGTAATCCAGCAAAAAGGGTGTTGGGAAAGACTGCTAAATAATTCATATATCAGCACTTTCAGAAAATAGAAACGGAGACAGATTCAGAAAAATGTCAATGGCTGTTTCTATCTATCAGCACTTTTATTTCTTTAAAAAAAGTTTCTTTTATTTTGTATTTTATAATTTTTATATTGGCGGCACAGTGGCTCCGTGGTTAGCACTGTTGCCTCACAGCAAGAAGGTCACTGGTTCCAGTCTCGGCTGTGTCAGTTGGTATGTCTGTGTGGAGTTTCCATGTTCTCCCTGTGTTGGTGTGGGTTTCCTCTGGGTACTCCGGTTTCCCCCACAGTCCAAACACATAGTTCAAACTGAGCATCAGAATGGGGAAGAAAGGGGATTCAAGGGACTTTGAACGTGGCATGGTTGTTGGTGCCAGACGGGCTGGTCTGAGTATTTCAGAAACTGCTGATCTACTGGGATTTTGTTGCACAACCATCTCTAGGGTTTACAGAGAATGGTCTGAAAAAGAGAAAATATCCAGTGAGCGGCAGTTCTGTGGGCGCAAATGCCTTGTTGATGTCAGAGGTCAGAGGAGAATGGCCAGACTGGTTCCAGCTGATAGAAAGGCAACAGTAACTCAAATAAGCACTCGTTACAACCGAGGTCTGCAGAAGAGCATCTCTGAACACACAACACGTCGAAACTTGAGGGTGGATGGGCTACAGCAGCAGAAGACAACACCAGGTGCCACTCCTGTCAGCTAAGAACAGGAAACTGAGGCTACAATTCACACAGGCTCACCAAACTTGAAGAAGATTGGAAAAGCGTTGCCTGAGTTTCGAATTCTGCTGCAACATTCGGATGGTAGGGTTAGAATTTGGTGTCAGCACCATGAAAGCATGGTGGTGGTGTAATGGTGTGGGGGATATTTTCTTGGCACACTTTGGGCCCATTAGTACCAATTGAGCATTGTGTCAATGCCACAGCCTACCTGAGTATTGTGACTAAGCATGTCCATCTTTTTATGACCACAGTGTACTCATCTTCTGATGGCTACTTCCAGCAGGATAACGCGCCATGTCATAAAGCGCGAATCATCTCAGACTGGTTTCTTGAACATGACAATGAGTTCACTGTACTCAAATGACCTCCACAGTCACCAGAATCTCAATCAAATAGAGGACCTTTGGGAGGGTGGAACGGGAGATTCGCGTCATAGATGTGCAGCCGACAAATCTGCAGCAACTGCATGATGCTATCATGTCAACATGGACCAAAATCTCTGAGGAATATTTCCAGTACCTTGTTGAATCTATGCCATGAAGGATTAAGGCGGTTCTGAAGGCAAAAGGGGGTCTAACCCGGTACTAGTAAGGTGTACCTAATAAAGTGGCCGGTGAGTGTATATTAAAAAAGTAGTGAATAGCAAAACATTCTATTTAACCAATTTTCAGCCATAGTCAAGTATTCCAGAGAGTCTTATAATTAGTGGTGGGCCGTTATCGGCGTTAACGTGCTGCGTTAACGCGAGACTCTTATCGCGCGATAAAAAAATATCGGCGTTAATCTATTCTCAAATTGGGTTGAGAGCTGGGTCTATTCTACGCAAGCTATGGGGACTTTCACTTTGAAAGTTTAGCGCGGATGTATACCTGACCGGTGAGCCGTCTGAGAATGAAGTGCAAGTGCCCTTCTGAATCAAATCAGCAGGATGCCTGACAGTTCGCCAGTTTCACTTAACTCATGAACATTTAAGTCATGCCTTCGTGACAAACTGGGGTATTAGACGCAAATAATGAGTAAGGACTGGTGAGAGTGTTATGGAATTTAATAACGAACGCCAAATGAGAAGAAAAGAAACTTCCGCATTTCGCGATGTGTGTGTGTGTTTGTGTGTTTGTGTGTGTGCGTCTGTACGTCTGTGCGGTCCTTTACTGACAGCCGCCTGTGTGGATCTTGTCGGAAAATATGGCGAAAAATCCTACATGATGGTGCTAGTTTGTCAGTATTGCCACTAATATCTGCATACTCCACGTATTTTTCTGTGTAGTTCAGTTATGACTGAACTACATAACTACAGTTATGACTAGTTGCATTAAGGTAATCAAAAATCGCTGTTTACATGGTAGACTCTTAATCAGAGTATTGTTTTAATCATATTAAAATCGTATTAAAGTATTGTTGCCCATGTAAACATACTCAATGCTTGACACCGTCAGGGCTCTGTGAACTTTCCTTTGCAAAGCAGCATCTGTATGTACGTACATCAAAAGAAAGTATGAAATCGCTGTTTGGAGCTTATGTAGGCCTACAGTTCAAAATACATGTTTAACTGCATAAACAGTTAATAAACACAAGTACATCTTATTGAACATGATTTATTTTCATCACCAATATCATAGTAGAACAGTTTCCCTGCTCTAATGCGTCACCTGGCTTGAGAAACCCGTTCTCAAAGACTTATTATTTGGGTAACACACATATTCTGAATGCCTTCGGCAGAATTCAAATGAGCCATTTTAATCTAGATTAATCTAGATTAATTTTGAAATTAATCTAGATTAATCTAGATTAAAAAATTAATCTATGCCCCACTATACTTATAATTAATTGTTAGATCCAGAATGTAAGTCTGTGTTTGTAAATCCTAAAAACAAGGTTTTGAGAAAGCGTTTTATTACTCCAGTTCTGTTTGTGTTTTTAAGACTATTAATCATTTTTTAATCTGTACTGCGCACAGAAGAAGATTTACAAGCCGCCACTCAGGGATCAGTTTCGGGTTGTTAGTGGAGTGTTGCTAAGTGCCCAGTTTCAAATTAACAGTGCCTAACAATAGATAGCTCCACTTTGAATGAGCAAAAGCACCGTTCCTGACTGCCGCAGACAATTAAACAATGAACATTTACCTCCCAAAACGTCTATATCTATGCACGCTGCTTAAACCTCACCCTTGAAAAGTGATGTCACTTAAGGACCATAAACAATATCAGCAAATCTTGCTGTTATTTATATAGCGCTCTTATCAGAGGTTGTTATTTTCGACCCCCAGGTGGAAACAATAGCCCAGAGACGTACTGCACAAGAGGCCCTTTAAACATTTAGTGTTGTTTTAATTTATTTGTGTGGCAGTCCGAGGCCTCTGGCAGGATGCCATCAGCAGGCAATTGTTTTGGACTGTGTGTGTGAGCTAAAGGGAAATGACAGAAGGCACCAGGACAGAGGTATGCAGTGTTTGAGACGACCGACCATGAGCCACCTGTACTCACTGCCTCTATTATAGCATTTTAATTAGCAGTTTGTAGTCACCTATATAGGTATACATCCATTCAAGTAAAAATCAAAAAGCTCATTGGGGCGGCATCAGCTCTTTTCTAACAGTATCTATCCTCAATATATTGGTTCATTCAGAGATCCTGCTCTGATTTTATTGGTCAGATTATTTGGTGATTGTTGCGACTGTTTTGAGCCAGAAATCAAACCCTCAATGACCTCTTTTAAGTTCCAGCTCTGCAGCTCTTTTCAGCACTGAATCAGTTTGAGTTCTCGTCCTTTGGAAGTGCATGCGTAACGGAGATCTGATAGTAAAGAGCTGTGCAAGCAGACTTTCCCCTTGGCCTCAAGAGATTTCTTGGGAACCGACACTAAATTCATTGACAGCATGCCTGACTTCCATGGAAGAGACCCCAGTTGGTAGTAGGGCAAGTGGGTTGAAATGCCTCCTATGCCAGAGACACCTGCTTAAATCCTGCTCAGGTGATGGGAGGTTTCGGGGTTAAGCGTAACGGGGCTAGTATTGTGTAGGTTAGTAAACCTCCTGTGCCAGAGATGCTGCCAGAGGAATTAAGTCATGTTGTGACCTGGACAAAAATATCTCAGGTTTTGGTGTGTGTAGTTAGGGGTTTTGGAGGGTTTGGAGCTTGTAATATTTGTCTCAGGACAAGCACAAGAAGCTAATCCAAGGCTCAGACCCAAATGCTGGTTAAAGTAGAGCAAGTAACCCTAGAAGGGGTTTAAATTGGTGCCGTGACCCTGATGGGAGTAAGGTTTAGAGGTGAGTTAAACTGAGACCAACTGATAAAAGCTATGTAAGTAAACTTCACTGTCATGGCCTCAAGAGGTGCAGTAGAAGCTGATGCGAAACACATTTTCCTTTCGTGTCTATGTTAGTGTGATGTGCCAGAGATGCCTGTTCGAAGTGGGGAGAGTAAAACCAGTGAGGTAACATTGGTGTTGTGACTTGTACTTTATTCATATTTTGGGGCTAGTAAGAGTTGTGCAAGTAAAATCACTCCCTTGGCCTTAGGAGATAAATTAGCAACTTATGCAGGAAGCTCCAGTCTTTAGTGTTTTTGTTAGCATGCCTTCCAAACCAAGGGTGCTGATTTCAAATGGACCTAGTAGATTTGGAAGGAGTCATATTGGTGCCATTACCTGATGTGTGTAAGGTTTAGAGGTTAGTTTAACTGAGACCAGCTGATAAGAGCTATGTGAGTAAACTTCACTCCTGTGGCCTCAAGAGGCGCAGAAACAGTTGATGCTGGTTCCTTTAGTGTCTTTGTTAGTGTGATGTCCCAGAGTGACCTTTTTAAGGTGGGAAAGTAGAACCAGAGGGTTGTTTTGGAGTTGTGGCCTGTATTGTATTATGTTTTTGAAGATAGTAAGAGTTGTGCAAGTAAAAATCACTCCACTGGCCTAACGACAAAGAAGCATTAGCAACTTATGCAAGAACCTACAGTCTGTAGTATCTTTGTTAGCATGCCTCCTAAGCTAAGGATGCTGGTTTGACGTGGTGTGAGAAGATCTAGAAGGGGTTAAATTTGAGTAAGGTTTAGGGGTGAGTTAAACAGAGACCAGCTGATAAGAACTATGCGAGTAGCAACTTATGCAAGAGGTCACAGTCTTTAGGATCTTTCTTAGTATGACTCCCAAACCAGGTTTGCTGGTTTGAAGAGAGCGAGTAGATCTCAAAAGGGGTTAAATTGGTGCCGTGACTTGGATGGGAGTAAGGTTTAGAGTTGAGTTAAATGGAGATCAGATAGTAAAGAGCTGTGCAAGCAGACTTTGCCCCTTTGCCTCAAGAGATTTTCTGGGAACTAACACTAAATTCATTGACCGCATGCCTGACTTCCTTGAAAGAGACCCCAGTTGGTAGGTGCGGAAGTGCGTTTGAAATGCCTCCTATGCCAGAGACACCTGTTTAGATCCTGCTTAGGTTGATGGGAGGTTTCGAGGTTGAGTGTAATGGGGCTAGTATTATGTAGGTAAGTAAACCTCCTGTGCCAGAGATGCTGTTTCAAAGTGGGGCCAGTAGTGCCAGAGGGATTAAGTCGGTGTTGTGACCTGGACAAAAATATCTCAGGTCAAGTTTTGGGGGTTGTAGTTAGGGTTTTGGAGGGTTTGGAGCTAGTAAGATTTGTACACGTAAACATCCCCCCCGCAACCCCCTCCTCCTTAAATAGGTGCCATGGCCCGGATGGGAGTAAGGTTTAGGGGTGAGTTTAACTGAGACGAAGCTAATAAGTACTATGTGAGTAGACTTCACTGCCATGGCCTCATGAGGTACAGTAGCAGCTGATGCTAAAGACTGGTTCCTTGAGGACATAGTATAAGTAGGCAAATTGGGAAGTAGCATATATTACACTCTGATGGTTTTGATGTTTGAAAACTCCATTTTGTCTTTGACCCATGTACTTTTCATGTTTTTGGGAGTCATTGAGCTTTGAAATGAGGACAAAAAACAGCAAACAGGATGACACGTCTTCCAAAAAGCCTGATGAGCGAACCAAATTTTGCAATAATATAAATACGGAAATGAAGTCTTCAATCAGCAGCCTGTTGTATACTTGAGTCTTTGCCACACAATACACAAACTCCATGTGTTTTTCCTCAACAGGAGAAGATGAAAAGCAAGAATAAGTTGGTGCCGCGTCTGCTGGGTATTACCAAAGAGTCGGTGATGAGGGTGGATGAGAAAACCAAAGAGGTGGTGCAGGAGTGGCCCC